>CM033648.1:17531508-17816654 GCA_019512145.1 Engystomops pustulosus
CTCGATTCACTCTTTTTGTTTCTTAGGAAGAGAGCAGGCCCGCCTGAGAATGAGGGGTGACAACACAGCACTAGCTGCGCGAACTACAGTCACCAGGCTTCTATTTCCACACGGACACTTTGTGCGGTTGCTCCTGGTTAGGCTACAATGGACTTCCTTGGGGTTGGGCTTGGTCCTCTTTGGTAGCTGCTAGAATGGAGTCACCAGGATGAGGCGTGACGTCACTGGTCACATGTCACTCCGGATCATGGTAACTCCACATTCTAGTCCCAACCGTAATACTCCCCAAGGCTGAAGGACCTGTCATGATGTCATGATCACATGACCGGCAGGGGAAAGTAAAGCACACAGCTGCATCTGTGAGGTCAGGGGGAAACATAATAGCAGCTAAGGGAAAAGGGGGGAGGACATGGGGTTTCTGTGTGGGAACATTACTTACTGGGGCCGTGGTGGGCACATTAAACTTACTGTGGGGGCTGTTGTGGGCACATTTACTTACTGGGGGGCTGTGTGGTCACATGACTTACTCGATTAACTGGGGAGGGGGTAGGGATTACTGGGGGGGCTGTGTGAAGGACAATTAACCTTGTACCTGTGGGGTGCTGTGTGAGGACTTACTCCTGGGGGGCTGTGTGGGGCACATTACCTGGGGGGCTTCTGGCACATTACTTACTGGAGAGGGCTGTGTGAGGCACAATTTTCTTACTGGGGGGCTGTGTGAGGCACATTACTTACTTGGGCTGTGTGGGGGCACACTTACTTACTGGGGGGCTGTGATGACTTACATTTACTAGCGGGCTGATGTGAGACCCCTTTTTACTGGGGGTCTGTTTTGTGGGCCTTTACTTCCACTGGGGGGGGCTTGTGGTGGCGGGCACATTACTTACTGCTGGGGTGGCTGTGTGGGGCACATTACTTACTGGGGGGTCTGTGTGGGCACATTACTTACTGGGGCTGTGTGGGGCACATTACTTACTTGGGCTATGGGGCTTGTGTGTGAGGACATTTTTTTTTCCTGGGGGTCTGGTGTGTTGGGCATCATTACTTACTGGGGGGGCTGTGTGTGGCACATTGTACGTTACAGTGTGCTGCTGTGTGGCCTTTACTTACTGGGGGGCTTGTGTATTACATTACTTACTGACCTGGGGGGCTGTGTGGGCCTTACTTTACTGGGGGGCCGTGTTGGGCCCATTCACTTACTGTGGGCCGTGTGAGGAATTACTTACTGGTGGGCCCGACTTACTGGGGCCGTGTTGAGACTTACTTACTGGGGGGCCGTGTAGGACATTCTACTACTGGGGGGCCGTGTGGGCATGGGCAGACCCTTACTTTACTGGGGGGACCGTGTGGAATCTATGGGAGGCCGAGTACTATACTGTACTGGGGCCTGTGTGGGGGCATTTACGTTACTGGGAGGGCCGTGTGGGGCATACACGGGGGCAGCCGGACATTACTTACTGGGGGGCCTGTGGGGGTGATACATTACTTACTGGGAGCTGTGTGGGGGACATTACTTACTGGGGGGCGGGCTGTGTGGGCACATTACTTACTGGGGGGGGGGCTGTGTGGGTACATTACTTTACTGGGGGGGGCTGTGTGGGGTGACATTACTTACTGGGGGGGCGTGTGGTGGTGCACATTACTTACTGGGGGGCTATGTGGGCACATTATACTGGGGGGCACTATGTGGGCCATTACTTTACTGGGGGGGGCTATGTGGTGCACTTACTTACTGGGGGGCTGTGTGGGCATACTTACTTGGGGGCTGTGTGGGACATTACTTACACTTACGGGGGGGCTGTGTGGGCACATTACTTATGGGGGGCTTGTGGGCGACATTCTTACTGGGGGGGGCTGTGTGGGCACATTACTTACTGGGGGGGGCTATGTGGGCACATTACTTACTGGGGGGGGGCTGTGTTTGGCCATTTCTTTACTGGGGTACTAGGGGGGCCCCTGTTTGGGCACATTACTTTACTGGGGGGGCTGGGGTGTGGGTACATTACTGTGGGGGGGGCTTGTGTGGGTACATTCTCTGGGGGGATGGAGCTAGTGTTGGGAGGGGCATTGTGGGGACATGGGCCTCCTTACTGGGGGGCTGTGTGGCACATTACTTCATGCGGGGGCGAGCATTACTTGGGGCCTGGGGCGTGGCTTGTGGGCACATTACTTCTTTGGGGGGTGGGGGCATTACTAATGGTGGGCAATTACTGTCAGGTCATACTTACGGGGGGGCTATGTGGGCACATTACTTACACCTGGGTGGGGTCTATGCTGGGGGGCTTTGGGCACATTACTTACTGGGGTGGGTCGTGTGGGTATTGTGGGGCTGTGCATTACTTACTGGTGGGTGTTGCTATGTGGGCCATTACTTACTGGGGGGCTGTTAGGGCACATTATTCTGGTGTGAGGACGTTATGGGGGTGGGGCTGTGTGAGGTACATTAGCGTGCTGGGGGCTGTGTGGGCAACATTACTGGGGGGCTATGTGGGGGACATTACTTACTGATAGCTGGGGTGGCTTTTGTGGGCACATTACCTTACACTGGGGTGGCTGTGTGGGCATACACTGGCTTGGAGCCTTACTACTTGGGGGGGCGTGTGAGTGTGGGCCTTTTGACATTACTTACTGGGGGGGCTGTGGTGGCACATTATGTACTGGGGGGGCTGTGTGGGGCACATCTTACTGTGGCTGTGTTGGGGCAAATTATTCACATTACTTACTGGGGGGCTGTGTGGGCACATTACTTACTGGGGGGCTGTGTGGGCACATTACTTACTGGGGGGCTGTCATAGCTTCTATCATAGACACCACTGTTTGGTATGATGAACTAGGGAATATTTTGGGAAACAGGAGACTTTTAGTTTCTGAATTTGAATGCCACCACGTGTGTTTACTGCCAAGCGTTCTACTGAGGCTCTGTCGCCCCAGGGCCTACTGATATCTGGAGCCGACCCCATGAGCCGCTGATGGATTTCATGTTCTTGACACATGGTCTTCCTAGATCTCCTTTAGTTCTACAACTAGGTTTAGAGAACTCCTAGGCTCTTTATTTTGACAAGTTCACCGACCCCCCCCCCCCATTTATTTTTTTCTTTCCCACTTCTCCTTCCTCTGCCCCCTTTTTTCCCCTCTCTTCTACTCCCCCTATCTCACAAATCGATAGCTATTATTGTTGTGCCATTCACAGGGTTTTGTATCTTCTGTTTTGGGTATAATATTAAACCTTGAAGTATTCTTGTTTCTATTTGATGTTCACAAAAACTTCTAATGAAAATTAAAATGGGTAAAATAAAAATTTCTTTTAGAGGTTCCACAATCAAAGCGAAATGGCTGCTTCTTCCAAAAACACCTGTCCATGTGTGTTCTCCGATATTATAGCTCTGCTCTAGCGAAGTGAAAACCTTTTGAAAACTCATGTTTTTTTTGAAGGGTCATGTTTTGATAATCATGCAAAATCTTCTGTAGGATTACTGTAGGTCCATAAAGAAGAACCAGGCTGAAGAGCAGTGCGTAGGTGCTCTATATGCCAATGTTATGTAGTAGACTAATCGGGAAATGATAAGGGTGGACACCAGGAGCTTAACCGCAAGGGTGTTTACTTGAGAATATGGGGGTCACCATACTGTCTGTGTAGAAGTCTTGATAACGAATTCTTGCTTTAGTACTGGTGCCCACATAGGACCATCTCCATGTCCTCCATAACAGCCACACTCCATGGGGGAAATCGACTTATTCTAGTGAAACTACCTTGTAGACCTTACGTGCTGGGAACAAGCACCAAACTCCTTCAAACCTTGTAAGCCTCAGAGTCATAACACACAGTCCAGGTAACACTCACTCACCTCCAGACTCATGATATCAGCAACTCATTCATGTGCAACCAACTCTTAGAGACGCCCCCTAGGGACTTACATTTATTTTACTCTGGAAAATACAACACAGGAAACTAGAGGTTTTTTCTCTTAACCATGTTTTTAATTATCAGCTTCATATACATGCAGATACCGGTCCGTCTAGAATCTTACAAATGGATATTTTACGTCATTGCAGAAGAATTTAGAAGAGAGAAGTTTTCTGCACGGCCAAAATCTACACTTCTCGGCTTTCCCAATATCAAGGGTTGACAAAGAGGCCTCCAAAGTCTTGGAACTTTTTAAGATAGATATGTAGAACTTGTTAAAGAGGAAAAAAGCCAATACAACTACGTACAGTAGGGTCTTCTATCCTCAGCTTCACATCGAAGGCCATTGTTTTAAAAACCCAGATTGTTCAACCCCATCAGTGATCTGTAAAGTACAAGATTGCACAAGTTGGAGACATCAGATGAATGGTTTCTGGTTAGGGCACCTCATACATGATAGATTAAAATTGTTTACATATTTCAATATTGGGCTGGTTCGCTGACTGTCTATTACATTTGGAGCTTCACAATTCTCCTCTGACGGTAGATGTCGGGAGAAATGAGGATCAATAGGATTGGAGAGTTGATTTCAAAATTACCCAATTCCTTTGTTTTCAGAAAGCCACAAATGAGTCAGTTCTATCCACACATTACTTGTACATTTTTATCTACTGTGCCAGGGGTCAGACACTTGGCAATCATTGTCATCACCTGCAAGTTTTTGCAATAATCACAAAAATAAATGTATCTGTGTGAACTGGATCATGAGGTTCACATTTGTGGTGACAAACTACTCTCCACTTTCCCAAATGCAATGCCCCCCCATAACTCTGGGAAACAAAGGATGTTAGGCTGGGTGGAGGATTCCAGGAAGCTGAGCCCCAGTTTGTGTCACATGTGACCCTTTTGTGTCATGGCTGCACTATTCTTCATGTGACACAAATTTCTGCTCTGAAGGGAACGTTCCGGTGCTCAATCGGACCGTGAGCCAGATTTATCATGCAGAGTCCAATAAAATTGTGTTGCACTCTGGTGCACTCTGCCGGAGCAGTGCAGGGGGCGCCAGATTCATGCAGAATGTGCATCAGAAATCCTGAATCTGGCGCCCCCTGCACACTACACAGGTAACTGCAAATAGTACAGACTACACTGTTCTTAGTAAATGTGTCCCATAGACTAGACAGTGTCCTTACACATATAGACACTTTTATACTCATACATACATTTATTCATAAATACGTACACTGATATACATTAATACACTTATATCATACACTTATATTATACAGTATATACACAGAGTGCCTCACATTTATTAAAGTGTTTGCGCCAGTTTTTTTTGCCTTTGACTTTGCACTGAAAGGAACTGAAAGTGTAGACAAAAGCCTGGTACAGGGGCTTTAATAAATGGGAAAATACTATGTAGTACATCCACATTATATACATACATATATAGTATATATACATCATATAATTAGACATACAGTACAAACACACCATATACACACATTGCACCAGGATATGATGCTTATGATGTGTATGTGTGTATCTGTTGCATAGACATATATACACCGATGCATATAAACATACATACATACACACACATCTAAAGATACTTACATTATCTGGTGTGCAGGTAGGGGAGGGTTGGCTGTAGATACTGCTGTGCTGGTAGCTACAGATGAGCAGGGCAGTCGCAGATCTGGCGACGGATGAGGCGGGCCATGGTCAGATGAGCCGGGCCGCGGAACGAGGCGTGGATGAGCTGGACCGACTGCCGCATATTGGGCCTCTGATAAGATGGGCAGGTGGCCGGGAACGGGCCATAAATGAGCAGGGCCGACGGCCGCATACCGGGCCAAATGAGGCAGCCATGGAGCCGAAGACCACAGATTAGCCACATGTGTAGAGGAAGGGCGGGCATCAGCACCTGAGGGGTTGGCGTCTCGGCCACGGATGAAGGCTGGCTTAAGGATGCCTAATTTACTCCACTGCTGTAGGAGCACAGCAGCACAGAAGGAAACGGAGGAACCTGCAGGACACATAAGCAGGGGGGATTGTGTCAGAGATTGATGAGTCTACCTCATCTCATAGGGCAAAAGTAAAGAAGATTATGCAAAGTCGTGTACTTACCTAGATGGTCTTCTGTCCTCTCTACTGCTTCTGCTGAAGAAAGATAAAAAATTAATATTATTGATGTCAGTGATGCAGAATTAGAGGTATTCCCCAAGGCCTGAAAATCTCAAGAAGAGCCTTAACGACGCATAGCGTAATAGTAAGGAGTGGGTCGGGTTCGTGGCTGGTATATGGTACATAGCTGGTAAGTCTTTGCTGCATATTGCAGATCACCTTCGGAATGCACATTAGGTATCGCCATGTCCAAAAATGTCCATTCTATCAAAGTATAATAACGGTTTTTCACTGCGTTTAACCACGTAATGGAAAAAGATGGAAAAATCCCCAAAAAATCTTTGGAAAAGGAGGTTTTAATTTTTGTAAATGTATGAAAACATTATAAAACCTATACAAATTTGATATCCCCATGATTGCACCAAATTATTGCACCCAAAGAATAAAGTAGACATGTCATTTGAGGCGCACAGTGAAAGCTGTAAAATCCAAGCCTACAAAAAAAATGGGGCAAATTCGTTTTCTTCACCATTTTCACTGTATTTGGAATTTTTTTCCCGTTTCCCAGTGCACGGCATAGAATAATAAATACCATCACTATGAAGAGCAATTTGTCAGCAGAAAACAAGCCCTCACACAGCTCTTGACGTGTAAAAATAAAAAAGTTATAGATGTTTGTAGGTGGGGATAAATACAAAATGGACCTACATATATATTTTAAAGGGACGTGCATCACTATTTTGAATGAGCGCTCCATAGGGATCACTACAGGTAGCTAGAAGGTAAATTGTCGCTCACCTCTTGCGGCTGCTGCCCCGGCTCAGACACTTCGGTTTCCACCATCTGCGTCTTGGCCTACAAGAAATAATAAGTAGATAAATGTGGAGGGTTAGGGGTTAATATGGGTTATGGGTAGGGGCAGAGATCAATGCATAAAAGTATGTGACCCCCATTGTGGACTACAGTAATGTAAACCCGGTCCTATTTATTCCTCCTACTTACTGTAGAGACTCCTCGCTCGCCCAGGCCTCAATCACTCCGAGTCCTGAAGGTCTACAAAAGAAAACACTGAGATCAATATAAAAACTACAAATCTATGATGATGACTGTATATATTCATAATGTCTGTGTGTAATCAGCTGATTGTATTCAGACTCTACATTTACCTTCTAGGACTCTCTATTATGTTCTCATCCACGTATATCTCCTCCACATCCTCTTCACCGATGTTCTCCTCCTGATGCTCCAGATGTTCTACCTTATCCTCCACATCCTCCTCCTCCGCTTCCAGATCTTTCCCCTCCACATCCTTCTCTTCATCCACTTCCAGGTCTTTCCTCTCCACATTGTCCTCAACTTTCTGATCTTCTACCTCCTCCACATCCTCCACTTCCAGGTCTTCCATTCCTCATCCTCCTCCAGCACTTTCAGCTCTTCCCATTCCTCCTCCTCCTCCTCTTCTTCAGCTTCATCTCCCTCCTCGCTATGAGACAGAATAGGAATGAAATCTCCATTATAAATCAGTGTTATATTCTGGGAGCAGATAATATGGAGACTGGCGGGAAGTGATTGTAGGACACTTGTTCTAGATTATTCTATAACTTAATGGGATAAAGGAAATATACTCACGTGTTATCAAACAGGTCAAAGTATCTTAATTGTCTCACTGTTGTTATCCTAAAAGAGAAACACAGCGCTGGTAACTGGAACTGCCCTACACATTCCCCCCATATACCCCGTATGTCCATCATATACCCCTTATGTCCTTTAGATAACCCGATATGTCCATCATATACCCCGTATGTCCTTTATATACACCTTATGTCCTTCATATACCCCTTATGTCCTTCATATCCCCCTTATGTCCTTCATATCCCCCTTATGTCGTGCATATACCCCCCATGTACCTCTCATGTCCCCCCTATAAACCCTATGCGCCTATATACCCCTCATGTCTTCTATATACCCTACATGTCCCCCATATACCCCTTATACCCTTGATGTATCGGAGGTACACTTCTCCATTATCCCCTTGGTTATAAGGTCATAGCAGTATATAGAATAATAGTATCGTATAATTACCGTATAGGGATGCCTGATGCCCTGACACTCCGCCACCAGCGTCTGTTAGGAGTATATGATGGGACACATGATATATACAGGTCAGGATATTTATAGACATGATACAATGTGATATCATTATACATGACCACAGGGACAACCAATCAGATCACTTATGTAGAAGACACCTGGTCCCCCAAGTCCTCGGCCTCACTATTTCTCTATAGAATGAGCAGATTTATCAAATCTACAGGAAAGTGGAGGTGGAGTCCACCATTAGTCATTTCTTTATTTGTTCTATTCTTGGTAAATCAGTAAAATAAATGGGGGACATTTATCAGGGCCTGTGGGCAGTTTTCTTGCATACAAGACCTGAAATAATCACAATTATTAGCGAACCACCGGTAGTTACGATTATTTCCCCCTCTAAATTACTCAAAATTATTTTCCCCATGTGTTCGTATGATAATCCCCCCCCCCCCCCAATGACTTGTCTCATCATATACTGTAACCTGTGCACTGATAACTTACCTCATCTCTACATTCTCCTCTCCTTCTTCATCCTCGGTGTTATCATCCTCCTCCTCCTCTTCCTCCTCCGTCACCTCCTTGATCTCTTCCTCGATGTTTTCCTTTATTTCCTCCATCAACTTCTCCACCAAACCTTCCGCCCAGATGTTTACAACCTCCTTCACCATCACCTTCTCCCTCACCTCCATCTCTTCCTCGTCTTCCATCCTATAAGTAAATAAGACTGTGAGTGTCCAGGATATTCTCTATGATTTCTACAGGTGGAGACATGATGGACATCAGCGGTCAAGAGAAGGAAAGTCTCATTTACTAAAACTTTGTAACCAGATCTCATCCCTGGACCTGAAGACATCAAGATTCCCTCTTTAATATTTCTCTTACTACCCCTCCTACACCTGTACTAGATCCAAATCTATAGCAATCTCTATGGACCTCCACAGAACCCAAGACCCTCACTATTAACTCAATGGTACCAATAATGTAAACATGTAAGTGCCCCCCAGATCTATCCTTTTACACAAGGACTAGTCACATCCTGACCAGAAGCCTCATATATAGCTTATTCCTATAATTGTATCATATGTCTCTAACTGTCTCACAGGTTATGGGAACTTCTGGGAATCCTATAGACAATGGCATCACCTATGATACTATAACTTGTAACCATGGGGGCTCCTCCAGCCTGACCCCCTACAGAAGCCGCTTTACTATACGAGTAGCAAAGGGATAATGCACATAATAATGTCCCCATCTACACTATGACAACTCTTCCTGGAAAACCATATAATATACAGGGTTAATGGATAAGGTATAACAGTTGTAACAAAGGTAACCATCAAGACCCATAATACAATATAGAATAGATTCTGTTTTCCATTATTCCTTCCATTCTCCATATACACTCACCGGCCACTTTATTAGGTACACCATGCTAGTAACGGGTTGGACCCCCTTTTGCCTTCAGAACTTCCTCAATTCTTCATGGCATAGATTCAACAAGGTGCTGGAAGCATTCCTCAGAGATTTTGGTCCATATTGACATGATGGCATCACACAGTTGCCGCAGATTTGTCGGCTGTACATCCATGATGCGAATCTCCCGTTCCACCACATCCCAAACATGCTCTATTGGATTGAGATCTGGTGACTGTGGAGGCCATTTGAGTACAGTGACCTCATTGTCATGTTCAAGAAACCAGTCTAAGATGATTCCAGCTTTATGACATGGTGCATTATCCTGCTGAAAGTAGCCATCAGATGTTGGGTACATTGTGGTCATAAAGGGATGGACATGGTCAGCAACAATACTCAGGTAGGCTGTGGCGTGGTACCAAGGGGCCCAAAGAGTGCCAAGAAAATATTCCCCACACCATGACACCACCACCACCAGCCTGAACCGTGGATACAAGACAGGATGGATCCATGCTTTCATGTTGTTGACGCCAAATTCTGACCCTACCACCCGAATGTCGCAGCAGAAATTGAGACTCATCAGACCAGGCAACGTTTTTTCAATCTTCTACTGTCCAATTTCGATGAGCTTGTGCAAATTGTAGCCTCCATGTGATTGGCTGATTAGAAATTAAGTGTTAACGAGCAGTTGGACAGGTGAACCTAATAAAGTGGCCAGTGAGTGTATATCCCCACGAGCCTCGTATCCGGATACTATATCCTAGACGTCCCCCGCTCACACCCTTTATCACAATCTCCCTCATATCCAGATATTTCCTGACGGTCCTGGCTCTGGTGTTTGGTCGCGGCTTTGGGTTGTGCGTCGTTACAGTGTATCAGGGCCGCAGATGAGGTACATGGCTCCTGTAACCTCTCCTCAGCTGAGCGCGTTTCACACTAATAGACTTCTGTGTTTAAGAAATGGGAAGCGGAGGGCGACACTGACACCACCTTGACCTGCGCTCCCCGACCCGAACACCGCACAGACCCGGCACCGCGCTGCCGACAGGAATATTAATAGGAACTAAAGCCGAGAATTCCATAAAATACCCGGTGCTTTCTCATCTGTATATGTCACAATTCTAAGGAAAACCAGAGGGATTCTATCTAACCAGGAGCCACCGCTCAGTGCAATCCATTACTCTCTGTTATCAGCCATTACATCCCGGGGAGAGGAGACTGTACAGGGGGATACAATCTATTACTCTCTGTTATCAGCCATTACATCCCGGGGAGAGGAGACTGTACAGGGGGGGATACAATCTATTACTCTCTGTTATCAGCCATTACATCCCGGGGAGAGGAGACTGTACAGGGGGGATACAATCTGATCCTCTATTATCTTGTTATCAGCCATTTACACCCCGGGGAGAGGATACGACAGGGGGGGGGATACCATCTATTACTGCTCTGTTTCAGCCATTTAACCCCGGGGGAGAGCAGACTGTACGGGGTACAATCTATTACTCTCTGTTATCAGCCATTTTAGCCGGGGAGAGGAGACTGTACGAAGGGGGATACAATCTATTACTCTCTGTTTTCATCCATTACAACCCCGGGGAGAGATACTTACAGGGGGGAATACAATCTATCTCTTTGTTATGCAGCCATGTACACTTCCCGGGGATGAGGAGACTGTACATGGGGGATACAATCTAATTACTCTCTGTTATCACCATATAACAAACCCGCCGGGGAGAGGAGACTTTACGAGGGGGGAATACATCTATTACTCTCTGTTATCAGCATTACCCCCCGGGCGAGGAGACTGTAACGGGGGGAACAATCTATTCCTCTCTGTTTATCAGCCAATTTACAAATCCTGGGGAGAGGAGACTGTTCCGTGGGGGCTCAATCTAATTACTCTCTGTTATCAGCCATTACATCCGGGGAGAGGAGACTGTACAGTGGGGGATACATCTATACTTACTCTCTGTTATCAGCCACTACAACCCGCGGTGCGGGAGACTGGTACAAGGGGGGGATAAAATCTATACTCTCTTTTATATCAGCCTTACACTCCTGGGGAGAGGACTGTACAGGGGGGATACCAACATCTATTAACTCTCTGTTTTACGCCATTACATCCCGGGTAGAGGAGACTTTACCGGGAGGGGAATACAATCTATACTCTCGTTATCAGCCATTACACCCCGGGAGGAGACTGGTAGCAGGGGGGATACAATCTATACTCTCTTTATCAGCCATTACCCCGCCGGCGAGACGGCAGACTGTCAGTGGGGGGATAAATCTATTAAATCTCTGTTATAGCCATTACATCCCGGTAGAGACCGTACAGCGGGGGCGTACATCTATTACTCTCTGTTTCACATTAACAATAACCCCCGGGGAGAGGAGACTGTCAGGGGGTCATACAATCTATTACTCTCTGTTATCAGCCATTTACAACCCCGAGGGAGAGGAGACTTACAGGGGGGGGATTACATCTATTACTCTCTGTTATATTTATCAGCCATTACAGTCCGTGGAGAGATACGGTACGGGGGGGATACAATCTAATGTACTCGCTCTTATCAGCCATTATACCCCGCGGGGAGAGGAACTAGTACCGGGGGGATACAATCTATTACTAGCTCTGTACAGCCTTACGAACCACACCCCCGGGGAGAGGAGCTGTACAGGGGTACACATCTATTACTCTCTGTTCATCAGCCATTACATCCGGGAGAGGAGACTTTACTATGGGGGAGTACAATCTATTCTTCTCTGTTTCAGCCATTACAAACCCCAGGGAGAGGAGACTGTACAGGGGGATACAATCTACTTACGCTCTGTTATCAGCCTTACAAACACAAACCACCCGGCGAGGGAGACCTTACAGGGGGGTACAATCTATTACTCTACTGTATGCCATTACATCCCGGGGAGATTAGCCGTTACGGGGGGATACATCTATTAATCTCTGTTTACAGCCATTACATACACCCGGGGAGAGAGACTGTACAGGGGGATACAATCTAATTACTCTCTGTTGATCAGCAGCCATTTACAACCCCGGGGAGAGGAGACTGTCAGGGGGGGATACAATCTAGTTACTCTCTGTTTATCAACCATTACCGAATCCCGGGGTAGATCGGAGACTTGTACAAGGGGGGGGGATACAATCTATTACTCTCTGTTATCAGCCTTACCCCCCCGGGGAGAGGATACTTGACAGGGGGGGATACATCCATTAACTCTCTGTTTCATCAGCCATTACAACCCCGGGGAGAGGAGACTGTACAGGGGGATACAATCTATGGTACTCTCTTGTTACAAGCCATTACAAACAATCCCGGGAGAAGGAGACTGACATGGGGGAAACAATCTATTACTCTCTGTGTAATCAGCGCCTTACAACCCGGTGTTTAGAGGAGACTTTACAGGGGGATACAATCTATTACTCTTGTTTATCAGCCATTACAACCCGGGGAGTGAGACTGTAGCAGGGGGATACAATCTATTTACTTCTCTGTTCTCAGCCTTACATGACAGTGTCCCCCTCCCGGGAGAGAGACTGTACAGGGGGATAATCAATCTATTACCTCTTTATCAGCCCTTACAAAGAGACGGGCGATCCTCAAGAGAGGGTTTTCTATATTATACTTTACATTTGTTTACAGACCCGTCTAATTACTGCGTGGATCGGTTAAATGTATCGACTAAAAACATAGCTCCTTTAATCCCGACATAGATCCAACTCGACATGGCAAAGGGGCCAGGCACGCTGGAAGACACACTGCGGCGCGTACCACATTGACCACATTCAGTCAGGTTCATCCCGGTTGACCTACAGACGGCTGGTGCAGCGTCCATTTCCATTCAATTATAATTGCATTACTTTTCCTGTTTTTACGAGGGTGGGGTTAGGTCCCTCTCTTTCCTCTTCGGCAAGTTTTCTCCGTGGATTCCATTACACGATGGGTGGGGTCCACCGTTTTATATTATACTTCCACTTATTTATAGCACCTCTAATTACTACGCGGCGCCATTCATTTTCATCATCCATTTAGCCAGCATCCTCCTTTTAATAGTTTCATACTTTTTGAAAGATCATTTTCTGGGTGGGTATACAATACGTATTACCTCACTCTCTGTTATTCCTGAGGGCAGCATACAGAGTGATACAATCGGTAACTAACCGATTTAAGGCAGGTAGGACCTTTTATTCATTATCCTATGTAATTTGCTACACTCTCTATTACTTTTCTCTTTTTTATTCCTTAAGTGGATCCATGTACAGGCATTATCAGCAACTGGGGTCGGATCTCTTTTCGTGAGGTGACAGACTGTATCCGTTTGGTCAATCTATTACTCTTTGTTATCTCCAGTGTGAACATTTCCTGGGATAGTAGACTTTACAGTTTTTTTAAACCACCTTACTCTCTTGTTATCAGTCCATTGCAGAGACTCCCTGGCGACTGGATAACTTGTAATTGGTATACCAATCTATATCTCTGTTGTCATCCAAAGTACTACATAAGAATGGTTTTCCGCTGTTACATTATACTTTACACCGGGGTGGAGATACAATCTAATTACTTATACTCCTCTATTAATCAGCCATTAGACAATTTATAAAGGTCCCCCAAGAACCTAGCAAGGCAGTACGACCTCCTCGTTGTGATTATTATACTTTCTTCCATTGGTTTTAATCGCAATCTATTGCGTCTCATTTTTATATTCCTCCAATGCTAACCTTCCCCTTTATACTCACCCTATTCTCGCTTAGCGGGTATTTTTCATCCAATCTAGGGATGGCCTGCATCAGGAGCGATTCTCCTCTTGTTATTCCTGACTGCACTTCGCCAGGCTCGCCTATTTCTAATGAGTACGTAACAGGGGTGATACAATCTATACTCTCTGTTATCATCCATTACAACCCCCCGGTGAGAGGTAGACTTTCCCCTTTTTTTTTTTCTCCCCTCTCTTCTTCTCTCTTTCTCCTCCCTGTCCACCGCCCCCGTTGGTTTCATCCTCTTACTCCTTATATCCCTCGTTTTTCGTTCTCCACCTCCTCTTTCACTCTCTCGTATTTCTCGTCTATCTGTTCATTCACCAGTGTTAAGGTCATCTTCGCATCAGGGGAAATACCGCAAACCCACGCCCCGCAATCGGTTCGTCATGGATACTCTCACCATAGTTGCTTTGCCAGCAGTAAGACTAGGAATGCCTCCGAGCGCCCCGGGTGCCTTACCGAAGGTGCGTGTGATATTGAGGTTTTTTCCGAGTAGGTACTGATACGAGTGTGAGACTGCTAGAAGGAAAGAGGAAGAGGTCGCGACGTTCAATCTCTATCTTTTTCCCTTCCCTCCCCAACGAAAAAGTTTGTGAAGGTGAAAGATGAAGCTAAGCTAGGTATTTAATGCCTTGCATCTACACAAAACTGCACCACCCTCGTAACAGGGGCAGCGGGGTCCGCGGGCAATTGCAACTGCACGCCACGTACAGGGGCGTGCGATGTATCAAACTATTTTACTTGGTGCTCGTTGGGATTATACCAACGGGGATTATACCACATTAGCACGGAGAGAGCGATACTGAGCCAATTGATGGTTCGCGACGAAGGCGCACAGCGCGGTGTCGACGTGGAGTTGAGTCAACTTTGTTACACAGTGATGGGGGTCAATTACAGGGTGTGCTAGTTAATCAATCGGTGTGGTGGCCGTACCCCATGAATTTAAGTGCAGGTCAGGTGGACGGATAATACAATAACGGTGCTCCAGGTGCAGCAGTCTTACCCCATGAGGTGGCAGGGGGTATCCTGCGGTGGTGCAAGGGCCAACAAATGCAAGCTATCCATTAACGTTGCCTAGGGAGGTGTGGTCATCTGACAGAAGCGGTGTCCTCACACTGGTTACTGCCGACTCAGACTGTATCCAGTCCAGGAGAGAGGGAGAGGCAACATAAATAATGCCATCTTCCAGTTCTGTATTCTACTGCCAGTGGAGGGCAGGGACTCTCATCCCGAGACTTACTCTGGCGGGATGGTAGAGAATGCAGGAATGTTCATCCCCCCAGCCAACACATCCTGGCCATAATGTGAACATGAAAGGTGAGTGAAGAGGTGGATGAATTGCGCCACTGGGGTAGGTTGGGTAGATTGGAGGCCCAAGTCAGGAAGCACAGTTTGGCAGCAAGCTTTTGGGTCATAGCCAGAGGATCGTGTGCGTGTGATGCAGTGGGCTGCGATACGCGACTCTACATTACTCTCTCCATTCTTATCAGATCTTCTACAGGGGGGACGGCAAAACAATTGGCACCACGGCGCCTTCTACCCAAGAAGCGTTGCGTTGAACCTGGGGAAAGTACCTATCACAGCGTGGGGAGAGTTCATGAGGCACAGGCTGTACTAGACGGGGCGTCGCTTTGGATTGAGAGAGCATGTGTCACAATAATCGTATTACTCTGCGGATTGGCTCTATTCCCGGAGAGAAAGGAAGGGAGGTTAGTTTGGCCAGGTGTATACAGTCACTACCCTACAAATTGGTCAGGGTCTCAAGGTCGCTTAAACATTTGTCCCCTCCGGGGTAGCAGGGACTGTTTCAGCAGTGGAGGCTAGGGGGGGGATATCAAAATCTTGTACACTTGTTGCCCCTCCCCCAAGGAAAAGGTTGGTGGACTCTGCTTAAGATGTTTGGGTACTCTTCAAGGCCAGGTGAGCATCTACCATGCTTTTAATCAGCCTTCAACGGTGGACCACCCCTCCGGGGACGACAGGATGAGACTGTATCGCGACTACGAGATCGAACTATTATTTCTTCAGGCTTACTCTCTGTCCTTCCCGGAGTGCTGAGGGTCATGCTCATTTATCCTGGCGAATTACTTCACATCGCGGGATGGTGAGGAGGTGGATCACCTGAAATCGGCGGGATTTGCAGTACAAAGCATACCCCCTCAAAATGGATCATAAAGTGACCGTGCTGACTGTAACGAGTCTCTTCTTGCATTGATATCTGACCTGGATAGGAATATGGAGAGGTTGTGGAGGTCCCAAAACGGAATCTGGATGATTTGGGTGGGGATCTTGTTCGGGGGCCTGGACGTTTATGGTGTAGGCTTAAGCGTTCCGGCCATACGTTTACCCATCTTCCAATCATCAACCTTCCTGGTAGAGATCGCTTCTAGTCTTCTACCAGGGACAAGCAAGCTCTGCCACATGTGCGGTGACCCCTCCCCACCTCCTTGCCAACTGTAATTGTGCTGAGGTGCTCACTCTGTGGGGGGTCTGGACATCTTGCTGCAGACTGTGGAGATATTCGCTGTCACCTTTGTGGTGAGTTGGGTCACCCGTTCAGCCGGTGCCCCGCTCCTTCCTTTGCCAATGAATCCTACAACCCGGAGGGGAGTAATCCTTCAGTTGGGGGACGGCGAGGGGGGGGAGCAAAGGGGTCGGGAGAATTCCACTTCCTCGCTGAGCGAGAGGCCGCGCGGAGGGAAACATAGGGAGCAGGGGTGCACAGATTAAGTTCTGAAGCATGTCCCTAGCCCGTACTGAACAGGGATTGGACCAGATGACTCCCCCGAGGGATAAGTAAGGTGACTAGGACTAGAAGGATCGATAGGTGAAGGAAGCAAAGCCTTTCCTCTGGCCTCTCCCCTTTTATGACAGTGCAGTGGAGGAGAATAGGGAGGGTTTGAGCTGATGTCCACAAACTGGGTATTTGGCACGTCAAAATCCCTTGCAACCCGATCGAAGTGAAGAGACACCTCGGCGCGGTTCTGGTTTTACGAAACCCTCAAGTCGCTACAAGCCCTCAGGTGACAATATCCCAATTCCCCCTGTGAGAGGAAGAAGAGGAGGAGTGTAGGGCAAGAGAGGGCGCTAGTCTTCTTCTCCTGCAGAGACCACTGTCTCAGGGGAGGAGGCTGGACCTGGAATCTGAAGCTGGACCTGTAAGAAAAAGAACAAGGGAAAAAAATGATAATACGTTGGACTCCTCATTACAAGGGGAAAGGTCCTCAGCAGCTGGGGATGATGGAAGGTGGCGAAGAAGAAGGCTGTCTAATTTATCATCTCTAGGCGCAACTCACTCCGTTGACGCTAGCCTCCATTAATGTGGCTAGCAATTAAGTCTATATGGCTAGATTGCCCTTTGATTTTCTCAGCCAGGGTTGAAGCTACATTTTTAATTTTTTTGCAGAGAGACCCAGATATCCCACATTGCCTGGGGTAAGACCAAAGCAAGGCCTAATTGACGAGGTGACCATCTATTGGTCTCTGCGGCTGAGCCATATACGGAGTGGCGGTTCTTTTTACTCACAGTGTAGAATGCCGACGAATAATTGAATTAGAAATTGGGAGGTGTCTAATCTTGATTTTTCTCATGAAAGGACAGATTTGCGTCTGATTCTATATATGGCCCCAAACACGAGGGTGGCCTCAAGGATCTTTTTAATAGGATGATCCTTTTCTTTTTACAAGCCGTCAAGTGGTTTTCGTAGGGGATTTAAAACACTACTATTTTAATCCCAGGAAAGGGGAGGGTTCCGAATCCAGCCGATTATGACAGCACACTTATGAGATAGCTAGTGAAGCTCGCCTGGTGGATAACCACATCCGGCACTTACCCCAGGTCACGCGGGTTTACAAAACAGAAAACTTTTACGAGGTAATAATTAGGTCAAATAATAGATAGTTTTTTTTTTAAAGGAATAATCCATCTCGTCACCTGTGTCGGTACGAGGTGGAATTTTCCGATCACTGTATGATTATGTTTTTTCTTTGAATGTTGACAAGAGACTCCTCGGGATGGGTAAAGGTCTATGGAGGGTTGATTCAATCTCTCCTGTAAGAAGCTGGCTGTAAGACAATCCTTGAAGGAGGACTTCCTCCTTCAAAGTCCAGGTACAAGTATTTGGATCTTGGTGGCACTAGCTTATTGGTGGAGATATTCAAAAAAAAGAGTGGCGAAGTATTTCCGCAGTTCTCAAGCCTCAGAAGTCCTTGATATGTACAAATTGTACCATGTCTGGTAGAACGTCGAACTGGAACTGGAGTAGTAAGGGAGGAGATCGCCAGGAAATCAAATCTTTGCTCAGAAAATGTCAGTAAATAGTCACGCATCTTTGATTCTTGAAGTGCTTTCGGGTCAATACCGCTCGCCCCGACCTTACCAGAATTGCAGATGTCAGTGCATAGTAAACTTGTGACAGGACTGAGGGACAGTACGGGTTTTCCCTGAAGAGATCCAAATCGCCAGGATCCTGGTGTCATAGATCCCTTTTTACACGCATCTCTTGGGGAAGAAAGGGAACTGGATCGAGATGTGAGTCGGCTTTCCTGGCTGAGGCAGTCCCTGAGAAAGGGGTATACCCCTCCCTTGGCGTTTTTGATAGAACGCCGATTAGTGAAGAGGAAGTGGAGTCGGGCGATGAGGGTCTGCCCCAAGAATCGCCTGTTCCTGATGGCTTAACATCCGAGTTCTACACACCGTTAAAGGAAGCTTACTTTCCCCTCTTGACTGAGGTTATTTTAACGAGTGTCTTTCCCTCGGGCACTTTGCAGTAATGATGAGGTCGGCCCTAAATCATTCTATCAAAGGGTAATGACCCGTCACTAATTGAGAATGGCTGCCCATAGCGTTGCTTCTCAATACGACAGGGAAGGTTCTGGCAAGGTACTATTTATAATCGCTGGTGCAGTTCGCCACACCCGGCGTCTTTCACAGGGTGCCATCACATTGCTTCTGTTTCCAGCCGAAGTCTTTTTAGAGTGCTGGGCTCGGTGTCCGGGAGGCAGGGAGCAGGGAAAGGCAGGTAACTGATAGGGTATATGCTGTCCTTAGATCAGGCGAAGCCTTTGATCAGAGGTCAACCATGATACCATCTGGTCTGTACTTTTGCGGTACGTTCCTACCCGGGTTGGGTTTGTAATTGGCTTTCATACCTAATATGCTGGGTCTTAGACCTTCTTCCCCCCTCTTTTAAACGGTATGAAAATTGGGCCACCGTTTGACGGTGGGGTCTGGGAGTCCGCCTGGTGTTTTCCTCTGAGCCCACTACTTATATGTGTTCGCTATCGTCCCTTCCTTCGGAGGATTGATGGTGTGTCCCTTGGTGGGAGTCGGGATGAATCCGGGAGGATCCGGAGGGCCACCCTGAGGGTGGTGGCGTATGCTGCATGATGTTGCACCGTTTTTCGTGATCCTCGGGAGGGTAGGCGTAGATGGGGGATGTCTGGGTTGACCGCTACTCGTAGGCCTCTGGGTCAATGATCACCGCGAAAAGGTGTGATGTCCTGGTTTGGGAATAGAGAGGATCCCCGATTTGATCTTCCCGGACACTTCCTCCCAAAACCTCAGGGCGGTCTGCTATAATCTATGGCATTGAATTTGTATAGGGGACTACCCCACTCGAATTGCGGTCATATTCTTTCTAGACTGTGCGCTTGCTCCCGACCATCCTCAAAGGCTTCATACCCTGGATGGATCTTCGGTCTTTGACCCTGGAGGGAAGAGGTTTTCACCTGGCAAAGGCCTATTTGCTACCGGTTGTAAATAGCCCTGGGCAGTGTGTGTTAGTTGCCAAGATCTCTGGAAGCAGGTCTACAGTTGTTCTTCCACCTGTATGGGGGAATAAACTAACACTAGTCAAGAGGGAGGTTACTTACCGTACGAGGAGACTAGGAGGGTTTGGGTATGGTCAACCTTGTGTGTTCTTAGCGAACACTTTTTCTAAGATAACCTATAGCGAACCTACTGGAAAGAGGAGGGCTCCTCCGTGGGTATTTCTCCTGTAAGGTGATGGTTTCGGCCTTTTCTCCAGCAATGGGAGTCCAGGAGGGCGAGTGAAAGACTTACTTCACCGGGCATGAATCTTCCGTCTTATGTCCGCCCGGTTTTGAGGTATCCGCCGGTGGGTTCCTGCAGGTGGGTGAATCAGGACTCTGTCAAGGAGATTGCTTGACAGAGGTTCTGTTGTCCCACTTTCAGAAGCCCCTGGTGCTCAAAGATTTGCCCAAGTCGCGGGATCTAGGGGTGGGCTAGCTTTTAAACTCAGTAAGGATCCCTAAAAGTTTTGGGACTTCACTTGGCGCTGCTGTCCATGGAAAACTGCATGTGAGGGACAATGTGAAGTTTTCAGAAGGCTGATGATCGAGGTGGTCCCTCGGAGCATTTTGGTGGTATACCTCGAAGTATGTATCACTTCTGCTTCATTGTCCCTTTAATGCAGAGGTATACATCACGGGCTGGTGCCTCCCTTGGCTGGAGAGGTTTTAGCGCCGCCTTCTTATGCTGAGTGGGCTATGGAGGCTTTCAGAGACCTTGGTGGAAGGGACCGGAACACTTTATTTCTAGTAAGCTTAGTGTAAGGTATGGCACGTGGATTGCACTATGTAAGTCTGACTACTCAGCAAAACTCCATCCCATTGGAAGGGTTTTTAGGAACATTAGGGTTGACCTGGTGAAGGTGCGTCTTTGAAGGCGTAAGCTGGGCAACAGACCGGGCAGCCCTTCTTTTTGGAGGGGATCTAGTTCTCTGTTGCCTTATTTTTTTGCTCCCTTCTTTTTCCCTGGTTGGTGGCTGCGTGTCCACTCGTTTAGTCTTTTGTTTTGAAATAAAGGTTTTTTTTTTCAAAAAAGGCTTATCTACACTGAACTTGAGCCTTCGGGTTTTTGAGTTGCTTTGTTTTTTCCCTCTTATTAAATTATTTATTTGTTTGTTGCTGTTTTATTATACTACATGGCAGCTGTATACACTGAGCTCCCCCTGGTGGTGACTGTAGGAAAGCCCTTAATGTTAAGGGGCAGATTGTTACTTACCACAAACTCAATGGGGCAAATTTACTTACCCGGTCCATTCGCGTTCCAGCGGCGGCTTCTCCGCTCTGGATTCGGGTCCGGCCGGGATTTAATAAGGTAGTTCTTCCGCCGTCCACCAGGTGGCGCTGCTGCGCTGAAAGTAAACTCATCGCGCCGGAATGCACCGAGCTGGACCAGGTGAAGGTAAGCGGTCCTTATGCGACACTTTTTCGGTTTTTAAATGCGGCGGTTTTTCCGAATACGTCGGGTTTTCGTTCGGCCACGCCCCCCGATTTCCGTCGCGCGCATGCCAGCGCCGATGCGCCACAATCCGATCGCGTGCGCCAAAATCCCGGGGCAATTTAAGTACAAGCGGCGCAAAACGGAAATATTCGGGTAACACGTCGGGAAAACGCGAATCGGGCCCTTAATAAATGACCCCCAATATCTCACTCACTAACACCAAATCTGTAATAGAGGAGAAGTAAAGAAATGTCCATTACTGATAAGTAGGAGACAAGATAGAAGAGAATTAAGGACATAACAAGAGCTGAGGACACAGGGGACTTACCTCTATCTCCTACAACAAACCCTCAGAGGTGTGAGAGTTCCGCAGCTTCTTATATACCCGTGTAAAGTCATAATGTGGGGGGAAGAGCCAGGAGATCAACATTCCGTCACATTCTATTTTCAATAAACTTTATTTATATTATATTTGTTAGTCATAACTAGTTACAGGCGGTCCCCTACTTAAGGACAACTGACTTACAGACGACCCCTAGTTAAAGACGGACCCCTCTGCCCACTGTGACATCTGGTGAAGTCTGGATGTTACTTTAGTCCCAGACTGCATTGATCAGCTGTAAAGTGTCTGTAATGAAGTTTTATTTATAATCCTTGGTCCCATTACAGAAAAAAATGTTGAAAATCCAATTGTTACTGGGACAAAAAAATTTTGGTCTGGATCTACAATGATAAAACATTCAGTTTTGACTTGCATACACATTCAACTTAAAGAGCCTATCTTGTACGTAACCCAGGGACGGCCTGTATGTGGTTTAGGTCGACTATTGGTTAAATCTAACAAGCCATTGGGTCATGTTGGCGAGGACTAATGTTTTCCCTTCTTAAAATAAACTCACTGACCACAAGGTAAAAATGAAAACTACAATTGTCACTGGGGAAATTTTTATTTTTTTGTCTGGATCTACAATTATAAAATATACAGTTTCGACTTACATACAAATTCAACTTAGGAACAGACCTATGGACCCTATCTTGTATGTAACCCGGGGACTGTCTGTATATAGAATTCCCCGGCTGCTGCGCTATAGATAATAATCACAGGAGGGAGGATTCTGAGGATTCATATAAACAGTGAGTGCTATCAGTACACGGCTTTAGAGGGAAAAATTGGGGGACACTTTTTTTATTGATTAATTTAACAAAACAAAAAGCATTGGGTCCCCTTATTTTTCCGTCTACATTTATATCTTATATTTTTTTAGGAAGATAGGAGGCTTATAACTATGCAAATGACTTTTGCAATTTTTGTGAAAATTGACAAAATCTATGTTTTGAGGGACTAGATAAGTTTGATGTGACTTTGAGAGGCCTAAATGAGAGAAAACCCCCTTTAATGAACCTAATTTAGAAACTGTAAAGAATGTAAAACAACTTTTATGAAATATGTTAACCCTGTGTTAACAAAATCAGGTATAATTTTCAAATTAAATTTTTTTTAGCTAAATGAATGTATCTTTCAAAAAATCTAGACATCCTCAGTAGATAAAATACCAAAATGCTCCAGAGATTAATACCCAATTTCTTCTGAGTATGCCAACGCCCAATATGTGGAGGAACACTGCTGTACTGGCACACAGCAGGGTATAGAAAGGAAGGAGCAAGACAAAGATTTTTCAGAGTAGATTTAGCTGGAATACCTTTATGTTACCATGATACATTTGGAGAGCCCCTGAAGTGTCAATACAGTGAAAATCCTCTAAAAATACCCCATTTGGGAAAATCCTTCAGAGAATTTATCAAGGTATAAAATGAGTATTTAGACCCTAAGGGTGTTCAAAAATTTTGGCTGAAAGTGGCATCCACCCCCTTCTGAATCAGTATCGGAGGCAAGAAAGGCATATGCCTCCTTTGCTGAAAGGGTTCTTTGGGGTGAATGGGACATTCTTTATTGAGGGTGTGTGTAAATGTTGTGCTTCAACACGTGTAAAAACTTTTTTCAAGGGGGTTTGTATGTTGTGATTCAACACGTGTATGTAAACCAATAAAACTGTAGTTAAAAAACCTGACCTGTGTACTTTCAAAAAAAAAAAAACTGTAGTAGAAAAAGTTACTACAGTAAAAAAAAAAAAAAAAATTATCCTCCAATACCAAAAAAGATACTGTGACAAAAAAATGAGCACAGAGCTGATCAATAAAATGTCACTGATCAGCGCTCAGTTGTCACAACACGTACCAAAAATGCAGTATAAAAAGTTACTACTTCAAAAAAATAAGTAACTTTTATTCTACTATATCAAAAAAGATACTACGACAAAAAAACTAGCAGATACTGATCAGCGCTAAGTTGTCACAGCACAGACAAGAAAAAAACTGCCCAAAAAGAGAGCACAGGCACTGATCAGCGGCTGGCGGTGTGCAGAACGCACGCGTGGGAGGGAGAAAAAAAACCGCTCCTTTACCAAAAAATGAACAGAGATACAATCAACTGCTCAGCAGTCACAGGATCCACACAAAAAAAAAAAAAAGACTGCGCAAAAAAAGAGCACAGACACCGACCAGTGAACTTCGGCACTGATCAGCGGCTGGCGGTTTGCACAACGCACACAGGAGGTTCGGCTGCTCCAAAAGTGACAAAAAGAGAAAAAAGCGACTAAAAAAAGAGCACGGAGGCTCAAAGACGCCACACGCACAAAGGAAGGGGAAGGAAGGGTCTGGAACAGGGATCAGGACGCTGCGACTGCCGTATGCAAAAAAGACAACAGCAGCAACAGCTCAGCAATAACTCGGAACACTCGGAAATGTAACAGATGCCACCAAAGGTGACAACTGCATCAATATCTAGCTAGACAAAGCACAGACGGGTATCACACACTGATCTGTATGCTGTTCAGGACTAGAATGCAAGGTGCAGGTCAGTGTGCAGTGCTTTGAATCTCCCCCCACAGATCCGATTGGTTGGTCAGTACAGACCAACCAATCAAATCAATCAGGGCGGTGGCATGATGCCACTTCGTCATCAAGAAGGGGAGAGGAATGAAGGGGGGTGGAAGAAGAAGGGGGGGCACAAAGTAAGATGGCTGTTAGCCATCTTGAAACTTTACATACCGTATATACTCGTGTATAAGCCGAGTTTTTCAGCACAAAAAATTTGCTGAAAAACGTCCCCTCGGCTTATACACGAGTCAATACTTAAGTAAATGGGCTTAAAAAATAATAAACTTATATACTCACCCTCCGGTGGCCCCGATGTGCAGCGCTGGCTCCCCCGATGTCCGCGCGGTCCCTTCTGCTCCCGGCTCCTCTTCTGTGAGATCGTGCTGGGCGGCGCCATTGTTCTCTCCCGGGCGGCAGGCAGCGGCGCATCATACTATGTGCCTGCTGCCTGGGAGAGAACAATGGCGCTGCCCAGCACGAAGTTACAGAAGGAGCCGGGAGCCAGAATTTCACATTTTATAGGTTTACATGTATTTTATATGTATACCTCTATTTTCTTTACATCAAATTACAGTTCACATATTATAAATTTACATCTATTTTCCTATATAACTACTGAAAGCTGCAGTGTGGTGCAGAGAGTAGAAGAGGAGCCAGGAAAGAAGAGGATTTATTTATATTTTGTTTTCTGGTGGTAACTAATTTTACTATTTTAACCCCTCCCCGCACCAGAACGTAATAGTACATGCTTGCGTGAAGATATTTCACGCACCATGACGTGCTTTTACGTCCACTTTCTGGCATCGGCTGACGAGCGGAGCCGGCAAGACAAGCAGCGGGTGTCAGCTGTAAATCACAGCTGACACCAGGCTCTAACACCTGTGATGGGAGCCGGCTCCAATCGGGAGTGTTAACCCCCTTTTAACCCCCCATTTAAGAATCTTGTCTTAACTATATTAATTTTGTATCTCCATATGATTGTACTGACCCAAAGAATAAAGTAGATGTGTTATCTGGATGGCACAGTGAAAGCCATAACAACAAAGTCCAAACTGTTTTTTGTTTGTTTTTTTGTTTTTTTCCAAATTCACCAAAATTATCAGGGTAGAGAACCTTATCCTAGGCTGCCTGGGACTGCAGGAAGAGTGATGTCACGCAGGTGCACAGCTTGTTATATCTCTGGTCATGTGATGTCACACAGGTGCACGTCTCGTTATATCTCTGGTCATGTGATGTCACACAGGTGCACGGCTCGTTATATCCCTGATCATGTGATGTCACACAGGTGCTCGGCTCATTATATCCCTGGTCATGTGATGTCACACAGGTGCACAACTCATTATGTCACAGAGTGTAATCACAGCTGTCCGTTATAATAAGCCGCGCATTTTATCCACAGAAAGCAAACACTGAAGCTTCCGATACAATGACAAGAAGCAGAGATCTAGAAAACCGTGAGGAATTGAAACAAAGTATATTGGAAAATTGTATAACTTTTTATTACGTAAACAATAACATTAATTTGCTGAAATGGAAATAACCCTTTAACTACTTCTTAATGTGAAATACCTACATAATTGACATTTATAGTTTTTTTTTTTTTTAATAACTTGGCTTAGGTGAGTATCATTGTCCAATCATTCACCTTTGTAATTAATTTAATATATTTCTCATTCCCCTTGATCTAGTTATCTGTACTGCTTTGGCATGCCTTAAAAATAAAACATTTTAAAATGTTATACAATGAAGCACTAAAAAATATTAAGTTACAGTTTAAGAATTATTAGTAAGCAGCTCCTAGTGCCGTTTTTAAGGGTGACAGGTCCTCTGTAAAATAGAGCAATGCAGAGGTACACACAATACAGATATATTGGGAAACAAAATGAAAAGAGACACAATGTAAGATTTGTAACAATGTTTTAATTTGGAATCATGAGAACAAAATACACAAAACATTTGTGTCATCTATGTCATAGATTTTTACCCCTACATGGAATGAAGCGTTCTCCACACCAATACATCATCACCCATCACCAAAAAGGTTCAAGTCACAGTTAAACGTAGATACAGACTGATCGGACACAGGACAGAAGTAATTTACTTATGATTTATAGGTTTTGTAGTGTTATGACTTTACTGATGCTATTTGCGACATGCTGAAAAATGGCTCCTATACATCTCACATTTCCATTGATACCTCACTCCTATTCTTCCATATGACTGTCTGTAATGTAGTATTATATCCGTAAATATCTCCTATGATTTGTAAAGTGCTATGGAATATGATTATTATTATTACAGTATTATATATTGGCTGTTTATGTCGGCGTTTGTCACTACAGCTCACGAGTCTTTGACATGTGATGTCTTGTGTCTACAATCTGATTCTACCCTCTACAAAGTGCAAGAAGAAGAAGAAGCTGCCAATGAATTTTATCACTTACAATATACGGCAAGGCAATAGCTCAGTAACTTTGTGACTCTATGGTCCATAAAATCCATCTACAGTCATTTTTTTTCTGCAGAAATGTTTTATACGCTGCATTTGCTACAATTTCAGTGCAAAAATTAATCTCTATAAATTGAATGTCTATAATATATAAGATCCGCTGCACGTTCCTTGTAGAATTTTTCGGACACATGGATGTGGTTTTCACAAGATGTACGTGTATTGTACTGTAATGCAATGTGTATTATGCACCAAAAATCGACATCTGAACACTATTCTATGAATAGGGGAAGGGGTTGGGGTGAAAAAAGAAAAAGAATGAATTGCATGGGTATTTCTATTTTTTTTGGACCTGCATCAGACTGGATTTTCCAGGGAGTTGCCGGCCAATATTCATCCAATGACCGGCCTTCTCGGATGGGACTTTAAAGGGGACTTTACTTCCTATGTTATCCACTGGTCTAAGGAGGCCACTCATTGGATCAATCCTGTCCCATGTCTTCCCACATCATCCCGAAAACTGGACGTGACAAAGACACGGGAGCAGGGTATGTGTTCTTTTTTTCCGCACCCACTTCCCATATTCCAGGAAAACCCCTTCCACATGACCGAGAAATTTATTGCAAAATAAGGAGGCAGAATCCTTTTTTGGCAGATGCAATAAAAACAGGAAGCAAGGACCGGACACAGAACAAAAAATGGATATTGAATGATCTGCAAAATGGATTGTTGTGTTAAACTAGCCAAGCGTTCCCATCTTATCCCCTATTTACATATTGGGACCCCAACCAAACACATAAAAAGGGGTCTGTTAATTGAGCAGTGTTGTATATGCTCAGTCACTGCTCCATTCACTTCTATGGGACTTCTCAGGTACCTTAGATATAGAGACAGAAGAGAAAAAAGTGCTCATATGGTAGTGCATTTTGTACTAACATTTGATTTGATGCATTATGAAGCAAACATACCTGGAGAATGCTGTAGCTACACTGATACAGGATCATATCTTGGTTAATCCCTGTGCTGAGTGGTTTTGCTGTAAAAAATCATAACGTTCAGGACCTTGGGAAAGCTGGGTCAGCATGGCTGCCTCGATCAACACATTACACAAGGGAGCTTGCAATTACAAATGGCGGTTAGTCAAGCATGACTAATCAACCTGAGCTGGATCACTCATACACTTCACCTGGGGTATGGTGCAGCAATCGATTATTCTGTCTGGCAGGGAGAAAAGTGATTGCATCATCATCTCCTGCAGAGAGAAATTCACATGCTAGGAGAAGCGCAACCAAGCGCTGAAGGAGCTATAGAAGAGGCAGAGCTTCATTATCATAATGTTATATCTGTTTTATCAGCAAAACCACTCAGCTCCAGGATTAACCAAGATATGACTCTGCATCAGTGTAGCTACAGCAGTCTCAAGGTAGGTTTGCTTCATAATGCATCAAATTTCCTTTAAAGGTATTTTATCCATGGTGCAAATTGGTGTCTCCCTAGTCTTGGTTGTGCAAATCAGGCCCAACACACGTTATGGCATACACAGTTTTATGGGGACTACCTCCATCTAGTATCGTCGCACTGTAGGTGGTTTAGGTGGTTCAGATTGGAGATAGTAGAAGGGGCGGATGATGGGAGTCAGTGCACAACATACTTTGAATAAAAAGACTTTATTCAGATGTAGCCTGCTGATCACACAACACATTTCAGGACTCTAGGGTCCCAATCTCTAGTGTACGAGACTCAAAACTCGAGCACCTTTACAGAACTGTAAGGACCTTAGAGTCCTGAAACGAGCGGTGATCAGGAATATACATTTGAATACAGTCTTTTCCATTTTGTGCCGTGCACCGAATCATCCCCCTGCTCTACTTCCAAAACGGTCTCTCATGGTCCCACAGAAGTGAATGGAGCACTAGTTGAGTATCTATACCAGCTCTCTATTAATATAGATTCTGGACCTGCAGCGATCAGACACATGTGGCCTGTTCTGTAGTCCTATGGCTAAGTGTATGTAGTGTGGAAAGCTACTCACAGACCACCTCTAGAACTAGAATTTTGGAGTCGCCTATGAGACCAGGCGATCAAGAAGAGGCTTACATATTACATGGCTATCGATGTAATGTATGAAGAGTCAGAGATGGTCAGTGATAGCTGCTCCTTATTAGTGTCTTGAATAATATAGAGAGTTCCTTCAATGATGTCCACAGTCCAAGGACAATCCCTTTAAGTTATAGCTTAATCTATATAATAGATTTCAGGTGCTTTTATAGAAGTATTATAGGAGTTCTGGATAAAATACAGGCCTGATGCATGCGTTAACAGCGATGTAATTAGGTAAATCTCCTCTCTTCAGCTGTTGTATTGTTTCAAAATGCATGCATTAGCGCCACGTGTGAACACAACCTAACTACAATAAAGATGTACAAAATGAGTCTCCCAGAACTACTAAAGTCCTAAATCACAGTATAAGGCACCAGTGAGATATGCAGAGAATCATGGCCTATCAGATGCTTAGTGTGAATTAGTCACATGACTGCTCCGAATGGAGTATGGCGTCCATATGACAATCTGTATGATGGCTATACAGAGAGGCACGAGGCAGGTCAGGTAGAACATGGCGTCATGGAGGCCTAAAAATAAACTAAAAAGAAAAAGGTGATGTTAGAGAAAGTTTGTTATAAACAGAAGTACCTGAAGATTTGGCGGGGGGAATAATCTCACACACAGGATGGGGTACAATAATATTCTGCCTATTACAGGGACATGGAGCTCCTGTCAGTCTAAAACTATTAGTCTACAATCAGATATTGTTCAAATTCCCAGTTAAACCCTTTACTTCAAGTTCTTATTATACACATTCACCAGTAGATGGCGCCAAATTTCCATTTTTGTGACAAACAGAAATCCTAAAATTTTACCAAATAATTCCAGAACCACAATATTCTTGGCCAGGATCCAAGTAACTACTACAGGGGTACATACTAGGTGTATATTAGGATATACACTCACCGGCCACTTTATTAGGTACACCATGCTAGTAACGGGTTGGACCCCCTTTTGCCTTCAGGACTGCCTCAATTCTTCGTGGCATAGATTCAACAAGGTGCTGGAAGCATTCCTCAGAGATTTTGGTCCATATTGACATGATGGCATCACACAGTTGCCGCAGATTTGTCGGCTGCACATCCATGATGCGAATCTCCCGTTCCACCACATCCCAAAGATGCTCTATTGGATTGAGATCTGGTGACTGTGAGGCCATTTGAGTCCAGTGACCTCATTGTCATGTTCAAGAAACCAGTCTGAGATGATTCCAGCTTTATGACATGGCGCATTATCCTGCTGAAGGTAGCCATCAGATGTTGGGTACATTGTGGTCATAAAGGGATGGACATGGTCAGCAACAATACTCAGGTAGGCTGTGGCGTTGCAACGATGCTCAATTGGTACCAAGGGGCCCAAAGAGTGGCCAAGAAAATATTCCCACACCATGACACCACCACCACCAGCTGAACGTTGAACAAGGCAGGAGGATCCATGCTTTCGTTGTTGATGCCAAATCTGACCCTACCATCCGAATGTCACAGCAGAAATCGAGACTCATCAGACACAGGCAACGTTTTTTCCAATCTTCTACTGTCCAATTTCGATGAGCTTGTGCAAATTGTAGCCTCAGTTTCCTGTTCTTAGCGAAAGGAGTGGCACCGGTGTGGTCTTCTGCTGCTGTAGCCCATCTGCCTCCAAAGTTCGACGTACTGTGCGTTCAGAGGATGCTCTTCTGCCTACCTTGGTTGTAACGGGTGGCGATTTGAGTCACTGTTGCCTTTCTATCAGCTCGAACCAGTCTGCCCATTCTCCTCTGACCTCTGGCATCACAAGGATTTCCGCCCACAGAACTGCCACTCACTGGATGTTTTTTCTTTTTCGGACCATTCTCTGTAAACCCTAGAGATGGTTGTGCGTGAAAATCCCAGTAGATCAGCAGTTTCTGAAATACTCAGACCAGCCTTCTGGCACCAACAACCATGCCACGTTCAAAGGCACTCAAATCACCTTTCTTCCCCATACTGATGCTCGGTTTGAACTGCAGGAGATTGTCTTGACCATGTCTACATGCCTAAATACACTGAGTTGCCGCCATGTGATTGGCCGATTAGAAATTAAGTGTTAACGAGCAGTTGGACAGGTGTACCTAATAAAGTGGCCGGTGAGTGTACATGAACACTGCAGCCTGAAGTTTGGTTTACATGATCAGGTGGATTATAATGGGGGATAAAATAGTGGATGGATGATATTTCTCATCCATGTTTCAGTCCATTCTGTGACTCACCTTGGATCTGGCTGGTCCACTTTGCTAGTTAAGTGCTCATATCCGTACTGGTTAAGGATAGTAACTACAAACATGGGTGCCAGGGACTGGGCAGGCTTTGTAAAGAGGGCATTTGTCCCAAAAACCATGGAGGACAGTGGAGACCTAAGGACAATAGAAATGTTTTTCTGATATGGGAATTTTTATGCTAAGAACAAATTATAACAATAAAGTAAATAAAGGTATGGACCCTCATTCTTGCAACATCCTGACCGTTCGGACCCCTAGTTTGCCGTCCTCATGAAAGAAACTCTCCCATTCACACAGTCTCTGCATTTACTTCAGACTGCCGCAAATAATCATCAATGCACAGAGCAGCACAAACATGCATGACCAATACCCCAATCATACAGACAAAGGACTGTTCACATGGGAAGCCTATAAGGATATAGGGATCATAAGGATGTAATGATCTAATGTAGACTTACCATATATACAGAGGAAATGGGGAGAAACCCTCCACCAACCCTCTGTGCAACATTATCACTAGCAGAATGTCACATGTGGGAAACAGAAGGGAGTCATTTCCTGGAGAGACGTGACTCCAATTACTTTCCAAGATAGATAATAGACAGATAGATAGATAGATATCAGATAGATAGATGGAAAATAGATATATATGTGATGGATAGATAGATAAAGAAAATTCTGTAGCAGCAGTGTCCACAACTCCTATGAAGGGAGGGTGCAATTCAAAGCTCCAAAGTCCAGGTAGAGGGACTCAAAACTAGACAAAGAACAAAAAAAATGAAGCAGCACTCCATATCCAGTGTGTAAAAAAGAGAGGGTGAAGCTTATTTACAGACGGGCGACATTTCAGTGCAGTGTGCACCTTCACCTTTCACCCTTTTTTACACACTGGATATGGAGTGCTGCTTCATTTTTTTATTCTTTGTCCATCGTAGGGGTTTGTAATCACTGTTGCTGTTGACTTTCCTGGATAGATATGAAATAAATTGTCATTAAAAAAATGTTAAAAAGGTAGAATTTTGCTTGATGTATACAAGGATAGATATGAGTTAGATATGTAAATAGACACAGGAATAAACAGATATTGGGGAGGTTTATCGGGACTTGTGCACAAGTTTTCTTATGAACAACGCCTGAAATAGGGATATGGCCAGGAATTGTGCCTGTTCCCCTCCTGGCCATCCACATGTACATGGGATGGCGAGTGTGCTGAAACAGCTGCTGGTGTGTGCCATGGGGTCTACATCCTTAAAGGGGTTGGGCCACTAATAGCACAATGGTGAGAGCCCATGAATCATAGGCACAAATTCTCTCAAGTGTCTCAGGTCAATGGGGTCACTAGTGCACATAATTTACCATCACCGCTTTAAACAACATAATCCAGACCAAGGGGGAGATTCCTCACAGTGTTTATGCCAGTTTTCTGGCGTAGAAGCAGTGAAATTCTTGCGCAGTGCGATTAAAATAGCAAATACGCCATGTGGACGTGGAGGGGATGTAAAGGGTCGTAGTGGTTGGTGGAAGGGGTGGGCACAGGGCATCCCCACCCCTGCCTGTGTTTTTATGTAAAACTATGCCACATTAGACATGGCGTAGTAGACACGGACACATCTGTTACAACAGAGCACTAGCATATGATAAATCTCCCTCCATGTGCCTAAAGAAGCAGGTCTCCTCACACCTCTACATTCATATGCAATCAGGATATACATGGGGTCATGAATTGGGTCCTGATCTTTGTACTGCAGTATTACTTTGGATGCTTGTCATCTCATTGCACACCCACCAGCTAATCATAATGTAGAGAGGTCCTGTGGCAGGTCAGGTCACAAGAAGAAGAAGATTTCCCTATACATGTATATTCACATCAGGGCCTCTGGGGTCAGTAATAAGGATGGGAGGAATGAGGACACCACTACTTTGGGAGAACCGCGTAGACTGTTTGCATAAGAAATTGAATTGACAAATTCAAAGTCAACACTCCTGATCCCTACTTTTGTAAATTTTGGATAATATTCTTGCAATACGTATGACTAGTGCCCCCGCTCCCTATGACTGGCTTTAAAAAGGTTAATCTGAAACTTGGAAAACATTTGCAGTATTAAACAGAGTGCAGGTGGTTCTGAGAAAAACAAAAATGGCCTTGGACTTTGAACTTATGCAAATCACTGCTGTCTCCATCACAAAGCTATGCAAATGGGACAAGCCGAGCAAAATATTTGTATGGTCGCAACATAACTAGTCCCCGAGGAGGAAAATGTACGATATGAGAAGGGATGGGATGAGACATTTTGGTGTTCTAGGCAAATCAATTCATAAAAATTGTGTTTTTGGTAGTGAAGAGGTTAAAGGGAAACTCTCAGCAGATTCATGGCGCTCTAACATTTATGACTTTCGATGGAAGATATTAAAAGGGACGCCATTAAACTACCAGCTCCCTCATATAGGGTACGAAAATCCTATTTAAAAAAATATAAAAACTTGTTCAAAGTCATGTGAAAAAGAGCAAAGAAGAGTTTGCCTGAAAAGAGTCAAGTTTAGAGGCTGCAGGGGGAAGGTCACTTCAGGCACCTCTATCTTCTGTTCTATGATGCCTAGAAACATGGTGGCGTATTAAAGATAAGAATCTCATCTTTGAGATCACATCAGGATCTACAGAACTGGAGATACGGTGTTCCTTTAATGTCTTTAGACTAATGATCTATATCTGGAAACTAGGGTAGTGAGAATACGTTGCTGGCCTCCCTACAGTCCAAGATCTCATTCATAGGGAGGGAAGGAATAATAGGTCAAACAATTAGCAGGAAGTTACAGACAAGTTTTACAAGATGTGCAAAGTCGTAAAAATCAAATCAGGTCGGCCATAATATAATATATGTCATAGAAAAGCTCTTCCTGCATGTTTACAGGGAATCTGTCAGCTATGTGGCCACATATAAACTAAACATATGGGATTATATATGAATGGCCTGAATGCAGAGAAATCTTCATCTTTAGTTTAACAAATCAGCATTTTGGTTCCCTGTAGGCATGGAGGTCCTGTGAATGACAGCTGCTATCCCTTTAAGACCGGATAAAAGCGTGTACACGGGATCCAGCAGCCCCGCCCACAGTGCACTATAATCCGATAGATTTCTCTGTATCCAGGCCATAGAATTTCTCCCTATACTTATGATGGACGACACTTCATCTACAAGACCAGATGTTTAGGCCAGTGGCTGAATCATGGGCCATGCAATGGCTGGATTTCATGGACCAACCACAGTGCAGAAGACAGGACTCTTTGCATTATAGTGATATATGATGCAAGGAGTCCCAAAACAGAAGCCCCAAACTATAATCATCATTATCACTATGATGCTCTCTTCCTTGGCACTGAGGTTGGTCCGTGAAATCCAGCCAGCGCATGTTCCCTGATCCAGAGAATGGTCGCGTGCCGCTGTGAACAGGGAGATGACAGGTTCCCTTACACTCTGTACATCACTTACTTGCGTTTGTAGGTGTTGAAATCTGCATCCACAATGTCAGCCAGAGGCAGATTAAAAACACTAAAAGAGGCATGTACCAACACCCTGCGAAGAGAAGAACACGACAAAAGGAAAATAAAAACATATACATATAGCAACACAACATTAGACCTATTAACATCAGTTAATTCATTAGCAATGACAACTGTGAAGGGCCGGGGTACAGTATATAGACAGTACCTGGAGTCAGTATGATGGAAGTTGATATGATGGACATGAGTCATGTACAGTATGTACCAGGGCAGTCCCACAGAAGTAAATAGTCATGTATGTGTAGTACTGTCTCATTTAAAGGGACTCTGCCACCAAATTTTACCCCACTGCACTAGCAGCCCCCTCAGGTAGGGGATGTAATGTCCTTCTAGAATTCCCTCTTTTATGTGGAATGTCACCCGTTAATCTATAGAAAAAAAAAAACTCCTCCAAAGTGAAAGTGAGCAGAGAAGAGTCATTTTTTCCCACAGTCACTTCATATGTCCATATTTTGGGCTCTATGGTACCTAGAAACATATTGTCATATTAAATATAACAATCTGCGATCTAACAACCCGGAAAAACAAGGAGTTAAATAAAAGGATGGGGACTGTATCTTTATCTGCATTTATCTGCCTGTATGTCCAGATTAAAGGAAAAAACATTTTTTTAGGCCCTGTAGGATCAGAGATGGGAACTACGGAAGCGACACTTAAACATTAAAGGGAACCTGTCAGGGCGATTCAGGACACTAAACGACCCACAAGTCCTTATGGACCTAAGTTTAGTGTCCCGCATCACCCTGTATGAAGTCCAAGGTGGGGGCAGGTAAAAAAAAAAATGCGAGCTGTGAGTCCGATGTTCCTCACTAGACTTACATCTAGCCAAGTATATTTTTTTACATTACCCCCACACCGAGAGCTCATAAAGGCTGTTTTGGGAGCCATATGGACCTGTATTTAATCAAGGGTCCCAAAACTGGTGACTGATCCCCTATCCTGTGGTTATTGTTACTACTGAATATTTTGTGCTGTAACTACATCACGTTTATTTCTGTCCAGCCTGTCTCTAAATATCTATGAATTCTTCCTACACGCCAAACACCCAAATCTCATTTCAGTCATTTTTACCTTGTGGTCAGTGAGTTTATTTTAAGAAGGGAAAACGTTAGTCCTCGCCAACATGACCCAATGGCTTGTTAGATTTAACCCATAGTCGACCTAAACCACATACAGGCTGTCCCCGGGTTACGTACAAGATAGGTTAAGTTGAATTTGTATGCAAGTCAAAACTGTATATTTTATAATTGTAGATCCAGACCAAAAATTTTTTGTCCCAGTGACAATTGGATTTTCAACAGTTTTTGCTGTAACAGTTTTTGCTTCATTACAGACACCTTACAGCTTATCATTACAGTCTGGGACTATAGTAAAGCATCCAGAGAGCTTCGCCAGAGGTCACAGTGGGAAGAGGGGTCTGTCTGTAACTAGGGGTTGTCTGTAAGTCAGGTGTCCTTAAGTAGGGGACTGCCTGTACATGTAAATATATGGTTACAGTGTATATAAATAGATGGTATACAGTGCTAGTTCATAAAATGTAATAGTTAAAATGTTAAAACACAGCATAAAACTCAAATAAATTATCAGCAATGTTTATCTCTGCTCAGTCATCTGCTTTCCATCTTGTAAGATTCCAGACAAGTTGCTGGTTATAGGCGCATGGACATCACAGTTAGGATTACAGCGTAGTCCTCCCTGATGTGTATTGTAAGACCTGGCGCTTTGGTGGACCTGGGGAAGCTATATTTTTTAAACGGACATCAGTATATATGAATGCAGGGTTTAAAGCGTAACTGTAAAGTTATACTGATTTTACCAAATTATTATATGCAATTCCCCCTTTGAAAACAAACAGAATGATGCCTAGTTTGTGCAGCTCACCCTTTTCTTTCCAAAGTTATGGCATTTTCTGTTCTGAATGTGTTTGACAAAAATCTTTCTCACTAAAGATGGGTGGAGACTAATGTCTGTCTGTCTCTGCCCTCAAGCTGAAGTCAGTTAGCTTGCCCACAGATCACATGATGCCTTGTGTTCTCTCTCAAAGTAAATTTGCACATACACATACAGGATGCATATACAGGATGCATATGGTGACAGCCTGGTAGCCTCCATCACATGCAGGAGCAGGAGCAGGGGACATGTAATAAGTGGTAGAAATCATTAGTACACCAATTGCATGCAGTCTATAGCCAGGGCTGTGTGAGCACTAAGGGTTAATAGCTTATCTGGACAGAGTTGATACTGCCCATGACAAGGTGGGGGAGAGAACAGCTAGAAGAGCAGAGACAGACAAAGAAACTTCTGTAGAATCACAGACTGGGATGGAGGGAGACAGGAGACATCTGCATACACATCCAGCTCTGCTGCATTCACTGTTACATGACCTCCTCGTCTGTGAACAGGGAGCATCATTATCCCAGGGGGTGTCAGAGACCACAGACATGACTTCATGCAGCCCAATAGCTGCTGACCATCTGGGGGAAGTAGACAGCAGATAGTAGAGATGAGAAATTACCAGTCCTGCCGTCCCCTCTAATATTTCTTAACTGCCCGCACAGCTGTGTACTGTGGAGGATGTGCACTGTTATATATATGTTATGCTGTACAATGTGCAGATATATATACACATATATATATATATATATATATATATGGCTGCATTCACACACATGTATGGGAGACGTATATAAGGCCGACGTATGTACGGCCGATATACGTCCCCCATACACTTCTATGGGCTCACGGCATGGTACAGGAGCGGTACGGTGCAGCACACATGCGGCACCGTACCGCTCTGTAGCCTGGGAAAAGATAGGACATGTCCTATCTTTTCCCGTATTATGGCGCCGTGGCCCATATGTTCCTATGGAGAGGGGCGGGGGTGAGCAGTGGCGGGCAACGGCAGTGTGCATGTAGCCTAACAGTGCACATCCTCCATTCCCTTGCATGGCTCATCAGGTAGCTGTGGGCTGCTACCTCTGTAGTTACGCCCCTGCGAATGCAGAGGTGCTATAGTTGTGCAGGTACCTTGGAGTAGCCGGAGCTGAGGCTACATGGCAGGGCTACTCCACGCCCCTTTAGCCTCTTTCACTAATTTTCATATTAGGGCAATAAAACATTTAGAAAACGTATAGGCCAGTGAAAAAGGGCTGCTATGGTATTTAGTAGAGAAACCTGCCACCGGATGTACCTAAATAGGTAGATTAGAGATGATAGGTTTCCTATAATCAGCTGCGCTCTGCTCCGCTAACATACGAGGACGATGTCCCTGGAAGGCATCTTCATTGTTGTCCGCCTTAGGGTGGCACATGGCGTTTTAAACCAGTTTTTGGTCAGTTTTTAAGCAGTCGATTAAAAAATGCATGCGTTTTAAAACACATCCGTTTTTGACAGGTTTTACCAATTATCTTGATTAAAACTGGTCAAAAACGCATGCATTTTTGGACGGACTGCTTAAAAAACTGACCAAAACCATGGCGAACTTTGAAGCGAGATCGTCTTAGGCGCAAGAGAGCTGCAACAGCGCAGGTGCGCCAAAAAAATAGTCCTAAATAAAGAAAAAGCCAAGCTAAAAATATATACATGTGCCCCAATGTTTATATATTCTAGGATAGTAACCCCCTGCATACATTTTATATCAGTGCCATAGAGAAGTGTCACCGATAATGTGCAGGGCTTCTAATATTACTGGAAGTCAGAGTTATATATTAAAATGCAGGAATATTTATCTGTCATTAAAAGGTCAAAAAGCTTTTGAGGAAGAACAGAGGTAATGGAAATCTTGTGCCTGACAGTGACAGAAAGCAGCAGCGGGAGAGGTTTACTTACATGTTGATGGTGAGAAACACGGCCAGGATATAGTAATGGTGAGGTCCTACCAACAGCATCACCGCTGCTGCGACAGCTTCCACATAGAAGGCATATAAGATTACCTTATAGTAACCGATACTCGAGAAGAGAGAGTGACTGATCAGCACCAGGAACTGCAGATGGAAATGAAATGTGTAACTATTGGCAGATAGGACACTACATACGATCTACTCATCTCCTCCTGCTCTATAATATGCCACCTGAAGATAGGACACTACGGAGTCTCCTCCTACTCTATAACATGCTGCCTGCAGATAGGGCACTATGTACAATCTGCTAGGCTCCTCCTGCTCTATAACATTTTACCAGCAGATAGGACACTACATGCAATCTCCTCCTGCCCTATAACATGCTGACTGCAGACAGGACACTATGTACAGTCTCATCCTGCCTGCAGATAGGACAGTATGTACAATCTGCTAGGCTCCTCCTTCTCTATAACATGCCACCTGCAGATAGGACACTATATATAATCTCCTCCTGCTCTATGACAAGCTCAATGTGATATTATACATAACTTTATTTCTTTTTCCTTTGTTAATGAAATTATATAAAATCTATATGAAAATAGGGGTGTTGGCTTGACACTTCTGACCAGAGACCTTTAGCACAACACATTTCAAGAAGATATGGTAGGTTGCGGCATCTGGCAGGATTTGAGATTCTAGTAGACAGGGGTTGCCGAGTCCAACACCCTATAAGTATTAAACATGACCTGTTTAAACATGACCAGGCCACTGGTATCATATCATCAGGGTCTGACAACTGGACCCCACACCAATCAGCTGTTCCACACAGTCCCTGGTACTGGGAGCTGAGCAGGTCATGGTCCTGCTGCTCTTCTAGTTGACCGGAGCAGAGCTGCAGAGGCTCCGGGCATGTCCGATTTGCAGAGGATGGGGTCTTCTGTTTCCAGATCTGTCTAGTTTCCAGTGCTGGAGGATCCCTGGAACAACATGTCAGTGTGGGGTCCAGTTGTTGGACTGATGCACAATACTCACTCAGCAGCTATGCTGCCCAGGATCTATGTCAGGATTGTAAGCCTGGACAACCCCTTTAACCAGCGTCAAAATTACATTTACCTGAGGAAAAATGAAGCCAGCTCCATACATGATGCTCCTCACAAAAGAAGGAAGTGCATCCTTGGGAATGAGGTTATCAGCGAAAATGATCATAAAGTTGCTGCAAAATGTGCCGTGGAAAACCTGAAAAAAGTTCATGAACACAAAAAGCAAGAAGTTCTTTTGTGTAAGAATCTGTTTAGTAAGTGTCAGCACAGTGGCCAAGGAGAGAGAGGACTCTGCCTTTCCCCCGCTCTCCACTGGCTTCTCCCGCTGTTCATACTGGGTGATACCAAACACCCCAGTGTAGCACATGCACGCCGTGGACACCACCGCCACACAGATTGTGAAGGTCTGAAAGCTGGCAAAGTTCTCCATGTTATCAGACACCAGTCCGCAGAAGAGGATGCTCGACGATCCCAGCAGAGAAGCCACTTGGTTGTATTTGATGAGTTGAAGGCGGCTTTCATGCTTACTCGAAATTTCGGCAAACAGGGCGCACTGGGCTAGCAAGACAAAGGTAAGCAGGCCATCAAAAATACAGAGGGCTACCATGAGATGGATGCCACTGAGCCATTCACCCTCTGTGTAAGATTTCCAGGGGAACCAAGGAAGAAGGAAGGCGAGGGCATAAAATGGAGCTCCGTATAGTATGGAATGTCGGCGCACAGAGCAGAAGCCGACTTTGGAATTATCTTGTATATAACCAAATAATGGGTCATTTATGGCGTTCCAGATCATAAAAACCACCTGTAAAAACAAGGCATATAGTAATTAGTAGACAGAAAAGCTATAGATCGTACCGTGAGTCATGGCCTGCAATAACCCAATCTGACCACTACACAGAGAACAGAGCTGTCTGCTTCTTGTTCCATTCTCCTTTCAACAGCTGATCTGGGGGGATTCTGTTTTCTCGTCCCCCTCTGATCTGGTGTTGATGACCTACCCTTAAGCCAGGTCATCATATCTTTAACGTATAATACACTTTAAAAAGTGTCATGCAACATTAGTCTTCTTAAAGGGATTCTCTAGTTTCTATTTGTAAGAATGGACTTTTTGAACTAATTACAAAGAGCAAGCTTTGCAAAAACCTCATAATTACTGTTTCCCTGCAACGACACCACAAGGGAAACAAAACATTACACATTTCTCATCATTGTACAGTCTTTACACTTCTGACAACATAAATAATTTGTTTCTGAAATTAGAGAATTGTGCTTCTCATTCATGTACAATCCTGGACGTCTTCATGCAAACTTGCATCAAAGGGATTTTGTAACAGTAGATTTTAAAAAAGTATTTATTTTTTTTTGTAGTTAAAGAAAATCTACCATTTGATTTGATGCAAATACCTTAAGAATGCTGAGGCTACACTGATGCAGAAACATATCTTATTTAATCCCTGAGCTGAGTGGTTTTGCAGAAAAAAAAACTATTATTAATTTCAGGGTAATGAGTCTCTCGCTCCTTTCCTTGGCTCAGCACTTCTCTTCACTGCTCATGAGAATGATGTAATCACTGACAGCCAGAAGTAATCAATCGCTGCACTATCCCCCAGATGCTGTGTATGAGTGATCCAGCTCAGGTTGATTAGTCCTGTCTGGAACAGTGCAAACAACTAGTGTAATGTGTTTACATACTGCAAGAAGCATGCAATCCAGCTTTCCCAAGGTCCTGAATGTCATAATAGTTTTTTCCTGCAAAACCACTCAGCACAGGGATGAAACCAGATATGTTTCTGCATCAGTGAAGCTACAGCATTCTCAAGGTATGTTTGGTTCATAATGCATGAAATCAAATGGTAGATTTCCTTTAAATGTCTGTCCCAAGCCAAAATTAGCAGGAACCTTGCCAAAAAACATATAAACAAGAGCATCTGATACCCCGATGAGACCCCGATAACCGATGAGACACTGTGTGTTACCTGCGCTTGGTGAAAGGAGCTCTCTGATATTTTGTATCGGTTAAGAAACAGCTTCACGTAGTAGAAGTAAAATATACTGTTCATCATTCCAGCGCCTAATGTGGTCATGGAGTAGGCTAGGGCCGGCCTGTGGATTCCTAAGGACAGCTTCATGTTTACAGTTCACCTAAGGAAATGTAGACAGAATATATAAACACGTTTGAGCGGGAATGACAGAGAAAGCAGAAGTGAAACATTGTAAGAATAGAACAGAACAGAATAGAGTGTTTACTAATATGTATAATAGGAACTGATGTATTCTATCAATAAATGTGTATCTCCATTATTTCAGATTATTATTATATAGACTAACGTTTTGGGTGACTTTGCTGACATTCCATGTTAGATGTAATTGTTATGTATATGATGTTGTTTCCTTCCTTGACTTATGATTATGTATCCTGTAGCTACAAGGCATTTGATCTTTAACCAAGATGTACAGAATTGCATATGGTCACGAGTGCATACAAATAGAGTAAACATCTTTCAACCTTACATGTTAAATCCTAATAGTATACTCTCACCTGGGGTAGCATCAAAGTCTTGGTGAGTGGGGTTGACAGGGGGTCAGTAATGCCTCTGCCATGCAAAGGTCTGTAATACACTAACAAGCCAAGGGAATTTGGCACATACGTCTCTGATCTAGGTCATGTAGCAGTTAAAATAGTTTATTGGAAGTACAAGTACAATGGTTGTGTAATGTCAGGCTGCTCCCTGCCCTCCATGATGTCATATCCGTGAGGAAAACTGACTTGTAGGATATCATGGGACCATGATCTCAAAGCGTGAAATATCTAGGGGTATCCTGAATTCTACAATAAAGAATAGGCCACTTTCTCACAAATAGTGGGACAGACTTATAAAAGGGTTTTTCCATCATATTGAGGAGCTATCCATAGAATAGGGGATCAGATTGCTGCTGGTCTGACAATTGCCAGCGCCTGAGCATTGGACCCACTCTGATATCCTGTGCGCAGGTAATCAATAATCTGGAAAATTTAATTTTTAAATAGCTATTAAAGGAATTTTTCCAGTATAGACATGTAACATCCGTCTATGTGTCTGATCACGGGGGTCCTTCCACTAATACCCCCATCAATCATAATACAGTGTAATGCTGAGCTCCATTAGGCTCCATAGCACCCTGCTATCAAAACAAGCGGGTGTTAGAATCATGACATCAGTGTGAACAGAGGCTTAACCATAAATTATATTATACTAGAATAATTAGATGTAACTCTCTGTAGGGTCTAGATCTGCTTGAAGTCAGTGATGAAAATAGTGGAATTCACTACTCATTCACTGACAGCAAACAGAGATCCTGATACCTGTGGCAATTTGATTCAAACATCGCACAAAGACTGCATCCCCAGGCGATTTTTATCTGGCGATAAATGTCGGTTCCTGCGCATCCACCACCACAATGCACCACAGTGATCATATACTACCAGGCTGCGACACCCCGGGGTCATGGATGGTGAAGACGCGCGCAGACGTGATGCTATAACAAGCAGCGGTCAGTCTGTTGCCCCTCGCAACCCGCACGCCTCCAGAGTGTCCGCATCCAGCAAGCAAAACACGGAAGTGTCAAAACTAAGATCTGGGCGTGTTTATTACACTTAACCAATCATAAATCAGCGGTGGACATTCCTGAGAGGTGATTGGGTCAAATGCGCCCGCTGTCACTTCAGCCTGAGATTTCATTGGTGAGTTTGTAAAGAGCCCCGCCCATTAGTAAATTAGACGTCACACACTCCGAATGCCACGTTGCGGCGGTGCTCGGAGACCTTCGGCTGTTTCCGGGAGGGTTCGGGGGGAAGGAGGCGGGAGGGGCTGGTTTGGGAGTAGTAGAGGAGGTCTGGGAGCCGCTGCTTGAGCTGTCAGCATCCTCCTCCGGTGCAGGTCCCGGGAGAGCCGAGCTCAGCGCAGTCATGCTGACCGACAGCAACGTGGAGGAGTTTGAGATCAAGGAGGATGAGCCGTGGTACGACCACCAGGACCTGCAGCAAGGTGAGAGCATTTCAAGGGCTGTGCCCCATGTGCACCCCACCTAGTGTGACCCACCCTTCATCATGGGGTGTGATGCTTCTCCTACTGCAAGTGCAGAAAAATCCTGTAACATCAAATCTGATGTATTATATAGTTATTATACATCTTACTGCAATCCCTGGGGACATGCAATGGATCCTGGGATCTGGTGTCTGATTATTGGGAATGATCCTTTGCGAAAACAAAAAAAATCTAAAATTTACTGCAGATATGACGCTGGTCCTTGCATCTAACTGTAATGTTACCTGCTTCACCCTTGCTATGACCGAGAGGCTCGCTGTTTATACATTTGGGGAATAGTCAGAAGCAGATTCAGTACCATAGATAGTAGCGGCGATTGCCCAAGATCCGATTATTACTGTCGCCTTTAACTTGTACATGATGTCGGTGTCATAGGGTCACATATTCCCCAGCGTGCAGATGATTTACTAATGTTTGTATGTTCATCCTGCAGTCTGGCGGATGTGGTCTGTTTGATGCAACCCCTTTTAAAGTGAGTCATTGTCCCTTTAAGAGCTAGAGAATGCAGCCATGTACATCTCTGCGCACACTGCGTCACATACTAGATGTATTTTTTTTTTTTTTACATTTGCACAAATTTTGTTCAGCAATGTTGTAATTTTAAGGAAAATTGATAAGAAATTTCGCCTCCCTATAGCATTATGGGTGGGAGGCCTCATTGACATGTCCTTATTTTTTACATTTTGGAAGCTGGTTTGAGATGATGATAATACATCTCAATTTATATAGTGCTGTCATGTTCTGCAACATTCTATCATTCCTGGAGAACGTATGTGCAGGCAAAATTGGACGTTACAGGGTAACAAGGTGGTCAGATGGCACGAAAAGGGTGAGACCCTGCTTGCAGGAGCTTACAATCTATGAGATGAGGTGCCGGTCTCGTGAGATGAGCGGACCTGATGTTTGGGTTGAGCCTTATTGCCGGATTGACCAATCATAGCCATGGCTAGTTGCTAGGGGAATTAATTTGCCGGATTGCCTGTTCAGCCCCCAATCCGGCAATATGTCCAGGTCGCGTGGCTGAACCCGAATACAAACATCAGATCTACAAAGATTCCTTTTCTGAGATTGTTGAATCATTGACTTTGGTGTAAGTATTTGTCATCACAAATGAAGGTCCAAATTCTCACGCCCACCTATGATCAAAGGGCTTGAGCATGCTTGGGATATCTGTGACCTCTTCACATTCACAAGCCTTCTGCATCCCTTTGACATAAATAGGTCAGAGCTGCAGTACCAGGCACAACCACTTTACTGTGGGTGGTGCACTTCCTGTTACTCAGAGTAGAGGCAGGAATGTATGTGACCCCCCCCCTTAAGTCAGTAGCAGGGGTAAAGTAAATTTGTATAAAAGTCTGATTGAACAGATTGATAGGGTTATGCTGACTATCCTTCTGCTACACAGTCGCTGCATAGTGGATCAGAAGTTTTTAACCCAAAATTTCAGATTATTGTCAGTGGGGTTACCTGCAGGTGTGCTGCCACCAAAAAAAACCTACTCTGTTGAGATCGACACACGTTGCGACACAACATAACAAATCTGATCATAGAAATGTTTATTAGAGCTGGAAATTTTAATCAGTAATGCAGGGTGTAAGAAGGCACAAAGTCCAATGTAATAAATCCAATTTGGTGCCGCTCCTTCTTGTAGATAAAATCAATATGAATTAAAGGCTGATTTCCAGGCCTCGGTCATAGGTTCTGGCTCACAAACCCACATATCAATAATGTAAGATAGAAATGAATGCATACGGTATATAGATATATGGGAATTGTTTGATCCATGACCTCAGCAGTAATCATCTCTGAGGTTATCCTGCCCATGTAATAATGTACTTGTCAGTGACTGAAGAAACTGCTATGAAATGTGCTGAGATCAGGGATTAGAATACTGGATTACGCAATGGCGCCTGTAATCTGCTCGCTGTGGACTCTAGAGCGTGTTGCTTCCACGCGGTGCACCTGGCGGATGATAGGACTTCCAGGTCAATAGATATTTTGCATCGCTCATCACAGTCCGGTCCATCCATGCGGATACATGAATCCATTGCGTCCAGTAGAAAATATCTGATGTTCTGCAGCTTGTGGCACTGATTGGAGAATAGGACGCTGTGTAAGTTACCCTCCACTTTTGGCTGGTAACACCCATTTGTAAATGTATTAATTAATTTCCAGTTGGAATAACAGAGGGATAGTATAGAATTCTAAAGAAAAGATGCTCCCACATTATTATCTCATGGAATATGCAAGTATTTCCTTATGCAGATACATCAGGAGAGACAACTGGTCCCCTTCAAAGGATCACTTTTACGTTTACGACACTGACTAGTGATGAGGCAAGAAGGAGACATCACTATCACTTGTAAGATTGCGGCTCTCTTTGAGGTTTTTATCTTTGTGACAAAGTAACAAATCCAAGGCAGGAAATTACATAATCCGAAGTGTAATGTCCTCCACATGTTACTGTAGTTTCCTTATGTCCTTACATTCCTCAGCCAATCCCCCTCAATCCCTCCAAGAATCCCGAGCATGTGAGCGGTACCCCCCACACAGCCGGGATTCACATACCTTGCATTGTTCTTTTCGGGGGTCATAGATTTCTTTTTTTTTTAAATTCCATTTTAATGTTTTTATCCCCTTATGGATGAGTGTCCCAGTAGTGGGACCCCCAGTGATCATACATGTATCACCTATCATGTAGCCTGTGACTAGTCCACAAAAGAGGAAATAATGGCAATTTGTAATCTACATAATCCGTTATATGTCCCTTTTAAGTGACAGGAAGGGAAGTTGAGAAGCTTCTTGGATGTTGAGTAAGGTCCTGGCTGAGAGCCGCCAACAAATACCTATTGTTTCTGCTTAGTTGAACTGTCTATTCAGAATGACCTCCCATAGATCTGTATTCAGTCTTGTATATGACAAACCAGTCCAACAATGGCCGCCGCCTCCGCACATGTGGGGTTATTGTTCGACTACTGGAGCACTTTGATTTCACTACAGCTGCACCCTAGTATCATAGTGCTGGGGGAAAGAATAGATTCCCTTGGGACAAGATTTTTATAGGGTAATAAATATTCTTTACTCGCTTGTGAAGGTAGAGGACTGGCAAGCATATTATTTAGGGACACTTTTTTTTTTTTTTTTTAACAGATCTAGGCACCTATTAAACTACTAGGCCCCTGAGGTCGGGTCATTCTTTTATCTGAAATCTGTTCAATTTACTGTTTTTTTTTTTTTTTTGTTTTTTTTTTTAAATTGCCTCAAGATTCATGTGCAAATGGGTTAAAATCTAGGAACCGGTTCCCTTTACGTTAATGGGTCTCATTTCTCAGACACTTTTCATAAATCTCATATGTCTTTTTCCACAAAGCAGGGACTTTTCTATATATTGTCTATACATAGTAACACATTTTGTTAGCGATGAATAATATGTATATACAATATATAGGAATCAATAAGAAGGCCCTTTTGGTGGTATAATAATTAGCATATCTTGCTGTCTTGTCAGTGAATGCCCCCTCTGTTCCCTCATGCAGCTGTGCATAGTTCGGTCTCTTTAGTCATGGATGTCACTTCTCACCGCGGTGTGGACGCTCCGCACTGGTTTACCAAGTGACTTCTTGAAATGTGAGAAATTATTTTTGAAGAGGCATTTTGCAGTTCACCTCAGTATATGGGACATGGTGGCACAAGACACACTCCCAAATACAATTAAAAATGAATAGATCAACCCCAAATAAATGGACACAAAAGCAATAATAATGGAAATAATTTGACCACCATGTTTATTAAATAGGTAACCAAAATTAATTGAATACTTTATTCATCTTTAATGATTTACTTATTAAACAAATTAATTCATAAAAACAACATCTCAATGCATTTTATAATAAAATCAAGGCCTGTCCAGGGACAGATAGGAGACATAACTCCCACTAGTAAACACTGCAATATATAGATGAAATTAAAATTCAAAGGGAGGGCCACCGACAGACTCCTTTTCAAAACTGCCCATGAACCACGGTGACGGCTATTTATAAAGGCGAGCTCCCTGGACACCCGGACAATTAAAACAAAATCCTGCTTGTGAACACCCATGCCATTGCTCTAGGTACTGTCCAATATGTGCCAGGATTACCTCAGGCCCTCATAACACATGAAAAGTTAAAACGGGGGATGGGGTGGAAAAACGGCAACACAGCAAAGAGCGGAAAAAAACGAAATATGCCCTCGAAGCCTGAGGCATTAACCCACTAAAATCCTTAATGTATTTCAATACTGATAAAAGGGGGTCTGTGCCCTCATGTGTCCCCTTCACAATTGCTCCTGGGGTCCCTAACATTGGGGTTGGATGATTTCATCAAGTATGTGCATGTTCTAAATAGGATTTATGTATAGATTTGCTTGCAGTACACTTTGTCTGGAAGCGTGCTCCCCTGGCAAGCAATGACGCACTGTTTGGGTACATTTTTTTAGGTGTGACTTTACTCATGGCTGGAGGTACTACTCTCCTTGGTAGTTTTGTGTTGTTCCTTACACTAACAAAACACACAATAATGGCTAAGCCTTACCATTATACATGCCTTCTACACTCCACAATGCATCATAAGGTACAGAAAGCAGAATTAAGCACATATACAATCTCCTGTGATTACAATGGTGTGGTGTTATCCCTGCCTAGCAGGAGCGATTGGTGGCCACCATGATGAATTCACCAAAGGAGCACAAACTAGGTCAGGAATTAACTTCTTTGTAGTTATGTGGAATACATTTAATTTCATGCGGCTTCTATATTTTTGTCCATCAAGATAATCGCCTCAGGAATACATTTTTTTTCAACATTATGGACCACTAAAACGTGGGTTTAGGCGCAAACAAAAAAAGTAATTAGCACCAACTGGAAACTCATAGAGGCCAGGACGTAAAATCTGTCTCTGTGTAGTCGCATTGGATAAATTTGATCTCAAGTGTCTTCTGTATAATTTTTCTCCTTTGCTAAAATTTAGTCCAGAGGTGATGATCTTCAAAGTTTTGGACCACGAAAGGTGTAATATGGGTTGAGGCCAGTGATGGCTAACCTATGACTCAAGTGTCAGAAGTGAGGTGCTGGGACGTTTTTGCTGACATGCAGCAATATTACAGCATCCAGAGGCGGCCCAATTATCCTGCTGAGAGCGTAACGGGTACCAAGTTCCGTTACAGTGACCACAGGAGAGATAACTCGGTCCTATATGTGACACTGACATGTCATACCCTTAATTTTTCCTAGTTGGTGCCACTGTATCCCACCTTGTCTCCTGGTATTGTCCCTACTGCCTCCCCACCTGTACCTGCAGTAAAGCCTCAACTTTGGAGTAAAATAAAATTGGTCCAAAATATATTTCTGGTGTGACATGTCACCTCATATATTATTTGTGCATTTGCCTGTGTAACTCATGAATTCTGACAGTAGTGCAGGTGTAGTGTAGACAGCGCCTAATAATAATTCTATTCATTACAGTCTATTTGCCTTATCCAGTTCCATAATTGTTACCTGAGCCCGGCCCAGCACCTCCCAGATTAAGGTAACAATGCAGAGCTGGGCTTTTACAAGGCCCTTTATTCCCTCATAATTGTATGTTGGTTTTGGAAGAACATTTGGACAAACATTTTCAGATTTGTGTAAGGGTATATATATATAATGCTGTGATATGATCCTGCACATTTGCAGTGTATATGACCACTGTCTCTTTCTCCAGATCTGCAGCTTGCTGCTGAGCTCGGGAAGACATTGCTAGACCGCAACACTGAACTTGAGGAGTCTCTGCAGCAGATGTACGCCACCAACCAGGAACAGATCCAGGAAATTGAGGTACAAAGCTTTTCCTGTGTCTTGCCGCTCTTACCATTGTGCATTCATACTTGTGTGAAGAGATTGAGATCACATCCCTGTTGATGTCTTCACATACAGTGGCTATGGAAAGTATTCAGACCCCTTTAGATTTTTCACACTTGGTTTCATTGCATCAATTTGGTAAGATCAAAAAAGATCTTTTTTAATGTACTCTGCCCCCATCTTGATAGTGAAAAAGCAGAAATTATGTTTTTGCTGATTTATTAAACAAGAAAAACTGAAATATCACATGGTAATAAGTATTCAGACCCTTTGCTCAGTGTTGAGTAGAAGAAGCCCTTCCCAGGAGTCTTGGGAAGATGCAACAAGTTTTTCACCCCTGGATTTGGGGATCATCTGCCTCTTCCTTACAGATCCTCTCCAGTTCCCTCAGGTTGGATGGTGAACATTGGTGAAGGCCATTTTGAAGTCTATCCAGAGATGCCCCATTGGGTTTAGGTCCCGGCTGGGCCGGTCAGTAATGGTCCTAGGGTTGTTCTGAAGCCTTTGCTTTGTTATTTTAGCTGTGTGCTTAGGGTTATTGTCTTGTTGGACTGTTGGCCGCCTTCATCTTTCCTTCAATTACAACCAGTCGTCCTGTCTCCCCCATATCATGATACTGTCACCACCATGTAACACTGTTGGGATTGTATTTGGCAGGTGATGAGTAGCGCCTGGTTTTCTCTAACGCCTAGAATTAACACCAAAATTATTCTTCGCCTGATCAGACCAGAGAATCTTATGTCTCATAGTCTGGGAGTCATTTATGTGTTTTGCACATGAAAGCCAGTATACAATATGTTTTCCACTGAGAATAGACTTTTGTCAGCACTATCTGCCATAAAGCCCCGACTGGTGGAGGGCTACAGGGTTACAGTTGACTTTGTGGAACTTTTTCCCACCTCCCTACTGCATCTCTGGAGCTCAGCAACAATGGTCTTGGGGTTCTGCTTTACCTCTTTCACGAAGGCTCTTCTCCTATATTGCTTAGATTGGCTTGAAGGCCAGGTCGATCAGGAGCTGTGGTTGTCTAAAACTTCTTTCATTTAAGAATTATGGAGGTCACTGTGCTCATAGGAACCATGAGTACTACAGAAATCCTTTTGTAACCTTAGCCAGATCTGTGCCTTGCAACAATTCTGACTCGGGGCTCCTTGGGCAGTTCCTTACACCACATAATTCTCATGTGCCCTGACATGCTCTGTGAGTTTTGAGGTCTTCTATAGACAGGTTTGTGCTTTTCCTAATTGAGTCCAATCTGTTTAATTAAACACAGCTGGACTCCAATGAAGGAGTAGAACCATTGCAATGAGAATCAGAAGGAAATAGCATGAGAGTTAAATGTGAGTGTCACAGCAAAGGGTCTGAATACTTATGAACATGTGATATTTCCGTTTTTCTTGTTTAATATATTGTCAAAAAACAACAAAATTTTCATGTTACCAATTGGCTTCAATGAATCAAAGGGTGAAAAATTGAAAGGGATCTGAATACTTTCTATACCGACTGTATCCACTAAATATGTGTGTTATATCCAGAGCGGAACCCTAAAATTCTGCTGCCTTCATATCCACAATCCCGGTATTGCATTGCTGCTGCATAGCTGGGCTCATTAGATCTAGATCTAGCAAAGCTTGTTTGCTTCCTGTCTGCCCCCTGGGAAAGGACTAATCTGAAATAGGTCATATTGAAGCACCTCAGGTTAATCCATACTTTACTGCAAATCCTTAGGCAGGCCGGTGCTCTGCAGCTGCATCATATGCCTGAAGGTGTCTGTGTAGTCACATACAGAGACCTGGGGGTGGAAATAATTTTTACACAGTAAATGACAGTTTTATAATCTGGTTCAGATTGCCTGGTTGGAAATGATAACGCAGAGCATTATGGGTGTGTATGTGTACTAAAAGCTGCTCTTGAGGCCTAGTGCATAGCTTGGTATCTGTGAATATTGGGGATATGCTTTAGTCATCTCTGGACATGACACCCCCCCTCAAAATATGCGCTTGTACCTTGAATAGGAAATAAGAAAAATTACTTAAAAAAGAAAAAAAAATCTGTTACAGTATATGAAGCAATGCATTCCAAAGTACAGTCTGTATACTATACCATACTGATTATCTCCTATAGCAAACTTTCCAAATCTTGGCTTAGGAAGCCTGCATGTACATAGGCACTGTACATACCATGCTCCTTTTTCAGGACATGGATAGCTCATAAAATGTCCATATTGCCCCTAGGCTCTGATGGTTTACCCATTTATCTAGGACTCCAAGAGGTCTCCCCTTTTCTTTCCGGAGACTCTCTTGGAGAGTTCACAACTATGTGTTCTAGAACAGGGATCCAAAACTCCCCGGGCCATGGCTGAACTTATGGGGACGGCTGTTAAAAATCTTAGAGGACCTGTCATCCCAACTAAACCTGCTAGGATCTGCTTGCAAAAGTAAAGCAAACGCTGCACTGACATAGTCCTCCGAACGCCGGACCAAGCTTACAGCGGTGTGGCATATTCATAAGGGGGGTGGTCCGTGGCACTCCCCTCTCCTCTGCTTTCCGTGTTCCCCTGCAGCAATCCTATGCTTTTCTCTTTACTCCCACGTCTGTGCACAGGGCTCTGAAGCCTGAATCCTTTTTTGATGTCATCACATAGCGCCTAAGTGCTTCAGAGCCCTGCGCACAGATGTGGGAGAGAAGAAGATAGGACTTCTGTGGACGAATGCGGGATGGTAAATATACTTTTATTTATACAGAACAAAGAAAAGGAGGGGTAAAAAAAAGGGGGGGCGTTATGGGGTCTTAAGTCCATCTTACATTAGTGTGACTCTGGTCACATGCCTTTCTATACTGGCATCTATAGAGAAGTAGGGGTCTAAAACTATTAAAACTAAAGACTAGAAGAGAAGCTTAACTCCTAGTCTATATTTAGAATGAAATAATGTTGTTAAGCTGCATTTTTTTGCTGAGGGCTTCTGCCATTGTCCACGCCCATCATCAGGTGGCCATATACTTGTATGTGTGAACGCCCACTTACTTGTAAATTGACCGTTAGTAATTTTCTTGTACGTTGTACTGAATTCTTGCAATCTAAATTGTCAGAAGGGTGTGTGACATGTCGCCATACCAGCATATTTTCTACATTCACCGCAACTGTGTTTTCTTCCCACCAGTACCTCACCAAGCAAGTGGAACTACTGAGGCGGATGAACGAGCAGCACGCCAAGGTGTACGAGCAGCTAGATGTCACTGCCAGAGAGTTAGAAGATGCCAACCAGAAGCTGGTGCTGGAGAGCCGATCCTCACAGCAAAAGATTGTCAAGTAGGTGGCCGCGAATGGCACAAGATATTCCACCTCTAAATCTGAACTGCAGCCTAAGGCTTTCTGCACACATTGCGGATTGTCAAATGCTCACAGTTTTTATATGCATTTTTGATGCAGATTATTGTTATCTGATGTGTGTTCTGTAGCAGATTTACATGCGTTTTTTTCGCATGCATTTTTTTTTACCTCTCATGTTACACGTGATCTGATGCCATTTCCAGCAAAAATCTACATTAAATCTGCATCTTGGTGTGAATTTGATGTCGTTTTTCACATGCCCATAGACCTGCAAGGACACACAAGAAAAGTGACATGACCATGTGTAATGAAAATATAGAAAAATACAGCAAGAGAAGGGTCATTATCTTGAACAACTTAACCCCTTAAGCCACCATGACATTGGGAAATATCATGGTGAGCTTGTATTTTGCCCACCATGATGTTCCCCATCAGAGGTCGCATGGGCTCAGAATCATCAAAAATGACCGCAGCACCGAAAGGGGTCACCCGCAGTGAAGGATCCCTGGGCTGCCTTGTCTAAGTGCCTGCCCACTGTAAAAAAAAATAAATAAATAAATGAATGAATAAAAATAAAATCTAATATATAATAAAATTCCCCTAAATGCCCTAAAAGGGCACAAGAATCTTAAAGAAGAGCAGATCCTGCCAGAGGGCGCACACTCCTGCATGTCTCTGCTTCATTTACAATCCCTGATCGTGGTGGTACATGTCCTTTAAGGCAATTAAAATGATAAAATTTTACCTGTCTTGTACTTTTAACTTGATCCACCAATCCCCACGCCCATGTCTGTTATATACATGCTACTGGGACTCCTGACTCGGTAATGATCCCGTTACGGGCCGGGCTTATATCAAACAAGAAGTTGGTGGCAGTCTACTGTACTGATAAGGCTTTGTTTCACTGAGGCCAGTGGAAGGGGACTTTCAGCCGTTCAGGGTTGTGAGAGAGTGTTGTGCCATACTGGAGGTTGTGTGGAAAGCACTGTCCCAATTCCTGCGCCTCCCAGAATATGCACGTTTATGGAGTGTCTATAAAAAAACAATAATTAATTGACCTTCCATTCCCTTCAGGGGTCTGGAATGTCACATATTATTTTATTTTCTGCATTAAGCAACAATTTCTCAGTATTAAACATTCCCATTGATAAGCCCCCATTTATGAATAACGGTGTAGAACTGTGTGATCAGGAAGCGGATAACCAGAATGATTTTTCTTTTGTCCGTCTTTTAGTTTGACAGAGACGATAGAAAGTCTTCAGGTACACATTGATGATCTTCAGAAACAGGTAGAAGAGCTGAAGAAGCCGGGCCGGGTTTCTCTTAGTCGTGAGAAATTTGAACAGTCTCGATCCACACACAGCTTCTCCTGTCTGAAGGAACTCTACGACCTTCGCAAGTAAGTTCTCGAGATCTCAATCAGCTGAAGACCTAATGTTTGTGGGGAAATTATCTAATGTAAGAAATAGAGAAGTATGGATGCATATTTATATTAAGAAGCCAAGAATTTTACCATCTAAAACCTACGGTGATGGGCCAAAACTTCTCTGAAGGTGTCTGAAAATGCTCTAGAAAAGGAATGGGCATGTTTGTTCTCATAGGAGATAAGCGGCTACCAAAAAAGCTGTAAACTCCTCGCCTCCTATTCCTTCTTAGTACAGCAGTAGTTGTCAGCCAGGATCTGACATTTTTTTTTTTTTTGCATAAAAGAAGATATTCATGAATATAATTTTTTGTCCTCTTTACAGGTATTTTGTTTATGATCACATTTTTGCTGAGAAGATCACATCTCTAAATTCCCAACCTGGTCCTCTTGAGGAGGAAAATGAGCATCTCAAGAAAACTTTGGCGGTTTTGGAGGCACAGCTTGGCCTAGAACGTAAGAAGAGGGAGATCTTGGAAGATGAATATAATCAAGTCCTGAAGGAGAATTCTGAGCTGGAACTGATTGTCAAAGATCGAGAGTCCTACCATGCCCGGGCAGAAGAGTTGGAAGCTGAGGTGGCTGAAATGCGTCAGATATGTCGGTCAGACAGTGTCTTCTCCAGCAGCGTTGAGAAGCTGATTCCAGAGTCCATCTTCATCTCATTTAAGGAAACCACTGATAAGGATTTGGAGTCCGATCCAGTTCCACCAGTCTTGGAAGGAGAGAAAAGACCCTTAAAAAGAAGCAGTAGTGAGATGGTCCTGCCCAGTGTAGCTGCGGAAGCCATTCGCACCGGTCACGAGGAGACCTGCATCCGAAGGACTGAAGCTGTGAAGCAAAGAGGTATTTCTCTTCTCAATGAGGTGGACTCTCAGTACAGCGCTCTCAAAGCCAAATATGAGGAGCTTCTTCAGCGCTGCCAGATGGAGGAGGACATCTTCAGTCACAAAGCTGTCCAGACCTCAAAGCTGTCCAACATGTCCTCTCCGGACAACTCTCCACCAAATTCCCTAACTTCACCCAAGCACACACCCAGCTCGCCCCTACCCCAGCCCGAGTACAAAGTTCTCTTTCAGGAAATATTTAGTTGTATCAACAAAACCAAAGAAGAGATCAACGAGCAGCGAACAAAATACAAACTTATCTCCAACTCCCAGAACACTTAGAACCTCCAGAACCTCTGTGTTGTTTCTCCAAATGTTCCCACTATTTAAACTTACTATGTTCATTTTGTATATTTCCTAAATTATTTGTAAGACGTCCTGGGCTACCTCAGCCAATACTGTGTCCTACAAGATGACTCAAGATCTCACAAGCTTTAATAGTCTGTACTCACCAGATAAACCTTAGAGAAATTGTACAGGGTTAGAAAAACATGAATACCTTCCAAAAATGGCGCCCCCTCTTTGACCATGAGCTGCATCTGGTATTGCAGCTGCATTGAATTAAATGGCCAATATTGATTTTTGGAAGAAAGTATTGTTTTTCTAAACCAGACAAGACCACATGGTAAACTCCATACAGCCATCGATGTGTGACCACATGTAGTCACTTTCTGAGTACAATGCACATAGAGGGGGAGATTTATCATCAAGTTTCTGAGGTAAAACTGTCTATTTGCCCATGGAAACCAATCAGAGCTCAGCTTTAATTTTATAAACAGCTGTGGGAAAATGAAAGCTGAGCTCTGATTGGATAACGTGGGCAACTAGAACAGTTCTGCTCTAAAAGACTTATGATAAATCTCCCCCATAGTCTTCTAATGTGTAAAAAGCACAATATAAATGGTCTATTATATGCATGGCGCTAAAGATTGTGTAGATTGTATATCTGCTGTTAGTTATGATACATTTCGTATCATTCTTATGTAAAAGCTGTAGAAGGGATGGGGCCCTATAATTGGCCCCGCTTGGAGATAACTTTTATAATACTGTGATGTAGTATTAGAGAACACTAATATATTGCACTTATTTCTAGCTGTAAATGATATCTCATGAAAGTTTTTTTAATGGTTTTCTCGGGCTAAACGTAGCATTCTATTAGATTTATGCTAGTTTCCTGTTCTCCGCCTTATAGGACACTGTTCAGACAGTATAACTCCAGTTAAAGGAAAGAAGATTCTGTGATTTATTCTTTATAGACAATAAGCACAAAGCCATCGGACCCAATTCACTCCACTACATGGAAACTTTATGGTGCCCGTTCATGAATCCCATCAGGGTGTTGAGAAAATATATAGGGGATGACAATTAGAAGTAATACATTGTATTATAACCATTGATCAAAAATGGTTCATAGTCCAGGGGTGCACGTGTCTGTCAGAGAAAAGTTTTCGGATTTTGACACCATTGATGAAAGTGAGAGGGGCAGCCATTTTTAAGTTGAATGTCGATTTGTTTTGCTAGATAAGTTGACAGTAGAATCGTCTGGGAGCAGTTTACTCCCTTCTTCAATGACAAAACATGCATCCTCAGTCCAGCCAGGGATGACAGAAGGAATAGCTGCGAGCCTGAAGTGTTTGAAGATATTTAGGCAGAATTTATTGGCGGGTGCCTGAAATTGAATGGCAACTGGATGTCCCAAATTTTATTTTTTGGGTAAAGGTTTTGGGTGCAAATTATATGGTATTACCATTGGTTAAATACACTGGGGTATGTTAAGGCTCTAACTATTATGACCTATTTGGGGGTTTAGAGACCCCAAAAATGTGTTCACAGTTGTGACTGTTCTACTTTACAGATTGTCCCGATCTGTTACACGTTAGTCTCATGTCGAAGGAAATCAAAGGGAAGAAATTCTGCAACGGAAACAAGCAAATAGAACTTGTTTTATAGCCTGTTTTTTTTCTATTTTTGGTTATAATAATTTATTTTAACCTACTAAAAAGTTTTGCTTTATAAAGTATTAATGATGTTACCAAGCGCTCAGCAGTTTTATGCATCAAGATGGGATGGAAGGAGTACGAATCACAGCATGGCCAGCATTATGTATAGTTTTTAGAGGAGGTTTTGCACCGCTTTTAAGCTATTTTACATCCGCATAGGGGATATTGTTAAAATTACTTTAGACCAGGAATTTTTAGCATGTGGTTCTCTGACCGTCGGGGGAGTATGATAGGAGTTGTAGTTCTGTAACAGCTGGAGATCCATTGGTCAAGGCTGTTAGACCTTATGTATTAAGTATCATTGCCCTTAGCATCCAAAGATCCTTTTATTTTCTAGTCTGCACTAAAAGAGAAAACTAAAATGTATATTGTGGTTGTCACGGGCAACAATGACCTTTGACTGCTGACATCCAGCCCTGTTATGCAATGATCTTCGTGACCACTATGTGCATTACATGTAATTCTATATTCCAGGATTGTAGCAGGACTTGGAGCAATCTCTTCACTGTACTGCTGCACAGCCTCTTCTTCCTACTTTATCAGCTTTAGTTTGAATCCTGCAACAGTACCTGAGTTCTCAAAGTCCAGCTACAATCCTCTAATATAAATGCATGGTTCACAGTCCTTCTGCTACAAAACACACAAATCTCCAGGGACAATACAAAACACTGTCTACAGCTTTGTATGGTCAAAAATGCTTACAGATCCCCTATAATAAGCTCATAATGGTGTTATGCATAGGCGTATAAGGCCTCCATTATGCCAATTCTGCGTTTGAGCATATACGCAGTCGGTCTCTCCTGGTGCATAGTATGAAAATTAAATTGGCGCACCTTAGTTTAGTGCTCACATTGTGGGATATGATGTAGATTAGACCTATCCCATATATGGGTGTTTCTATGAATAATAGTCAGGGTAATGTGATGAATGTAAGGATTAGGAGGTTCTAGCTATGTCGGATTAGGTGGAGTTAGTTGTTGTAGTATTATGGTATTAATATGAACGACACAAGTTCATACAACCACAACTATAGCACAATACAAGTGTCTGAAGAACCGCTGTAGAAGGTCTATGTATGTTATCTGTTCCTACAAGTATTTCTGTTCTCTTATCTGATGCAGATATTGGATGTTTTACCCTTGGATCAGTCTGTTGAGCCAAATAAAGACATTCCTTCCATGATTGTGTGGTGTCTACTTGAAGATGAATCTAAATATCGGATATATTGGGAATTTCTAGAGGAGCATTGTCTATAACAGGGCTGTGCATTATGTAGGCGCAACTTTCAGTGGTCACATGGGGGGGGATACGATCCAGGTGCTGTACAGTAGTAGGGCTCCCGACGTGGGCGGCTGCCACTACGACAACAATGTGGTACTGGGTACCTTACTGTAGGGCAGATGGTGCAGGGTACGGAAAGGTGAGTATGTATATTTAATATATATAATCAAAATGAGGCACTATATATGGGGGTCATTATGAAAGGGGCCATAATTAAAGTGGACATTATGAATGGGGGCATAAGGTAAAACTAAGTACATTAGCCCAGTACACTAAAGGATACATTTTTAAAGGGGTTGTACCAACTATGAAAGGTATACCCTTTCCACAACATAGGGGGGCTACAGTCTGATCAGTGGACGTACCCTGAGGGTCTCTGGACTCAATTAACAGCTATGACAACACAAGTTACCTATAATCCAAATAATCACACACTAATACCTGACCAAAATAATACAGACAGCTGGTGTCAATCACATACCAATTTTTTTTTATTTCTTTGTACAATTTATAGCAGTAATGGCTTCTCACTTTATTCCAGAATTACAAATATAAGGCCGCTCTCCACTGCAGAGCCACACACAGTGTTAAAAGGAAATACAAGTGATGTCATTTTCTAATTTTGGAAAATAAAACCTAGGAAAAACTTTTTTTTTTTTGGTTCTTTATAAACATAAATTAGACCTGTCACCAGAGTTTTACCCCACACACCAGTAATACCTGCTGGTAAGGGGTTTCAATTCCTCACCTATCATCTGCCACTGAGATACTAACTTAATGACAGCTGGTTTTCTGATATGTAAATGAGTATAGGAGAGTCCATTTCCCTCTCACTGAATGGTGAATTTAGCAGTGATCATTGTGTGGGAAACTGCTGATCTGTCACCATTTCATGTCAGAAATTAAGGACGCTTCTTTAACCCCTTGTACTAATACTGCCATTGAAAACACAAGATCAAAACATGGCAGAGCCGTCTTTGGCAGATTAAGGGTCGCTATTTACATAGAGAATAGTTTCTAATAAGTGACCCTCCTATACACCAAAAACAAGGAAAGGCTTTGACGTGGTCACAGTAAATTTCTCTAGATGAATGACATTTAGCTTGTGCTGGTCATACAGTACTGAGGTATGAAGCTCAAAATTTGTGAGAAAAATGAAGCCGTCCTGTCAGTCTTATTCATGGGGGATATTACTCCTGTGTGTTCATTTCCATTTTTGGTATCCTATAAACAATCCTAAAAAAGTACTAATGGAGGGATATTATCAAACATAATGGACCCCGCCTTCCCCCAAGACTATTGGCCAGGCATAACTATTGATTCCCTATCCTCAGGATAAGCAAACAATAGATGAATGGTGGAAGACACATGACCCCAGCTTCGAACAGCTCTTTGACTCCATCCTCCTGTAGTGGACAGAAGCTGTAACTACAGCTGCTTCTACCATTTACTCTTAATGGCTGCGCCTAGTTGTTACGCACCCCCTACGAGTTGATTCCCATCATCAACAATTGGTGGCCTATCCAATTCTTGGTCAATCTTATTATTTAAATCTCTTAAAGGAGTGTTACATGAGCATGGGACCAGGTGAGCAAAACAAAACAAAACCACATAATTATCCCATATTCCTGGTTTCAGGCTGGTGTCTGACCAGAAGTACCAGGGATTTGCAGGACAAGCTTCACTCAATGACCGTCCTAGGACATGGGACGTCTTATCCCCATGGAGGTCACCATTTGGTTGAATTCTGTCCTGTGACCCCTCCCTGAACTATAAGGCCTGAAACCGGAAGTACCAGAGTGGGTTAAGTATGCGTTATCGTAATAATGAGCAATTCATAGTAATATACAAAACTCTAAAGAGACAACAGGACGTACAGTGAGGGGGAAAAAGGCAAGAAAATGAAACCAGCAGCTTCTTTAAACAGGCGTAGTCACCTTTATTGTCATAATTGTGTGCTTACCGATATCTATAGGATCAGGAACCAGTGACATCACACGGTACCTCATTCCCCAGTGATGTCACTAGTTCATGTCTCTATATGATCCTCACCAGACATCCATAGTCATGGAGAAGCACAAGCACACATCTCCTTCATATCCTTCCATGTTATACATGTTCAAGTTGTTAATGCAGTCCGTTTCAGATGTTGGCACATGTGTAAAACCCAAAATTTACCCAGAATTATTTTCCCGAACTGGGCGTCCATATTAAATGTGAGGTTAGAGAGAACAAAGAGAACTTAATAAAAAAAAAAGCAAACAAGGGCCTCAAAGGAACAGCCGTCTCCTAGAGCAGTCTCCCCTCCGTGCACCATGTAGCAGCGTGCCGCATCGCGTGTGAGTGATGGTGCCGGGGGCCCGCAGGACACCATCCAGAACCCATATCATCTATGCTTAGGCCACCGAGTTCTTCTACTACTGCCGGCTTCCTGGATCATCAGGATTGTACTGTTCCTTTAAGATACCACATACCTCCATAACACACACAACAATCCTGAAAAGAGAAGACGGAGAAAACATACAGCCTAGTTATTAGGTTTAGCCAATTTTTTTCTGGTATGGGTACGTCACTGTGTATCACAAAAGAGCAACTTAATTTGAGAGGAATTAAAGGGGTTGCCCACTATCAGCAAATAATAAGGTTTGTGTAAGGAAAAGTTGTACAATTTTCCAATATACTTTCTGTATCAATTCCTTATAGTTCTCTAGATCTCTGCTGTCTTTTTATAGAAAGCTTCCATGTTTACTTCCACCGGATAGAAATCTGTCCATGGTCATGTGATGTCACACAGGTGCAAGGCTCGTTGGTATCATAGAGAGTAATCAGAGCCGTGTGATATAACGAGCCGTGCACCTGTGTGACATAAAGAGTAATCAGAGCCGTGTGACATATTACGAGCCGTGCACCTGTGTGACATCATAGAGTAATCAGAGCCGTGTGATATAATGAGCCGTGCACCTGTGTGACATCATAGAGCTTAATCGGAGCAGTGTGATATAACGAGCCGTGCACCTGTGTGACCATGGGCAGATTTCTCTCCACTGGACGTAAACTTAGAAGCTTCCTGTAGAAGGACAGCAAGCAGAGATCTAGAAAACAGTGATGAATTGATACAGAAAGTATATTGGAAAATTGTATAACTTTTCCTTACACAAACCATATCAATTATTTGCAGAAAGTGGACAATCCCTTTAAATCATTATGTGTCTAGACTATATAATAATAGTTATTTAGCTAAGAGAAATACAACTCCCGCACGAGCAGCGTTAAAGAAATCACTGCTGGTAAACACACAACTTAGCGGCTAAGCCTTTTAATACGGTTAGTGTGAACTGTGCTTACATAGGAGGTTTAATTCCCATCATGCTTCTTACCTTCAGCACCTTGTCCAGCTGCTGCTTACTGAGACTCTCTCCAAACTCCTGGCTCATCCGCGCCTGAATCATGTTCCTGCGTAACCTGTGGCCTTTGGAGAAAAGCTCCAGTAGTGTCTGTCGTTCCTATGGCACAAACGTGAAATGGATTTTAGGACGGGGCTATACCTAGATTCAACCCTCAACTACCACCTCCAAAGACAAGCATGTAGGGCTTGACCAAGTGTGCAAGTGTCCTCACTGGAAAGAGGAATTTCTGCTGCCAGGCTCCTGTTGGTGGGTTAACTTCTGTAAAGATTGGACATGTTGGAATCCACCTGCCTGATCCTTCTTTCGCCTGATACCTGCCATCAAGTAAAAGGCAATCCCTATATTTATCTATCCTAATTATACACACATAGCAGGTATTGGGATCTGCGGTATGTCATTTAATTGCTGCAAATCATTGTGCAGAGGTTTAATTCTTCCCGAGATGGAAAGCTGCAGAAACCAGGACCATTTTGCCTGGTTTCTGATGCCTGGGTGTACTTGCTGGTGTTAATTCTGCAGCCATTATGCTACGTGTGAAGGTACTTTTATTCTCCTCAGATGGCAGGGAAGATAAGGGTCGGGCCATCTGGAATTCCTCTGCCTGATCCTAATATTCTTAGGAGATACTCTACTATTAGAGGTGCTGGCCGTGGCTCTCTCCATTCATTACACATGAACGTATGTGGCCCTCAGGCTGACCTACCTTATCATAAGTGTCCCCACAGGTCCAGAGTGCAAACACTTTTTGTTCCTCAGGTGTAGCAGTGCTCTGAGGAGGAAACTAACAAGAAAAAGATAAAAAAGATAACATGGAATAATGCTTAAAGTCTGACAACAGATATATCAGTTCTAGTAGAAATATAAATTCCTTATAATATCTAAATTTTGAAACCCCCTTTCCTTTCTGGGTTATGTTGTTGTTCTGTTAGTCCTCCTGAAAATTATGAGCCAATTTTACCATTCCCTGGTGTTCCATCACTGCCTATAGTCTGCAGTTGTTGCTCTACTTTCATGTGTAAGCAGTATATTTCAGAACATCCCGTTCCCCTTGTGCCAAATATTAGCATATTTTATTATTTAAGACAATGCCAGGTAGAGGTTTTGCCATTAAAAGTGAAGCCGGGAAAGGAGAGTCTGCAGGTTTACGGCATAAATAAAGTGCACTGTTCCCAAAATCTTCATGAAAACAAGGGATTAGCCGAGTCAATTGTAACAGGATAAAGCAATTCTTCAAGAAATCAATGAGATGTGAAGGTAATTGTGCAGGGAATCCATTGTGTCACTGACCTAATTACACGGCCAGATTCCTGCGGTCACCCGGATTATCCGAGAAGGTGCGCGGGTATAGGGAGGGACAATAGGCGCCATTCAAAGGAAAACATTCCAGTCCTACAGGGATCCTGAGTACGGTTTCATCTTGGCTCAAACCCACCCGACATGAGGGAATACTGGGGGGTCAAAGCTTGGTCTATGCACAATGCAAAAACCTAAACCTATCGGCTGATCGCTACAAATGGAGTGCAGTAAAGAGATTTAACAGTAACTACTAGTTATTTTCAGATTGAAAGTGAATTTTATAAACACTCCAGCAATCCCTTTAATAAAAATTGGATTAGTGCAGAAGGGCTATGTGCGCCGCGGCCACCCACGGAAGGGGTACGGGTCCCGCTGCCGCCACCCAAAATCTCTACATATCTGCTTTGCTGTGAGCAGATGTTCTCAAGGGGGATAAGGTAGCAAGCCGCTATTGGCCACATATACGTTACCCTAATAGGGTCTCCTATATTATATTTACACTGGCAAAGTTTCTTAGTACTTGCTAGCCAGTAGCAGCACTCTCCACGACTCTCCAACCACTTACACGGGAGCAGTGATCACAGAGAGGTTGTGCATTTAGAAGTAAAGGCACGAAACGTCACAGGAAGTTGCAGGTCACATGACCCACAGTTCACATGAAAAATCAACAAACTTTACCTGGGTAAGTACTATATGGGTGACCGTCTTAAGGTCTTATACTTATTCTTGTAAAGTTTGTTATTAATGTAATATGACAAGTTATGACATGTCTAATATATTCCATTCTTCAAGGGAAGGGTCAGGATATCCCCATATACATTATATATCCCACCAAAATTAGTGGTCCAAGTCCAACTAATGTACATGGACATCTCTTCCCCATGACAAACATGAGCCACGATTCACTCTCCATGGCAAGGGCCGCTGTGTGGCCTCTATAATGAAGCACAATACTTACAGGCACCATGATCTGTTTACAGCCAGAGTTTATAACCGTTTCCTGTAGCATTTTGTCGGAGATGCCGCTAAAAAGAATATGTCCGGGAGGAAGACTCGCCAAATGAAGATTAAATAAACGTTTAAGTTCACTCATGGTCAAAACATACTGTCTCCTAAATGTAGACTCCACAAAGTCCAGAAGTTCTTTTGCCACAGGATCTTTCTCTCCGTTCATGGACTGGTCAGAGTTCTCATCCTCGTGGACACCATTGGCCATCCCGTTATTGAAGCTCTCATAGGCAGAGGTGTCCATGCTTTCATCGTCACTCACAGGCTCCTCTTTAATGTGAACGTCCGCCACCACCGTAGTGCTAGACGCCAGTTTGGTCTGTTCTTTCTTCCTATGCAAATCCTTTTCCAACCGTGCTTGATTCTCCTTCGCTTTGGCTCTGGCTATATTCAATACTTGGTCCCCGGTCATTACGGTAGATGAAGCTGCGGAGAAGGCAAGTGAAATGGAAAAACCAATGAGAGGCTCTTTGAGAAGAGAGTGTAATGGTAAAACATTTTAAAGTACTTCCAAAATAAAAAAAGCTTATGCTACCTCAGACCAAGGGTGCATGCACACATCCGTGTAGCCACACGGCACACGTCGGGCACGCTGGAGAGGAGGAGAAGCGAGTGCTGCTCACCCCCTCCCCTCTCCATAGAGAATTGTGGTGCACGGTCTATCTTTTTTGCGGTCACGGCACGGCAAGCACACGTTGTGCTCACCGTACTGAGCCCGATCGCCATAGACAACTATGGGGGGAGCATATGCGGGCGTAAATTTGCGTCCGTATATACATCCCCCATACGTTCGTGTGCATGGAAACCAATATGGAGTTATCCATTCAAGTCAATAAAAGGGATTGTTGTTACACCATGACCTCTAGCGGTCAAGAGAACAGAGTCTTGCAATTCATGGGATTTGTGCTGGGAAAATGATGCACCAGTGCACATGTATCTCAAGGTTTTTGGTGGGACAACCCCTTGAATAAATTAAAATAAGATAAATGCCCAAGAAGAAGTGCAGGTGGATGCTATCAATGAAAATGGGATGCAGATTTTCTGTCTGGGACATTAAAGGGTTGTACCAAGTTTCACTGTTATCCCCTATCCAAAGGGTAGTAGATAGATATGAGTGGCGGGGGTCCCAATGCTAGGACCCCGTCCCATAACTAGAATGGGGGTCCTGTTCTCACCAAGTGGTGGAGTTGCAGGTGGGTGCATGTGTCCCGCTGCTACATTCAATACAATGGGAGTGTTAGAAGTTACAAAGCACAGCGCTCCGGTATCATAAAGGTTTTCACTTTATATTAGTGTGGTGGAAATTTCACTAGCCCCAAAGTATTGAATGGAGCAGCAGGACACATGATTAACCTGCTCACTCCTTCAATTAGCGAGAACAGTGCCCCATTCTCATTGCTGGTCCTTGCTTGTGATCGCTCAGAGTCCCAGCAGTTAGCCCCTAATTGATCAGATTGTTACCCCCAATCATGTGGAAAGGAGAAAACAATCAAACTTGATACAACACATTTAATGAAGGAATAGACACCAAATAAATAATCATGGGATCACCTGTCAGACCCCCAAAAGACCCCCTGCTTGTTTATAAAGGGGTCTTATTGGGATCTGCACTACTAGCTGCGGCTTTCTGCTTAACAAATACTACAGAATCTGGGACCAAGCCTCTGATATACATGTGCACAGAGCCCAAATCATGTATTGTCCAAACCTCAGTTACGACAACAATGAGTTAATAAAGCAGGATTACACATTAAAAATCAAATCCTCAGGTAATCCTGTACATATCCTCTTACCCGGTTTACACTTGGCCAATAACAAAAGGGCTCAGAATGAAAAATTATTCTATTGAAATGAGATAATTACCAGCGAAACAATAGAACCGGGACCTGCTTACATCTAATAATAACCCACGACAAAGTCCTGCAGTGTTCAGATTGTAGCATCAGGTACGCTGCCCCCTACAGACCACAGACACATAACAAGGTTTACTAATCATCTGTATTTACTGTGATGGGAAGACACCAACATGCAACCTTTCTGATAGGTTGCTGTACACACTAGGTCTAAGCAAGTCCAAGCAATCTGAACCTGCATGAATGCAAAACCCCGATAAAAAGCTGCAATTACCTGAAGACATATCCATCTTTTTACATGTCAGATCTTCTTTTGACAAACTGAACACTTTCTCTAACCTGCGACAAAAAATGAACATCGAGAATGACAACATGTTGACTTGTAGAGGTATAAAACAGCTATTTACTATAATAATATGATCTATAGGTGGTACAGTATCTCCAAAGTTTTATAGCAGAGACTTTAATGATGTAAGGACTATATAATAATTTATAAGAAACGTTCTCCATGTAGATGGATTATCCGATTTACATGTCTATTCCATAAAGATTTGGGTCAAATTCTTTCAGGTCTGAACATTGAAGTTCAAAACTATGAAGTTATTGTATTTCGGATAGAAACAAATCTGCTTAGAGAATATTATAATCTATATCCGTCTTCTGCCAATATCATGGAAACTGTAAGGTACTTTCATACCGGGGGCCGAGCAGTGAATTTTCCTGTGGGTTCCTTTACAACAGTCCACAGCAAGAAAAATAAAGGTTCATAAATATAGAAAAATAATACAATATAAAATATAACCAAAAATATATAAAAAATGTAAAAAAAAAAAAAAAAAAAAAAAAAAGAAAGCAAAGGTTCAGAGGCAAGAGTGAACCTGTAGGAATATTTGCGCTCCCAAATACAAGAAAAAAATTAAATCAACCCCCAGGTATGTTCTCGCTGTACATACTTGGACTGTATCCCTTTCCATAGCATAGATTGTCTCTGGACCACATCCGGATGCTTCTTCATAAAATCTTCATCAAAAGGCAGTATGAACTCCCAGCCTTTATTAATCCTTGGTATAGCCATATGGTCCAGGAAGTCCTTGACATCTTCCTGGCAGAGCTAGGAGAAAACCAAAGACTCTCAAATGACCTGAATATTAGGATTTAAGTCAAATTAGCATTAAGGTAACAAATAGGAGATCATTCACAACTTGCATTACTTATGCTGATCACACATCAAAAAGATATATAATGGGAATGGTATATATTGCAAGACACAGGGTGGATACACCCCAAGGCTAAGGCTGGTTTCAGACGAATGTAATAGGGACTGATATACGGAGGCCATTTGCGGCTGAATATCGGTCCCCAATGGCGGCCAGTCATGGTGCGGTAAGCATAAGTCTCACCGTACCGAAAATGAGAAATATAGTACATGTTCCACATTTTGCCGTGTTACAGCACCAGCTGCTCCCTTCTCTATGGAGAAGAGTGAGCAGCGCTCGCTCCTCTCTCCTGTGCGCGGCTGTATGATCGCCAGGGCAAGCAGAGGTTTGTCTGAATGAGGACTGAAACAGGACACGACCCTAGTCAGCGCCTTAAAAATGGACTGACCACAGCGTAGAGGACGGGACTACTCGCATCATAGTGATCTATCATACAAGGAGTCCCTGCTTCCCTGCAGTAATTGTGATCAGTGTATAATTCATAAGAAACGCTGGAAAATCTGATTAACACGTCTACTTTGTAAAGATTGGGGTCAAATTCTATGTAATCTGAACATTGGAGCTCATGTAAACTGTGCAATTATTGGGTTTCTGATCCAAGAGCCAAACGAATGGAAACAAATCAGCATAGAAATTGAAGCAATCCATAGGAGTCATGTGCAGATCACCGATATCATGGGTTTCAAAAACCCCAGTGTAAAGGACAGGATTACTTTTATCATAGCCATCTATCATACAAGGAGTAGCCACTGTAATCATGATCAGTGGGGAAGCAGGGATTCCTTGCATCAAATATTACCAAGATCCTCAGAGTCTCGTCCATTATACGTTGGGTTGGCTCTTGAAATCCGGCAAGTGTATGGTATGTTTTTTGTGTTTTGTCTATAGTTACAACTATGGCAGGATTACCTCCACCATACCCAATCTGCATCAATGAACACGTATAACGTTCATACCTTTGTCACAGTCGCCACATCTTTCCTCACCACCCAGCGATCTTGTGTGAACTTCCACATCTAAAAGACAAGGCCGGCAGTGACGATGCTAGACTTGATGTCATGATTCAAAGATCAATACTAAAAATCTGGCCCATCGTCAGAGTTCCTATATATATCCATCAAGTTTCCATATGGAAGTATATTAAGGTATATTGCAGTAGTATAGAACGTCTAACGATGCGACACTGTTTTCACAATGGACAATTAGAGTCTACTATACAGTTCTGTATTCTGCTCATACTTACAACAAAGTCTCTTCCTCGACACAGAACTTCGGCAGGGACCCCACTGTGAGGACTGGATGACTCCTTTGGATACAATACATCACTAGAGATAAAGAAAATTATATTATTAGAGTATAAAATGCAGTGGAAAAAGTCCCTGTATAAGAATACATGTGAAATGACCTTGTTACAGTTGGGAATCACAATGTTTAGCACATATACTCCAGCAATATCTACACTACACACTCACTATACATGGGTTTGCAGTCAACTTTTTAGCACTTACCTCTTAACCACCCAGTTTCCCTGCACCAACATCGCCACCTGCTGTATGCATCGCAGAACTGCAATAGATTCTGTTCCTGCCGCCATTAATCCCATGAGATTAGCGAACGGTATAACTTTAACTAAAAATAAGAAAATGCATTTAAAATCTTTATGTACAATTCTGGGAAATAAGGACTTATTCAAACGATTGTGGGAACATGGAGCGCACACATTTCACAGACTACTGCTCGGGGAAAGGGAGTCCATGCACAATGGTGCTGACTGAATATATGATTACAGTACAGCACAGTGGTCCTACACAAACACAGGGATTCCTTGCATCATATACAACTATGATGCTTGGGCTCCCATTGCTGAAGCATATTCCGAAGAATCTCATTCCCCATTTCTTCCCACTACTACCTTTGTAAAGGTAGCTAATAAACCTAATTTACAAAGGCAGTGGGAATATTTTTGATTGCATCTATATATCATGTATGTAGATTAATATATAAGCGGAGCTGCATCTGATAAAGAACAAATTGGAGTGAGTTTAAGGACATACCGTTTTTCATCAGAATCTTGATCTGATCTGCCAGCGGTAAGGTTCTCAGCTGAGCCATGGATAGGACATTACTGGGAGCTACCGGCTTTTCACTATTTGGAAAAATACATTATAACTATAACAGGTATTAATATATATTACATATATTTTACATGTATGTATGAGAAATACACAATATAGATAAATAAATAGATATACATACATACAGTCCTAGCAAAATCAAGAATCTACAAAGGTCTACAAAGGTCTGCCATATATACTCGAGTATAAGCCTAGTTTTTCAGCACAAAAAGGGTGCTGAAAACCCAAACTCTGCTTATACTCGAGTAAAAAAAAAATATAGGTTTTTGTGGTAAAATTAGGGGCCTCGGCTTACACTCGAGTATATATGGTTATAATATGACATGAATCAGAGGCACCGATATTGGGGTGTCCTGCCATTTAGCGGATCCTCACATTCTTCGTAGTGGCCACAGGGGTCCAAGAAGTCCCAAAACAGTAAAATATAAAAAGCCATCACTACATAAAACAGAAGTTACCTTTCTTCCTCAACACTGGGCGGCATCAGCATCTCCAAGTACTCACTGCAATAGAAGAGACGACACGGTCACTTTCGACACACATAAAACCGAATGTATCCAGATAAATACTGATGTATCGGGAAGATATACTCTGAACATCGAATAAGTTGAACACTACACTGGGCAGATTTATCAATCAGTAAAGTAAAAAAAAAAAAAAAATACTATAATACACCACAATTTTCTAGGGACACTATGTGTGGACTTGGTTTGCATCAAAATTTTGCATATTTTAACATACACCAAGGCAGCAGATTCAGCTGTCATTTTGACAGATCTGTCTAAATAGTGTAAATTTAACCCTTTATAGACAGCAGGAACAGTTTTGTACAGCAGTTTTCAGGAGGCGACTTCTGATAAAGTATATAGCAGTCCTGCTGTACCCGCACTGGTGACAACACACAGAATTACATAAGTTTTAGTTCTGAGTGTTTAACATCAGTGTTTGTACAGAGCAGGATGTACAAGTGGCTGCCACCCATGAGGAAAGATAACAGGATCGGTTATAGGTTCAATGCTATTAGCCAAGTGTTAAAACTTTTATGCTGTTTTAGCTGCCAAGAGAACTGACCTGTCCGCATCCCTTAGACAACATTCACGTATGCTGGACGAGCATATGACAGCGTGCTAGAGAGCAGCGCTCACCCCTCCACTTTTCATAGATAACAGCACCATACGCACTGGGTCGCCTTACCAGTCTAAGGGGATGTATATCCGATATGCGTCCCCCTGACAGTTGTGTGAATGCGCCCTCCTGATGAAACACTCACTCTCTCTCTTATTAAGTCTTTATCCTGTACCTGGGGGATTTTATTAACTCTTGGTTCTCCGTCGCCGTCTGATTTTGACAAAGCAGATATTGTCTTTCATGTTCTGATCGACTGTCCTAAAAAATACAAAAGAAAGTTAATATTTGAAGGGCTCAAAAAGGGTTTTTTTTTAACAGAAAATCATGGCTGCTTTCTTCCAATAACATGGATAGTGACCATGGATAGTGTGTGGTACTATAACCAAATGATAATCAACCATCAAAATCCATCATTATAAACCTGATAAACCAGGGGCACTTACTCATAGATCCAGGCACCGTGACTTTGGTAATCATGTTATGTTTGTTATCCATGGGGTCCTTTCCTTCTAATATCAACTTTTATGTTTATGCCAATAAGCCAGAGGGGCTCCTGGGGGTGTTTCAAGAGTCCCTTCATGTTGTAGCTTCATAGGCTGTTACACTGTGCAGGAGCACTCCCACCCCACTGTGTGCTGAAACTTCCTTTGGTGCTGTGAGATTACATCAGTCAGAGGGAGCAGAGGAGAGGAAGTGTAACAGTTTGTGAAGCTACAGCATGGAGAAGCTATGGTTCACACGCCCATAGTCCTTCAGGCTTTTAAAAGTTAATTTTAATTGGAAGGAGGCCATGGATAACAAATATAAGAAGATTACCACAGTCACGGTGCCTGGAGTAAGTGTCCATGGTTCATCATGATTTTCAGCTCTACTTGTTTCTATACAGCTACAATGGAGGAGTACCATGGTCAGGAGTGGCACTATTTTTGGGGCAGCCATTATTTCAACCCCTTTAAATCAAAATACCCAATTTCTCCATGAATTTAGCTGTAACCCTTGGTCAGTGGGATTATCCATAGACTCTCACCTTGATCCCGCAGTAGTGAAGGTGCACCCAGGACTCCTCAGCTTGCTTCTTTTGCAGAAATTCATAGGACTGGGCCCTCCTCTGCTTGGCCTGGTCAGATTCGGGGCGAGAAAAACGTACCTACCAGGAGAACAAGTGACATTTACAATGATATCACAGGACGTGCCTGGACCCCATTAATCTACAAAACATGTAAAAGCAGTTACTATAACATCAAGAAGCAAAATTAGACATCTAGAAGCAGCAGCTAAAGGCACATCAAAATAACCATCATTAGCAATGTCTTCAATCGTGTCCTTAGCTATAAGGCTTAACCCCTTAATAATCTTTTGAACTGTGTGTGATTGGTGGTTGGCTTCTGGCATGGCAGCACTTAGGACTAACTTCATGATGGGAGCGTTTCCTACTGTAACTCATTAGCATTTTCTGATTCAATTGTAAAACTGCTTAATTTAAATGTGGTTTAAAGTTTCATTCTATGGGAATGGATGGAAATTGCTAAACAACCTCTGACACACGCGACCTGCAGCTCCATCAATTATTGAGAATGGTACCCGTTTACTCATGACCCCACTGATCAGATTGTTATCCCCTACCGACAAGATAAGGGATAATAATCAACAAGCTGGTTGGTCCGACTGCTTGAACCCCACTAAACATAAGGCTATATTCACACTGTATCACGGTGGGCACCCGTCCGCGCCCGGGAGAGGAGGAGGGGGTGAGCGCTGCTCAAACCCGCCCCTCTCTATAGCGATATATGCGCCCATTGCTGTTTATGGGGGACGGATACATCCGCTGTATATACGTCGGCCGCATATATATGTCCCCCATACGGTCGAGTGATTACAGCCTAAGAACGGGACCCGCTGCAATAAAGAGAACAGGAGACAAGAGTTACCAGTAAGACTTACAGTTACTTGCTTGACGTCATCCTCAACTTCATCCTGAGAGGAATCACCGGCTAGAAGACACAAGATGTGACCTTAACATAAAAGATATTATTGCTACAAAAATATGAAAGAACTACATGTAGCATTACTTTCGCCTACCATCATTTGCAGCTTCTCGCTCTCGGCATTTGGTATCTGCTTTGTCCAAATATGAGAAACTGGGCCGAAGCTGAAGGATCCCGTGTAAAGGTGTTACATGGATCTCACCTGCAACAGAAGAAAATAAATCCTTGAAGGGGTTTTCCAGGAATATGGGGCCAGGAAGAAAATAAGTAACTCTCCCCACTCTAGTACTCCCTAAAGTTCTGGATAAGAGGATCCACGTTATCCAATGATTGGCCTCCTCTGGAACACAAGAAGTGAAGTCCCATGGAAAGCGGAAGTGACGGCCATTGTCAGAGGAGGCCTCTCATTGAGCGAAACAGGTCCCAACACCTTTTGGAGCATGTGGACAGGTGCAGGGCTTGAAGAACTGAAAAGAGACAGGAGCCAGAGAAGGGCCACCCCTTCTTTCTCACTATTGGTTTTTCAATATTTCTACGGATTTTAGTAATCCAGGGGTTGAAAAACCTGTCCGCTTTCTTCAAAAAACAGACCTATACCTAACCATGGGTAGTGTGTGATATTGCAACCAAGCTCCATTCATCTCTATACAACTCAGCTGCAATACCAGCACAAACTATGGTCGGGGGTGGCTTGTAGAAGAAATGAGCCATGTAATTTAATCTCTGGACAACCCCTTAAATAATAAATTTCAGGAAAGAAAATTGGAAATTGAATAATATTTTTACAAGATGCATAACAAAATCAGCAGCACCCCATTAAAGGCATTGGTGGTCTGGTTGCAGGGACCAGCGTACCTTTTCGATAAAATGCAACCACATAGCGAGATGTGTTGCTTGCAGCTTGAATGGAAGAGAACGTCTGCTTGTCCATAAGTTTTCTAATATAAAAAGTACACAAAGTAAAGTGATCAAGCATAATGCTTGTAATACATCAGTACAATATGCAGATTGTGAAAGAACAAAGTATTTAGCATTCATATGCATCATCTGTGGTTGCTCTACACAACACTAACAATTTAAAGGAAATGTACATGCATAACAATGAAAAAAAGCACCTAAATTTTGTTTAACCCAATGAGGTAGGATGTATTAAAAAGGCCTAAAGTTCCATATGACTATTTGTAATGTACTTCTATATGTCCCCTGTGATTTGTAAAGCGGTACGGAATATGATGGCGCTATATAAAGATTATTACTAATGTCCAGGAAGCTTGGGAATATAGGATTCCACAAACATGGAAATTATTAGATGACATCTGCTGTAAGGTAATCGCTAACAAATTTCCAGAATGTCTTCATTATAATAGAAGGATTTTCTTACGAGGAGAAGGTGCTGGTCTCGTCAGTACCGGTGCCATCCACATTGAATGCGATCTGTTCACCTTTACTACGACAGTAATTTGGACTCATTGTATTTATGGCCATGTCAACCTCCACCTAAAATATAATACAGGGGACAATGTCACCTCCAACAAATCTTCCAAGAGGCTGAAGATGAAATCATAGACGCAATTTCTCTCCTACTTTTTGTTGCTTTGGTTTAATCCTGGCTGCGAGATGTGGGACGCCATCATAGGTCATCATTGAAGGTCGTATCGGATACTTGGAATAGAGGGGGGAAAAATTTTTTTTGAAAAATTGGTTGACAGAACTAATGAACTGAAAAATATTAGAGACATTAAACACATTTGCATATGAAAGGAAGTTCTCAAATTTTAATCCTCTAGTGATGTTAACAGCATAAAGAATATTTTTACAATTTTACTCTTATTATTATTATTATTTCTCTTTTAGCTCCTATCACTCAGTGATGGTCAGTTTAAGATTCAAGAGTGTAGGCGGGGACTCTAAGCAGACACTTTACGATCCCTCTAGTGCTATGAGATGCTGTGTGCTGACAATGTGCTTAGATTATCAGGGTACAGGTTTATCTACACTTTCATTTAGCTCCTGAAAGTTCTACTTGTATCTGCCACAGAAAATGAGAGATTTGACTGATCAGAGTCATTAGATAAATATAACACACAATGACACTCTCTGCTATATCTCTACTATACAGAGTCAGCTCTGCTATAACTCCTTCCCCTTCTATAAAGATGTTTGTACAGCAAGTCTCTTCACACTGCTAAAAACCTGGGGACCATGTTCTGTGTGTGAATGGAGTAGTAATACACATGTGCTCTTTTCACTACTTCAATTCTTGATGGAGCGCTGTACTCTGCTATCACCATCAGTCCTAAACTAATGAGCAATCCCGAAGTCAGGGGTGGGAGTCCCCATCACTGAGGGTCCCGTAAGTCAGATCTCCAACATTAAAATATTTGTGAAAAGAAACATCACCGCAAGGAAAGACTAAAAATACAACCATTGGCTAAAACTTGTTTTACAAAGCACTGTAATATAATCTTCCATTACACATAATACAGCTATAGAAATTACAGTCCTGTGGGAATAGTCGCATATACTGAGGCAATGCAAGTCACCTATAATTGGTGTCACATACCTGGAATAAGTACAGCTTCTCGGCCAGGCTTTTGGCCAGATAAACATCAAGCTGAAATAGGGAAAGAAGTCGGCATTAGGTGACGCAGATTATAACTCATGATTACATTGTTATAATGGTAAGTGCCTGTGTATAGACGCAACGCATCAGGTGACAAATTACATCTAAGGGCTCTGGTTTCCGATACTTCTCATGTCTATTATTTATAACATATCCACAGAGTATTTAATCGCTCCCGTAGAGATGCATGGAGTGTGGCCGCGCATGCTGAAGCGGGAAACACGAGCAGGAATAGGACCTGCTGCGAGTTGTGCGGCTCGGGCAGTCACTGATCACACACAGGGCTGTGATAACAAAGCCATGTATGAGCCCATAGAAATAACTTTGTCTTTGTGCTATACAACGGAACAACAGAAAAACCATTCGTGTGAAGGGAGCATAGACCATATTCACATGAGCCTCATTCAGAACAACAGGAAATATCTGCTGCGTGTGAATATACTTTTATTGACAGGTGTCAGATCGTCCTTGTGGATTCCACAAAGCACAGTTTACATAAAGGGTCATTTTCATACCAACATTTTGGAACATACTATAAAAACCAAATGGGCCTAGACAGGTAAAGTCTAAACCAGATTTATCTTATATGAGACATTAACCACAAGCCAAATGCAAAGAGCTTTGCCCTTTTCCAAGATTAAGCGACACACTCGTCTGTAGGCAGCAATTGGTACTGCAGATTATGTCCATTAAAAGGGTTCTCCCTTGCCGATCGGTGGGTGTCTGAGATATGTGATCCCCGCGGATCACAAGAACGGGGGTCCAATGTACCCCCATCACACCCCGAAATGACTGAAGCAGCTCCTTGCGCATGTGCAGGCTGCCCAGTTCATCTCTATGGAGCTTACGGAGATTGAGGAGTACAATAGAACCTAACTTGCTCCGATTGGAGAACCCCTTTAAGTGTATGAAGTTAAACGGCGATAACAGATACAATTCAGAGACAGAGCCTGATGGATGAGGTTCGTCTGGTTATACCCCAAGCATCATCATCTCTGGATGAATGAACATACATGACAGTCCTGCGTGTGCACTGCTCTCTATTCATCTCTGTGGCTCCATCCTCTCCGGCAGTACAATAGAGCTGAACGCAGCGCAATGGATATGTGAGCCAATTGCTCCATTTATCCATAGAGGAATAGGACTATTCTGCAGTTAAATGGGGTCCCCTGGAATCTGAACCCCAATGATCAGACTCGGTCTTCTTATTATGGTAAAGTATCCTTTGTGGAACAACCCCTTTAAGCATGTGACACCATCAATCTCATATACACGTGACCACTACCTCCTTACACAAAAGACATAAGTGAGATAGGTGCTAGAAGAAGGGCACCTATACTCTACCTCTTGTATAATGGGATCGTCATCTTCATTTTCCATACTACAGTCAGACACCAAGGCGTGTGCTCCACGTGACTCAGGACCCAACAATAGACACCTATAGAAACAGAGAGTAAACAGATGACATGTACAGTAGACGAGGCCCCGGCAACAAACCAAGACTAATCCCATAACTCAGCTATACCTCTGTAACGCTAATAGCTACATAAATTTGCCATTTCCGGGGTCTTAAAGAGTTGGGGGTGCACATGTGACGGTTGTAATAGCCTCTATTATTTGTAAGAGACTGGTTTTGGGTTCCCTATGTTTAAGATTGGGCATAAACCTTTGTTTTTTGTCAGAACCACTGCATCCCAACATGTTGGCACTTCAGCTCTTTTGCAAAAACAAAATGATTGGGCATGTTCAACAAAAAACATGCCTGATCTACGTTTTCCCCATGTGCCACCATAGCACACACATTTAATAGTCAGATGAAATTGGCAGGATCAGACGATGTCATGTAAATTAACTCACCCAAAATAAAGGCTTCGTTAAAAACCATAATTAAAAAAGCATTGCCTTTATCCCCAAATAGTTCCTTTTCATGGCTGTAGTGTTACAAAAATCGGTTTGTAAACTTATATCCACTTGGGAACGCCTCCTCGGGCTATGATACTCTGCCGTGTGGAAAGCTCTGTTACATCATTGGGCTCTTAAAATCATGTGACCAGGATGACACCATCAAAGGTCCTGTTACATCTGTAACATCTACCCTATGTATGTATTTGATCACATGAAATCACAGCAACCTTCATCAGGATGGGGAGGAGTAGATGTCAATGAAGGCTGCTGTGATTTCATGTGATCAGATACATACATAGGGTAAATGTTACAGATGTAACAAGACCTTAGATGACATCACCCTGGTCACATAAGAAGAGGCATGAGACATGGGGGAGGAGTAGATGGGAGGGGCCGGCCTCTGATGCCAGAGAATATAATATAAAGTTATTTTATCCGGTTGTAAGGGAAACAATTTGTAGCTAAAAGAAAGCTCTATAACAGTGATGGCAAACCTTTTAGTGCCCGAGTGCCCAAACTACAACCAAGACCCGCTTATTTATCGCAAAGTGCCAACACAGAAATTTAATTTGTGATTTATACTCCCTTCTCTGTCACAGTTTTCATTGATACCAGCCCCTGAGGACACCAATAAAGCAGAAAATAGTCCCACGTACAGCTGTCACTTTAAAATAGCTCTGTGCACAGCAAGTCCTGGGCTGTCTGTGCCTGGAGTCATCTCTGGTGATGGCCTGAGTGCCCACAGAAAGGGCTCTGAGTGCCACCTCTGGCACCAGTGCCATAGGTTAGCCATCACTGCTCTATAAGAACCTGTCACTAGCTGCATGTGTGAAAATGTGATGCCAGGTTCTCTTTTAAAGACGCAACGTGTTGTCTGTGTTGTGGAGGTGGCAAAACCAACATTAAATTTAACTCTGTGGAACCAACATCAAAAGTGTTATCTGACCAACACCTCCCATCGGGACACTGCTTTATCCCTGTTAGCTCCTGATATCCTTTCATGTACAGACACGGCGCCAGTAAAGCACCTGAGTCATTGGCACTTTCCAGACACTCCCCAGCTATGGCAGCGCCAGGACCACAAGCGCAGGATGTCCGGTCATGTCACCTTACAGCATGACACAGGTCCCACTATAGGACCATCTTTCAATGGAAGGATGAAACTGCAGAGTGGGGAAACCCGTAGGCTGATGTGCCAAGGCTGTAGTGATGTTGGCGCACCGGATGCCACATCAACCATGATAATATTTAACCCCACATACACTTGGTACAATGTACCCAACTTTGCTGTAATGTTTATGGGCACCTTTAGGCTGCATATGCAGAGGTAACATTGCAGATTGTGCCTCAATACGCAAATCAAGGTGCACAGTGTGAACGCGGCCTTAGGATATATGGGGGCAGCGGGGTCTTTGGTGCAATCTGGGTCCTCATTCCTTCACACTTGGGGATAATATAACATTTCTTATACTCAGGATTTCTGAAATGATCAGAAATACTGAGTCATTGCCTGCACCTATTATAAGGAAACAGCGGAGTATTATAACAACATTACAGCTACAGGGATAATGGTTTATCATAGGGAAGACACACATGACTGGGCACTCAGCTTTCCCAGGACCCTGAATGTTTCACCTGCCAGAGCACAGGGTCACAGTGATACAGGAGACGGGATACCAGGCTGATTATACATAGGAGTCAGGGAAAGCTAGGTGATGGACACCGTAGTCGCCACCCAGCTTTCCCAGGCTGCAGTGTGATGATTACACTGCACAGTGTGAGCCATGATGTAGAGGTGCCCTGCAGCAGCTATGGGGGGATGACTGCAGCCCCCGGCAGCACCACGTGACCCGCCCCCGGGAAGCTCCAGCCACACTCCGGCCCAGGGTCACCCCCCGCCTCCGGCCTACCTACCGCACTCGGCTCCCGGTGTCTGAGTCGCTCCCCGGCCAGACCTCAGGCGGCAGCCATACTGTTGTAACGCAGACACGTGGGGAGCGGCTCCTCTTACCCACAATGCACTGAGCGGTGTGTCTGGTGACAGCGGGCCGGCAGGTGGCGCTGTCATCCCATCAACAAAATACAAATGACTGAAAAGGAAAAATTTCTGTGGCAGCGGTGGGATTCGAACCCACGCCCCCGAAGAGACTGGAGCCTTAATCCAGCGCCTTAGACCGCTCGGCCACGCTACCTCCATGTGAGCATAAGGGTTCTCCATGTACATAACCCTAATATCCGGAAATGTCACGCTTCTGAAAAGACTGAATTTATTTTGATATTTTTGTGAAGAGGACAAAAACTATAGGATCCATTCAAGAGAAGACTTGTTTGTGAAATCAGCATAAACATATGGAAACTGCCAACATATACCTCATAATATATGCCCATAGGCCAGTGATGGCTAACCTATGGCACTGGTGCCAGAGGTGGCACTCAGAGCCCTTTCTGTGGGCACTCAGGCCATCACCAGAGATGACTCCAGGTATCTTCCTGCAGTCCCAGACAGCCCAGGACTCGCTGTGCACAGAGATATTTTAAAGTGACAGCTCTACCTGGGAGTATTTGCTGCTTTATTGGTGCCCCCAGGTGCTGGTATCAATGACACATTAAATTAAATTTCTGTGTTGGCACTTTGCGATAAATAAGCGGGTCTTTGTTGTAGTTTGGGCACTCGGCCTCTAAAAGGTTTGCCATCACTGCCATAGGCTATCAGCTTCCATATATTGTGTGTGGTGAAAGCAAAACGTATCACAAAATGTATCATTTCTGTTCTCCTCGTTTAGGGGATTGTGAAATAACAGGCACCAGCAATGCCCCAAAGTCTTCATAATGGAGTCCTTCAAGCCTACATTGTCCTTCATAATACGTTACAGTTTATCCCAACTCAGCTGTTTATTATATATCCACACAAAAAAATCATAGATACACGATACCTACCTCGGGAGAGTTTGTCACGCATAATACGCTCCGAAAACCGCTTAGCGTATAGACTCCCATTGACCTAAATGGAGAGTAGAGGCACACCCTTGGTCACTCTCAAGTCATTCAAATCTATGAGAGCGATGAAAATACCTCAGGGCGCATTCACATTATGCGTTTCGTCGCATTCTAAAGGCTTCATCCTTGATCACATGTTGAAGTAACATTGCGTTTTAGCAAATGCAATGGAAACGCAATGTTACTTCAGCATGTGATCAAGGTTGAAGCATTTGGAATGTGTGGCAACATGTGATTAAGCCCTGGATACTTTTGGCACCCTCATAGCCTGCACTCACACATTTCATTTGCATTGTATAAATGTACGTGGGCAGGGCTCGGCCCAGTCGCATATTTGTAACAAGGACCCGGTGTTTGCATGTAAACAACGCACAGTAATTATACAAATTATGCAAATGAACACCAACGGAGCCCAGAGATCCTCCGACTCATTTACATAATTTTAAAGCCTTAAAAAAAAAACAGGGCATAAAAAGCTAAAAAAAAATAGCAGATCCTTCCAGAGGGAGCACACACCAATATGTACATGTGCTTGGTTTACAATCCTTCATCCTGGTGGTATATTTCCTTTAAATCCCCTATCTGCCCGGGGCCATCAGTGGTTCTATTATAAAACCCTTCTCTGCCCTAGACCACCAAGGGAGTGAAGTTTATCCCTTTAATAAGCTTTGAACTCAGGATCTGTTAATATTAAACAGTTTTACAATAATATATGATATTACTGTTTTGGTAGATAAAATTAATGTTGCTTGCCGTATCGTAGCACAGTGGGCACCCGTCGGCACGCAGGGAGAGGAGGAGGAGGTGAGCGCTGCTCACCCCCGCCCCTCTCCATAGTGGAATATGGGGCATGGCGCCGTATGCTGAGAAAAGATAGGACAGGTCCTGTCTTCTCACAGGGTACGGAGCGGTACGGTGCCGGTACATGTGCTGCACCGTACCACTCCCCTAGGGCGCCGTGCGCCCATTCATATCTATGGGTGACGCACATTGGCCGTATATATACGTCCCCCATACAGCAGTGTGAATACAGTCTAAACATGAGAACATTTTGATGGGGATTACGCACCTTTTAACCCACTTACCTAATACACCTAGCACAAGGAACAATTTTGTTTCATACTGTATGTAGTTTAATTCCTGCACTAGGAGACCATCAGCTCAGGAATGAGCTACACATTTTGCATTGTCTACATGTAAAACATGAATTTCTCATTCCTGATCGCAAGCGTAAGGTCCCTTTCACACTTGCGTTTTTCACGCGCGTTTTCTGCACGTGCTTTTGGCGCGCAGAACTTGCATTGCACTCTGACCCATTGTAACCAATGGGTCTTTTCAGACTTGCATTTTTTTTCACGCACACACGCACGTTTTTTTTAACGCGCGTTTAAATCTCAACATGCTCTACTTTTGCAAGTCACGCTTGTGAAAAATGCACCATACAAGTCTATGGAGATGCATCAAAAACGCATTGCACTCTGAGACACTTGCAAGTGCAACGTAAGTGCAATGTGTTTTTCACGCCATAGAAAAGATAGAGCTCAATCTTGAGTCCATTGAAACGCATTGAAATTGCATCAAAAATGCGCGTGAAAAACTGAGACACTGAACAAACTCTGACTGAAAACTGATTGCACTCTGATGCAAAATGTCAGTTTTTCACTGACCAAACCCTGATCGCATCCTGATCAGACTCTGACGTGAAATGCAACGCAAGTGTGGAAGGGGCCTAAGGCCCCTTGCAGATGTTTAAATACATCTGCAATGTGTTCTATTTGTAACAAGGACCCGGTGTTTGCATGTAAACAACGCACAGTAACGTTTGGTAGTCGCTGGTGCACGACATTTGCAGCTTATAACCACCATCGGAAGTGGTAGGTTTCCTTTAAGCTTCTCATGCCTTTGTTTTTAAGAAAAAAGGCTTTACAAATTATACAAATTATGCAAATTAACATCAACGGAGCCCAGAGATCCTCCGACTCATTAACATAATTTTAAAGCCTTTAAAAAAAAACTGAGCATAAAAAGCTAAAAAAAAATAGCAGATCCTTCCAGAGGGAGCACACACCAATATGTACATGTGCTTGGTTTACAATCCTTCATCCTGGTGGTATATTTCCTTTAAATCCCCTATCTGCCCGGGGCCATCAGTGGTTCTATTATAAAACCCTTCTCTGCCCTAGACCACCAAGGGAGTGAAGTTTATCCCTTTAATAAGCTTTGAACTCAGGATCTGTTAATACTAAACAGTTTTACAATAATATATGATATTACTGTTTTGGTAGATAAAATTAATGTTGCTCGCCGTACCGTAGCACAGTGGGCACCCGTCGGCACGCAGGGAGAGGAGGAGAGCGCTGCTCACCCCCCCCCCCTCTCCATAGTGGAATATGGGGCATGGCGCCGTATGCTGAGAAAAGATAGGACATGTCCTGTCTTCTCACAGGGTACGGAGCGGTACGGTGCCGGTACATGTGCTGCACCGTACCACTCCCCTAGGGCGCCGTGCGCCCATTCATATCTATGGGTGACGCACATTGGGCGTATATATACGTCCCCCATACAGCAGTGTGAATACAGCCTAAACATGAGAACATTTTGATGGGGATTACGCACCTTTTAACCCACTTACCTAATACACCTAGCACAAGGAACAATTTTGTTTCATACTGTACGTAGTTTAATTCCTGCACTAGGAGACCATCAGCTCAGGAATGAGCTACACATTTTGCATTGTCTACATGTAAAACATGAATTTCTCATTCCCGATCGCAAGCGTTAAAGAGGACCTATCACCTAAAAGTAAGCAGCTCCTAGTGCTTGAACAAATGCCGCAGTGTTAGGAGGATAGCGGTCCGATGTATTCATGAGGGGGCGGGGTTGGGGCATGGTTAGGGGCGCTGACTGCCGCATGACGAACAGCAGTCACTGCCGGCCTATGGAGCGAGCGGGGCGGTCCGTGGAAGAGGCAGCGCCCCGGACCGCCCCCTCATGAATACATCGGACAGCTTTGCAAGTGGTCTGATGATTTCAATGTACCCTGCCACAGTGTTAGCGTTACCGGATGTTTCCGGTAACGCTATCCTTCTAACACTGTGGCGTTTGTTTAAGCACTAGCTCCTAGTGCCAAAATTTTGGTTGACAGGTCTTCTTTAAGGTCTAAATATATCTGTGATCGGGTCGGATATCTAAACGCAATTCAAATGCAATGTGTGAATGTGCCCTTACAGGTCCAGATCGCCCATGTCAAATGTGTTTTCAACCAATCATGGCACTACCCTGTGATAAAAGGCACCTTCCCCCAATGGCAGGTGCATGAGCATTATAGTTCCTAACTTAATAGTCTCTATTATAGACTGAGGTCTGTGGTTGTAGTTTCTGGCCAATAGAGGGACATAGAGCCAAAATACTTCTGCGCCTCCTTATTGATTCCCTTCCCTGCAGAACAGCCATTAATATCCATGACCAACCCCTTTAACGCCTTTACCTCCTCAGTTTACGAGCTATATATCAATAACGACTTGCCTGTCATTTTAGCAGGGACATTGGCATTAACTGTTTTCACTACCCTAGACCACCAGGGATGTGACCCTTTATCTGCAGATAAAAGCAACATAAAGGGGGTCATTTACTAAGGGCCCGAATCGCTATTTTTCGTTGGGTTACCCGAATATTACCAATTTGCGCATTTTTTCCCTGGGTTTGCCCAGGGTTTTTGGCGCACGCGATCGGATTGTGGTGCATCGGCGCCCGCATGCATGTGACGGAAATCGGGGGGGGCGTGGCCGTCGGAAAAAACGACGGATTCAGAAAAACCACAGAATTTTTTTTAAAAAATGTGTTGCTTGACACGCACTTACCTGCACCCAGCATAGGATGGTGAACTCCGGCAAACTCTGGTGGACTTCAGCGCACCAGCGACACCTGGTGGACATCGGGCGCACTACCTTAGTGAATCGCCGGAAGACCCGATTCCTGGACGGAGAACGCGCCGCTGGATCGCGTCAAGACCGGGTAAGTAAATGTGCCCCAACATGTTTTCTCCTAGGAGCTCTAAGGCCCCTTTCACACTTGTGTTTTTCACGCGCGTTTTCTGCACGTGCTTTTGACGCGCAGAACTTGCAATGCACTCTGACCCATTGTAACCAATGGGTCTTTTCAGACCTGCATTTTTTTTCACGCACACACGCATGTTTTTTTTAACGCGCGTTTAACCCCTAGTACGGCGCGCGCCGGGTCCCGGTGCATGGGGAGGGCTCGCGGGCCGAGCCCTCTCCATAGCCGGTAAGTCTTTGCGCACGCGCAGAACTCGCGCGTGAAAAACGCCAGTGTAGAAGGGGCTTAAGTTGACTGTTTCCAGTGTCAGAAAGGCCCACCAGAAGATCCCCCACTACCCTGCACCTACATTACTGCACCTCATAGGTAAAACAACCCAATTTGGAACTGGATTCTATTTTATTTTCAAGGAGATGGCAGAGGTTCAGCCCCAGAATAATTACCTGTTGGGCCTAAGAAACCCTTGTCCGGCGCTGATGGTGTCCACCCTGAATGGGACGTATGATGAATGCTTCTGCCTAAAGGAAGTTATTAGGCGGTTACATGTGTGACCAAACCCTAATACCTCATTCACATGGCTGCTGGGGGACGTATATACGAGCACACGTTAGTGTGAATTTACTGTAAGGGTCTGATTGCCTGCTCTGCAGCACATCAAGCAACATGTCCGCGTTTTGTGAAGCTGACGAATCTAAATTTCGGGTCCCCTCATCTCTACTGCCGGGAACAGTCCGAACTACCCCCCACATTTTTGTAAATGGTTTTATTTGTCAGGATACTACCAATAAAAGAACTTTATGAAAAAAAAAAATTAACAAGCCCATCGATCTATGAAACAAATTTCCTGTTTATTTGAAAATAAAACAGAACATTAAAACATTGAATCATAAACCCATACTACATGCGTTTTGCACATGAAAGATATTCGCATATTCGCACATTCGCTCGGCCACGCTTCTCTTCAGTCATTTATAACAATGTAAGCTTTTCTTTATTTGCTTCCGCTTTAAGCAATTATTGTATTAAGTGTATCTTTTACACAAATGTCACCAACACAACCCTACAGGATCCCATACAATACATTGCATATTTTTTTTTGTAAACATTACATCACATTTTAGGCTTTTTTTTTAGTTTTTTTTTTTAATTCAGTACAGTCTTTTCAAAAACTTTTTGTTTGTAAAGCTGCAAATGCAGAGAATAGTCATTAGTCGTAAGAAACATTCCATTCAACCTACAGGTTTATAAGAAAAGTGTTCGGTAAGGTTCTAGCCCCTGGGATGCACACTACTTCATAGATGAGAGTAAAAATAGTTCTAGTTAGAATATATGCAGACACCTGAGCTACGTCTTTTTGGATATTCCAGGAAAACACAAGAGAGAATTCAGTCTAGTAGATTTTAAGGGTTTCCAATTTGACCAATCATTGCTGCTCCTCAATCATTGTCCCTCCTTGTTGGGACATAAACTGCATTAATATCAGATCTTAAGTTACAGCTATTTCCTTCAACTGTCCCATGCACATGCACACTCTGCTTGGTGTGCATGAATTCAGAATAGAGAGAACTATCTATGAATCCTCTTTTTGAGAACAAAGCATGAGACATGTTAGAGTCACGAGACGCCATACACATTAGGAGGGTCTTTCAGTCTCGAGTTGTTGTCTTCATATAACAATAGTAGTAGCTTATAGTAGTTACAGATTCCTATCTATTCGTAACATTACTGCAGTAAAATGTGTACCATCAGTAAAGCAAGTGCCATGCTAAACCTGTAACGGCAAAATCTAAGCAATTAACTTGCATATACTGTATAATAAACAGCAAAAATGCGATATAAAAACTACATCCTATCCAAGTCTTTGTATGCTATAAAAAGGCAAACATGCTCAAAAGTTTCTATTCTGCAGAAATAAAGTGTTAAAAGCAAAAAAGTGAACGTGCAAAGTCTGTGCGTAAATTTTTTTTTTGCAGACTTAGTAAATTTATTTAAAAAAATAAAAAACAAACGTTAATATTGTCTCTTGATTAGTATTCAGCTAACACATAATTCTTCTGGTGGAGTACTGATTTATGGCGGTGCCAACAATAGGACACGGTATACAGGCGGTCCCCTACTTAAGGACATCCGACTTACAGACGACCCCTAGTTAAAGACGGACCCCTCTGCCCACTGTAGGCCATGGACAGGACCAGCACAAGCACTGGGTATAACTGGGCAAGTACTGGGCCCAGAGCTGGAGGGGTCACATAAGGCTGTACATAAGGAATCCATAGGGGTGAGGGGGACTTTATATAATATAACCATGAGGGGGCTGTTTGGGATGATAAACTAAAGAACATTTTAGGGAACAAGATAGTCTTTTATTTTCTGAATTTGCAATGCTGCCATGCGAGTTCACTGCAAAGGGGCCCACGGAGGCTCTGTCATCCGGGGGCCTACTGAAACCTGAAGCCAACCCTGGCCATAGACATGATGTAGCTTTCAGGCCTAAGATATCGGATTTCCCACTGAGCATTTGGAGCACATGCACACTCAACCGAAAGCTTTACCTCCACAGTCACTTCAGTCAGGATATGATGGGGCAGCTGGGAATACATAAGCCCCAGGCCAATGATGGCCTCCAGTTCTCCACAGTTGGCTGCATGTTCCAGATGGAATATGGCAGATTCCTGGTCCCATTCCTGATCTTTCTCGCAAAAACGTCCTCCTTCATGATAGCGCACCATGGCCAGGTGAACCTGTTATCCAAAAAGACAAAATAATGTTACTCATAATATATTGAGCCCATATGAGACCTAAAAGTGGATTTTTGGTTTCAATAATTGAAGGAGTTTTCCCATTTATAGCCACATACACACAGTATGTCCAGTTATAAATATAGGATAGATGTAGATCCTACCTCTGGCACCCATAGCTGTCTCCGGAATGGAAACCTACTGACTGCGGTCGTTGAGACTATGCTGCGTATGCGCAGTCTCTCTATAGCAGTGACTATAGACTGGGAGCTCACATAGGCACTGCAACCTCTCAGTTCAGCCTGCCTGCGGGTCTCAGAGGTAGGACCTTTATTTACCCTATATTTATGACTAGTCTTGTGGATATGCCTTAACAAGATGATCAGTTAGAATCCGACTGTTGGGTCCCACACTAATCATGAGAATGGGAGCCCTCTGATCAAGGGAATGGGGGTGGAGCAGCAGGACAAGCATGTGTCCTGCCCTCCAATCTATTATTTGTGATTGGCTGGAGATCGCCAAGTAATAGCTGAGCTGCGACTAGAGTGGCAGGACACCTGTCCAGCCTGCCGCTCCACCCGTTCTCCAGATCGCAGCGCACCTGTTCTCATGATCAGTGCCGGTCCTAGCAGTCAGCCCAATCACCGATTAGTTTGTTATCTCCTATCCTGTATATAGGGGATATATTCTAGTTTGGGGTCAACATCTTTAAATAGTCTAGGTGGAAAAATTTCTTCAATTAATTGGTCTCTGTTGCTCATAGCAACCAATCCAGGTGCAACTTTAATTTTCTGGTTACTATGAGCAAATACAGTTTTTTAGACAGTTCTAGTGTGTTTCTAATGCTAGATCCATAATATATATCTATATATCTTTATATCTATATCTATCTGTTTCATTAAACAGTTACAAAACGTCAGCCCTCACCTTCCCGAGGATGGATTTCCCAATTTTCTTTTCCAGCTCTAGCTCATTAAGTCTCTGCACCTCTGATGCCACGCAAGAGGATCGGTGAATATTCACACGGGATGCGTGGAACTGGTTCCACTTCTCCACCGACACCTAAAACAAAAATGACGTTTTTGATTTTTCATATTAAAGAAAAAAGAAGAATTTTATGCAACGTAAACCGACAGTCACAATGTAAAACTGGAATATGGGCTTTTTCAATATCACTTAGTTTTTAAAGGTATCAAAAATGACAAGGGTCATGACTGGAGAATATAAGGACTATGATGAAAATTTCAAAGCCTGAAGAGTAATTTCAGTATAATAAGTAGGTCTCATAGGCTGTAAGTTCTTGTGTCACCCCCTCATCCTCATAGACTGTAAGTTTTTTTTTGCAGACTTAGTAAATTTATTTAAAAAAATAAAAAACAAACGTTAATATTGTCTCTTGATTAGTATTCAGCTAACACATAATTCTTCTGGTGGAGTACTGATTTATGGCGGTGCCAACAATAGGACACGGTATACAGGCGGTCCCCTACTTAAGGACATCCGACTTACAGACGACCCCTAGTTAAAGACGGACCCCTCTGCCCACTGTGACCTCTGGTGAAGGTCTCTGGATGCTTTATTTTAGTGCCAGGCTGCAATGATCAGCTGTAAGGTGTCTGTAATGAAGTTTTATTCATAATCCTTGGTCCCATTGCAGCTAAAATTTTCAAAATCTAATTGTCACTGGGGCAAAAATTTTTTTTTGTCTGGAGCTACAATTATAAAATATAGAGTTCCGACTTGCATACAAATTCAACTTAAGAACAAACTAATGGACCCTATCTTGTACGTAACCCGGGGACTGTCTGTAATCGGCTTTTAGAGTGTCAAAATTGGACAACCCCCTTATGGTCAGGCTACGGAATGATATAGAAAAAAAAAAAAAATCTAATCTGATTAACCATTTGCAGTCTCAGTGTGAATACAAGTTTAAGATCTAAAATGTACATTTTTTCCAGTTTTGTTGCCTAAAAAGAATTAAAAAACAAAAAACATAAAAATCCCCCCAAAAACCTACATTAAAGCACATGTCAAAAAATCAACTTGTGATTTATCTTCTCTCGACATGAAACCCTAAAATCCATATGTAGCAAATAGGAAGCAATATGGCAGCTGGTACTTCATTCCTGAGAGATGGATCAGAACCTCGGTGTGTGCATAGGGTCCGGTTTAGCAGATGTGAGGTTGACATATTTTGTTTTTGTAAATGCAGCAAAGAACCTGGGTCACTCATACATTGTCACATAACGTATACACAGGATCACACAGGATTCCTGCTAGATCTGTGGACATTCTTACCCCATCCTACTATAGCTAGCAAAAAAAAAAAAAAAGATTTTTTTTTTACAATTTTTACATTTTTTTAAACTTTTTTTCAGTGTAAACAAGTATTAGGAGGGTTCAGAGACGACAAAATAATTCCGTAACAAATATAAAATATAATTCTTATTTAAAGGGAATATTTTCAGCTGCCATGTTCGTTGCTATGGGGACGACATTCATTCCTCCATGAGGGCCCAGGCCTCCTCGGCCTTCTGGTAGTACTGATTTGCCAGCCTTCCTTTCATGGCCTCCATGGCCGCCTCGGCAGCTTCCGTGTATAGTTCACCTATATGAAAGACAGGACAATGTTACTACAAGTGGCCAAAACTGGACAATAAGGGTTGTCAGGGGTAGAAATAGTTGAGTAGTAATAGTTCTAATATTTTTTTAAATCCTTATCATTTTGTACACATTTACCCAAAAAATTTATGGTGCAACAGAAATTTTAACACATTTATATTAATGTATTTTATTTCCAGTTTTCATATGATTCAGGTCCCATCCATTGAACTCTCAGGAAACTAGGGTTTTAGTTATTTCCAATTTTCTATAGGGGCTTTATAGGCCATCAATAATGGATTGGTTTGGTTCAAACAATGAGGTAACCTCCAGCGCTGGAATACCAGCAGAGAAGAGTAGGAAGTCATGCGCCATTCTCTGTGTAGTGGCTGGCATCAGGAACTGCAGCCAAGCTTCTCCTACTTTAAATAAGAGCAGTACCGTATTTTTCGGACTATAAGGCTCACAAAAAAATCCTTTGATTTTCTTGGAAATCAAAGGTGCGCTTTATAGTCCAGTGCGCCTTACACATGCACCGTACTTTCAGACAACAGCTGCCTTGAACTGTGCTCAGGTCTGCCACCTGCTGGTCATTCATCCTTATAATCAGGTGCGCCTTATATACGAACCTAGACGTTTTAGCAGTGATTTATTGATGGTGCGCCTTATAATCCAGTGCGCCTTATAGTATGAAAAATATGGTACTTACACTACCCAAGTAAAGGAGCTGTACTTCCGGATGTATTCTGTGCCAAATCCAGCTGAAACTTGGTGTTATTTAGTGTCAGACCATCAATATTGTGAATTTGGAACCAAGAGTCACCAGAAACCAGTTGTCTTTAAGGCTAAGGATCCAAAAGGATAGACCCCGCCCTCTTATCAGATATTTAGGTCATATTTTTATATGCCAAATGTACCACAAAAAGATAGAAATATCCCTTTAAAGGAAATGGGGTCAAAATGCCAGAAATTATCTATAGGGTACAGTAAAAAAAAAATAAAAATTCAATAAAAACAAACTGAATTAATATAAGTAGTAATGCATTGATTGCAGTCGGTCCAATTAATAAATTATAAATGGAGTAAAAATTTTATTTATATGTTTTAAATGGAAAAAATGTAAATAACTATATTATTTTTATTACTTTTTATTATTTTTTTTTTTCATTTTAGAAAATGTTAAATGTTCTAGAGCAGTGGTGGCGAACCTTTGAGAGACCGAGTGCCCAAACTGCAAACCAAAGCCAACGTTTCTATTGCGAGGTGCCAACACAAAAATTTAGCCCAATGGTGCCACAATACCACCTAACAATAAGACAAATAATACTGCCATATGATGCTGCCACCTTTACAACCACATAAATAGCATCATTCTGGTAATAAAGACTATAGAAAGGCCAAATATAGTGATGAATATCATATTACTGCCATTCAGTGAGGAATATTACCGCCATATACTGAGTAACATTACCCCCATATAGTGACAGTAGTCCTGAGTAGATGCAGAGACTAGGGGACTGTGATAAGTTAGTTTGCTCATTGACCAAATATTGCCATCTTTACCCCCTTTTTGTTTTTTGCGTTTCCATTTTTTACTCCCCACCGTGAAAGAGCTCTGCGTAAAAAATTGCACTTCATAGTGATGGTATTTAGTATCCAATGCCCTGTAGTGGGAAGTGGTAAAAAATTCCAAATGCAGTAAAATTGGTTAAAAAAATGCCTTTGAGACATATTCTTGTGGGCTTGGATTTTACAGTTTCCACTGTGCACCCCAAACGACATGTTCTGTAGGTCAGTATGATCACAGGGATAATATATTTACATGGGTTTAATAATGTTTGTATACATTTACAAAAATTAAAACCTCATGTACAAAAAAAAAAAAAGTAATTTTGACATCTTCTAGTGTGAATTTTTTGGGCGCTTTTTCATACTTTGGTGTACGGAGCTGTGTGTGGTGTAATTTTTTGTGATGCGCTTTCGGTGCTACCATTTTGAGGACTGTACACCCAATTGACCACTTTTCATAACATTTTATTACATGTTGCAAAATGGCAAAAAAGTGGCATTTTGGGAGGTGGTTTGTAGGGCAAAGTGGTTGTTGTGGGGTGGATGCACAGGTGGATTTGGGATCACCCATAAGACTGCTGTCTGTGGCCACGTATACACTTGCCTCTGTCCACAGCGCTCATCACCTGCACCACACTGCCAGTGATGCAGCATAGCACCCGGTTACATTTTACATAGGGTGCTTACTGTGGGGTTGTCTTGGCTTCACTGGACGCCAGGTGATGAGCACTTCAGATACAGGCAATGTGGCCACAGACTGTCACACAGGGGGATGTGGGACACTAAACCACAAGTATGTATAGTTGGTTTAGTGTCACCTGCCAGGACCTCTGTAAGTGTGCACATGTGTGTGAGCAGCCCCAGCAGCTCCTGACCTGGTATCACTGCTCTGCTCTGCTGCTGTCAGCTCCGTTCTGTGAGCTGCCTCACTCCGTTCTCTTCCCACTGTTTCCCGGGCTGAAGAGGAGGAGGGGCGGGCACTGACACTGATTGGCTGCTCTTGTCTCACTAAGGCATCACTAGTGAGAGCAGAGCCGATCAGCTTCAGGCTGCCCGAGCTCCGACTTTGATGAGACCGAGGAGATGGTACGCGTTCCTGCAGAGAGGGCTCTGCGTGCCCTCTCTGGCACGCGTGCCATAGGTTCGCCACCGCTGTTCTAGAGGTTGCTTAGATTCAAATGGAGGAATTTATCATTTGCTGGTTCAGCGTGGGTTGGTCTCGGCATCCCTCTCGCACAATGGATTTACTAAGAGGCTCTGGTGTCTTAGTAACTCTGGCGCAGTGCTTTTTACGCTGGAATGAAATCTCCACCAGGTCAGACCACGAGATTTTGGGCGCAGGTTATAGTAAAAATGGTGGGCCAGGGGGGACATCTACGCCTGCCCCACTCCATCATATCAGCATTTGGAAAAATGGCTTAGTAGATACAAGTAATGTTTAATCTGCACCAGTATTTGCATCAGTGAAATAATAACGTTACCAGATCGTTGTGGGTCCTTCTCCAGTTTAAATCCCCCAGTAAGCAGCATCTCGGCTTCTCTAGCTAGCAGCAGATATTTGGGCTCATCCTGGGTGCCATCATATTCCCCACCTTCATCATAATCCGTCATGTTTAGTGCAGAGTTGTACCAGTACAGCGCCTCCTGCCAGTCTTGTACCCTGCAACCCCATACAAAATAATTATACCGGATTTTATTATAAATCTGGGATATCATAATTAAAAAAAATAATTGTTAAAATTCTTACAAATCTAATAAAACACTCAGTAAAAATGACTAGAACTATAACTTACCTGTCTGATCCAAGATTTATGCCAGTGTCATACGCTCGAGCGATATGAATCATAGAGGGCCGGTCTCCTGCTTCTGCGGCCATCAATAAATAGTTAAATCCTTTAATTCGGTTTTCTTCAGTTTCCTATTGAAAAATAAAAGAAGAAACCGCCATATAATAGTGATCAGAGTAGGCCTCCTTACTAGACATACTAAAGATACAGGCCATGGACAGGACCAGCACAAGCACTGGGTATAACTGGGCAAGCTGGCGGGGGGAAGGGGGGGGGGACTTTATATAATATAACCATGAGGGGGTTATATAATAACTAGAGAACATTTTAGGGAACAAGATCGTCTTTTATTTTCTGAATTTTTAATGCTGCCATGTGAGTTCACTGCAAAGGGGCCCACGGAGGCTCTGTCGCCCAGGGGCCTACTGAAACCTGGAGCCGACCCTGGCCATAGACATGATCTAGATTTCAGGCCCAAGATATCTGATTTCCCACTGAGCATTCGGAGCACATGCACACTCAACCGAAAGCTTTACCTCCACAGTCACTTCAGTCAGGATATGATGGGGCAGCTGGGAATACATAAGCCCCAGGCCAATGATGGCCTCCAGTTCTCCACAGTTGGCTGCATGTTCCAGATGGAATATGGCAGATTCCTGGTCCCATTCCTGATCTTTCTCGCAGAAACGTCCTCCCTCATGATAGCGCACCATGGCCAGGTGAACCTGGTATCCATAAAGATAAAATAATGTTATTATTAATATATTACGCCATTATGAGACCTAAAAGTGGATTTTTGGTTTCAATAATTGAAGGAGTTTTCCCATTTATAGCCACATACACACAGGATGTCCAGTTATAAATATAGGATAGATGTAGGTCCTACCTCGGGGACCCATAGCTGTCTCCGGAATGGAAACCTACTGACTGTGGTTGTTGAGACTATGCTGCGTATGCGCAGTCTCTCTATAGCAGTGACTATAGACTGGGAGCTCACATAGGCACCGCAACCTCTCAGTTCAGCCTGCCTGCGGGTCTCACCTTTATTTATCCTATATTTATGACTAGTTTTGTGGATATGCCTTAACAAGCTGATCAGTTAGAATCCGACTGTTGGGTCCCACACTACTCATGAGAATGGGAGCCCTCCGATCCAGGGAATGGGGGTGGAGCAGCAGGACAAGCATGTGTCCTGCCCTCCAATCTATCATTTGGGATTGGCTGGAAATCGCCAAGTGATAGCTGAGCCGCGAACAGAATGGCAGGACCTGCCACCCGTTCTCCAGAACGCGGCGCACCTGTTCTCGTGATCAGTGCCGGTCCTAGCAGTCAGCCCCTCACCGATCAGTTTGTCATCTCCTATCCAATGTATAGGGGATATGTTCTAAATTGGGGACAACATCTTTAAAAAGTCTACATGGAAACATTTCTTTAATGAATTGGTCTCTGTTTCTCACAGAAACCAGTCCAGTGCAACTTAAATTTTCTAGTTCCCATGAGCAAATACAGTTTTTTAGGCAGTTCTAGTATGTTTCTAATGCTGGATCTATAAAATATAGATATCTATATAAATATCTATATCTATCTATTTCTATTAGATTTTTTTATAATCCAGTTCTCTCATCCAGAATCCATCAATCTTTATTGCCTATAGAAACAAATCACTGAACAGCTTTGTCAACTACTTATTGTCAACAGTTGCTATGGGGTTTTAATTTAGTATTGAATCTAGAGGATTTAATCTATTAAAAGGGGATGTCTTGCAAAGAGGGAATGGTGGATAATCTGGCTTCTCCAAGCACATGTAGACAAATAGTTTGCCTAGACACATGGACATTTTCGGGGGGCCTTACAGAGTAGGGAACATCCCACAGGAACATCCATGAGCCAGTATAGAGCACATGGGCAGTCATCCACCCATATATCCCCTTTAAATATGTTGATTTCATTAAACAGTTACAAAACGTCAGCCCTCACCTTCCCGAGGATGGATTTCCCAATTTTCTTTTCCAGCTCTAGCTCATTAAGTCTCTGCACCTCTGATGCCACGCAAGAGGATCGGTGAATATTCACACGGGATGCGTGGAACTGGTTCCACTTCTCCACCGACACCTAAAACAAAAATGACGTTTTAGATTTTTCATATTAAAGAAAAAAGAAGAATTTTATGCTACGTAAACCGTCATAATATAAAACTGGATTATGGGCTTTTTCAATATCACTTAGTTTTTAAAGGTATTAAAAATGACAAGGGTCATGACTGGAGAAGATAAGGACTATGATGAAAATTTCAAAGCCTGAAGACTGTAAGCATAGACTGTAAGCTCTTGAGTCACCCCCTCATCCTCATAGACTGTAAGCTCTTGTGTCACCCCCTCATCCTCATAGACTGTAAGCTCTTGTGTCACCTCCTCATCCTCATAGACTGTAAGCTCTTGTGTCACCCCCCTTCATCCTCATAGACTGTAAGTTCTTGTGTCCCCCCTCATCCTCATAGACTGTAAGCTCTTGTGTCACCCCCTCCTCCTCATAGACTGTAAGCTCTTGTGTCACCTCCTCATCCTCATAGACTGTAAGCTCTTGTGTCACCCCCCTCATCCTCATAGACTGTAAGCTTGTCACCCCATCATCCTCATAGACTAAGCTCTTGTGTCACTCCCTCATCCTCATAGACTGTAAGCTCTTGTTTCACCTCCTCATAGACTAAGCTTTACACCCCCTCATCCTCATAGACTGTAAGCTCTTGTGTCACCCCCTCATCCTCATAGACTGTGAGCTCTTGTGAGCAGGGCCCTAATTCCTATTGTTCCATATGACTGTCTTTACTCTGTAATCGTAATATTATATTTGTATATGTCCCCTATGATTTATGAGGAATATGATGGCGCTGTGTGAATAAAGATTATTATTATGATTAGGGCAGTCATGAAATATTGTACAATCTCTTGTAATACCGGTAACGGCCTGCAGGAGTCAGTAACACATTCACTTTTTGTTCTAACAAGCAAATGAACAAACTATTAGACACAAGCAGATCCAATAGACTCGGATCATTTTGTATACAGGGGTCCATTGTCAAAAGCCAAAAAATGTGGAGATTCCAGTTTTCAAGTTTTACAGACCACAATATGAAATCAATCTGACAGCTTGTTATATGTAAATGCTTAGTTTTTGTGTGTTTTGGTCACTAATTAGGACAAAGTTCAGTTGTCTGCCTAGTCAGCAAGAAACATTACCCTGTCTTAAAGGGGTTGTCCACTTGGCACATAATTGATATTATTTGTGTAATGAACAGTTATACAATTATATAATATACTTTCTTTTTCCTTGCAGTTTTCCAGATCTCTGCTTGCTGACATTCTAAAGGAATCTTCATGGTTTGCTTACTGTGGATAAAAACTGGTCCTTGGTTATGTAATGTCGCACAGGTGCACAGCTTGTTATATCCCTGGTCATGTGATGTCACACAGGTGCACAGCTTGTTATATCCCTGGTCATGTGATGTCACACAGGTGCACAGCTTGTTATATCCCTGGTCATGTGATGTCACACAAGAGCAAGGCGGCTTATTATATCCCTGGTCATGTGATGTCCCACAGGTACACAGCTCGTTATATCCCTGGTCATGTGATGTCACACAGGTGCACGGCTCATTATATCCCTGGTCATGTGATGTCATATAGGTGCACGACGCGTTATATTCCTGGTCATGTGATGTCACACAGGTGCACAGCTCGTTATATCCCTGGTCATGTGATGTCACACAGGTGCACAACTCCTTATATCACAGAGAGTAATCGGAGCGTTGTGATATAATGAGCCGTGCACCTGTGTGAAATCACATGACCAGGGACCGGTAGTGATCCACAGGAAGTAAACTATGAAGCTTCCTGTTGAATGACAGAAAGCAGAGATCAAGAAAACCATGAGGAAGTGATACAGAAAGTATATTGGAGAATTGTTAAAACTTTCAATACACAAACACTTTCAACTGTTTGCTGAAAGTGGACAACCCCTTTAAAACTAGAGCACTGACAGGAAGTGTTGTCATAAGGTTAAAAGGAGCTCAAAGATGTAACCTCTTATTATTTCCTATACTTTTGTACATTCAGTTGAAGGTAATTAGACATGTCACTACATAACAAAGTATTTCAAAGACACTAAGTACTTTGTAAAGCGTGGACGGCTTTAACAAAGATGAAAGTGCAGAATACTCATGCACAGTTTTACACAGCAAATATCATCAAAAACATAACCCAATATTTCAAAATTTGCAGTAGAAATCTGTATGATACAGTGGATATTGTACATGCCACATTTCACACAGACTGGACCTGACATCATGAAATCCGCATCAGACATGGGTGAAAGACAAAAATGAGAAATAAACATGAAATGATCTGACATGTATTTGGATGGATGTCTCCAACATGTGGTAGAGGGAAATGAGGATTATTTTCTAGATGGGAAGCAAATGTCAAAGAGATAGGACCGGCTTTTATTGTTATCCATAGGAAAAGGATGAGAAATCTGATTGGTGGGAGTTGACCATGTGGTCTGCTGCTTCATCAAATACTAAGCATAGCGCTCAGGTATCTCCGCCAGTTACATTCACTGACAAAGATTGCTGGAGATAGCAGAGCGCCATGTTCAGCAACTAAGGACACACCCCTAGACAGTAAGTAGGGCAGAAGTATGCGTTCTGGAGTTGCCTTTCCATTTATTAAAAGAACAGGACCACAGTTTTTGTGATCAGAGGGGTCCGACACCTGGATCAGGTTCTTATCACTTAACCTGTGAGTAGGGAATAACAATAAAATTCGGTACAACCACTGTAATTCTCTGGCCCAGGGGCAGAGTTAAAAGGCCATTACAGTTTTTTTTTAATTAATCACTTATCCATAGGATAGGGTCATATATAGGACGGGTAGGTTCCCGTTTCCCGGGCCCACCGACCAGTTGTTAGATCTGCAAACCTTTCAAATCAGCATCGTGACTGGTTCTACCAAGCACAGCGCCATGCATTGTGTAGTGGCTGTACGTGGTATGGTGGCTCAGACCCATTTACTTAAAGGGGTTGTCCACTTTTAGCAAATAAGCAATATTATTTGTGTAATGAAAATATATACAATTTTCCAATAGACTTTTTGTAATAATTCCTCACATTTTTCTAAGGCAATGGACCTATAGACTGGCAAAGGCCGCACGGTGCGATACAGTGCTGCACATATGTGCCCGGCCGTAGCCATACTGGCATAGGTCAGTGCGAATGTAGCCTTATTGCTGACATTAAATAGGAAACTTCACTGTTTACTTCCTATAGATAAATGCCGGTCCTTGGTCATGTGATGTCACATAGGTGCATGGCTCGTTATATCCCTGGTCATATGATGCTACATAGGTGCACGGCTCGTTATAATACACAGCTCAGATTACTGTAATATACTGTAATACTATAATATAACGAGCCATGCACCTGTGTGACGTCTCATGACCAGGGATATAACGAGTCATGTACCTGTCTGACGTCTCAAGACCAGGGATTGGTGTTTACCCACAGGAAGTAAACAATGAAGCTTCCTATTGAATCACAGCAAGCAGAGATCTAGAAAATTGTAGGAAATGATAGAAAGTTGCCTAACTTTTCCTTGCAAACACAATGTCAATTATTTGCTGAAAGTGGATGATCCCTTTAAATGGGTCTGAAGAGTCGATGTGATTTACAGAGGTGACACCACAGGTCTGTGAAGTGGAAGCAGAACTCGCTGGAGGGTTTTCTAACTGTTCTTCTATGGAATAATCAATAGAAAGATAAATTCTGTATCCTAAACGCTCTGTAAACCTCATTCCCCGTGCATGTAGAGCAGCCATCCAAACATGTGCAATGTGTTATGTCAGCAATACGCGGTAATCTCAGCATTCACTGGAATCTCTGGCAGCAGGACATGCAGAATCACCAGTTTATTCCGGGGGCTGTTTTTAGGGTTCGCATTGGCTTTACTTATAAGACATTTGCTCTAGTTGAAAAAGAAATTAGAAAGGAATAGATGATGTGATGGGTTAAGGAACACGAATCTAGAACCACATAGAATCCCAGCAGTACTAGGTGTATTACATAAGGAGCTTGTACTGGTTTTCTCTAAATATTCTAGTGCGGATCTATTCTAAAGTTTGTCAAAGTTTTAATTTTTCCTGTTCTATTATAGACGCAGAAAAACAAATAATTTAGTGTAGGATTGTTCATATAATGGGCAGAGCTTAAAGGCGTTGACCAGCCACAGCAGGTTTTTTTATATCCACAGGGTATAACTTGATGATGGGTGGGGGTCCAAGGGGTAGGACCCCCACGAAGCACAGGAATAGGGGTCCATTGTGATGAAAACAAATTGTGCAGTCTGTCATACATAAGCCTGCTGCTGAAGTCATCTCTAAGCCACAGACGGAGATAGCAAAGTACATTACTGAGCAACCTTTCTCAGTGTCATAGACCCCCATGATCAGTGGGGGTCCTACGACTGGTCCTCAATTTATCCCCTATTCGGTGGATTACTTCTTGTGACTGAACAATCCCTTTAAGGAAGCCCTTATAATGGGGTTGATCATATCTGCCATTTTGGAGTAAATATTGACAAAAGTTCTGACTACTTCCTCTCAAGTATGAAGGCAGTTAACCCTTTAATAGGCCTGTGACTTTGGCAGTATCAAAGATGACACCACAATGATCAGGTCCAGCATCAGACGGGCCCACCAGAGAATCGGGGGATCGTTTGGTGGACCTAGAATCTAACCCAATACTGAACCAACAACAGAAGTCAAAACAGATTTGGAGGCTATTAGGATCTATTTTAAGGACTAAATAAAGGGTGGGCCCTCATAATATCTTTATCTAGTCTTCCTAAGGAACGGATCAGGTCACAGGATTTTCAAGTGACCCAACTATACATCAAGGAGCCTGCCTGCCAAAATGATATTCATAAGTATTTCATTTCCATATTAAATGTGGACATCTGATCAATTTAGTCTCATGACCATTAGATGTAAGAGTCATATAGCAAGACAGAGTTCCACGGATAATCCCCAAAATGTGCATCAATCCCTCAACTGAGGAATCGCCATGATCTTAAGAACAAGACTAAAGTAAATAATACGGCTTTAAAATGACGATCTGTACACACAGAGTTATACATTGACTTCATAAACCAGTACTGCTGTTTTCTCATGAGCAATAGATGATAAATGGAAGATGGAAGAGGAAAGTAAATACCATTAACGTGTCCGGCACATACCTTTCCAAAGCTGTCCTCAGACTCGGACTCAAGCCGTCTCCGGTAATAACTTCCATGTGGCTGCAAAAAGAAAAAGAGCAACATATAAAAATCTCTATAAAAACGTGGGAAAATTCTATTCTGTCATTCAGCCGCCTCCGCCATTCCAGGATCGGAAGTAAATATTTATACTTCCATAGGGGCAGAGGGGGCAGGGATACCAGATCAGATATTGGACTTACCCTGTGCTCCATTTCATCCGATTCACTCCTCTTTTCACTGGGACAACCGCTGTCTCCACCATTTTCAGAATCCTATCAAAATCAATAGGACAAATTGCTAATGCTACATCTGCGTAGAGTACAACTAAGCAAAATACGACAAAAATTCGGTAGAAAGAACTTACTCTGCGGTTATCAAGGCTGTTATTATGTTCATGATTCAAGTTATCAACTTCATTAAATATAGGCCATCCTGTACAAGAAAAAACATACATCTCATCAAAAAACACAACAGCGAGGAGGAATAATAATTATTTTACACCAAATGTTAATGCCAACATTGTGGTGCGTACTGCTGCATTTAAAGCCACACCCGTTTCAGACAAGCCACATCCTTTTTTCCACTAAGCCACACCCCCTTGTCAGACAGAAACAGAAAGTATCTAAAACACATAATAAATCGAAGCCAGTTTTATGGCACAAATCAGGCCAGAATTCTCATGCATGAAACATAGAATTCTCACGAATTTGGCTTAGATTGTCAGCATCCGACAGTATTAGTTACTTTAGACAACCCCTTTAAGGAGATTTGTGATAGATATGTGTACCATGATGATGCTCATACCATGCACATCAAATCTGTGACCCTGGGGGGTGGCTGGGGAGGGTGAGTTTGGCAGCGAGTCGAAAGTCAAGTCACTCATGTTCTCATCTCCAGAGTTCTCAGACAGGCGAGAGAGCAGAGGTGGGCGGCTTCCAGACATGGTTCTCACCCGAGAGCTGCCACACATCTCTTCCGTGCCACGCACAACTGTCTGTGCAGATTGCTGAAATGATTTGGGAATAGAACATGTATGTAATATGGTTCAAGAGTCATTAGATATGATGTAGCGCACTATAAGTATATCAATACATGTAAACTCACTACTAGGGTAAACACCTCATTCAATGGTTTCCTGTTTCCACCATATAAAATCTTTTTGCATGTATGTAATTTTAAATTTCTGTGTATAGTTCCTATAGGTTATTTGTGGTATAACTCAGACAGCCAGCCTCCAGCTCTTATGCAGCTGTTGCTTAATGTCCACTAACCCCCCCATATGAGAAAATATATACCGACATCCAAGAACTCAACTCCACTGCTGCTGTCCAGGTCCCACACAACCTATATTCTAGGCATGTGCAAGGGATCAATCATCATTTACTTTCAAGTATCCGATTCTAGACACATACCAGCATCTTGGCGCAGTTGTCCAGCACAGATTTTTCCTGGCCGGAAAGGTCAAAGGGCGTCAATCTCATGCTTTTGCAGATTTTGTTGCAGGCATGGGAATGGAAGAACAAGGCCATGCCACGTACCCCTGGAGATAGAAAAACAAGTCAGATCCCAGACTTAACTACAATGTTATGGAATTATGTGAAAATTCTGCCCAAGATTATCTATAGACAGTATATAGACCTCTTGTGCAAATTATTGATTGAAATACATTAGAAAAAAATACTAGGTGCAGAAGAGTAGTTCCAACATAATGTAACTGGGCCAAGCTTTCCCATAGGTCACCAATATCCATCAATGGCAGATGTTGGAAAACAAAGGATTGGGCATGTTGGATGAACATACCTGATCCTTTGTACTCAAAGGATATCAGAGAGCAATAGTAGAAGCTTACTCCCCTCTACAGATTAGAACATGAGGATGTAAGAAATGGCCAAGCAAGCATTTGGCAGACAGCTATCTAAGGTGTATGGTCACCTCATGATTAATATAACATTTTACTAAAATATTAATATATTATTTTACATTGAGTCAATGAGATCTGAAGCCAGAATACAGCACCTAAGTTGCCATCTCCAAAGTCGGTTCCGCACTCTGTGTGAATCTGAGGGTCTGTGTATAAGTCTCCCACTCCCTGAATATCCACGACAATCAGCTGATGCCCGGACCGCTCAAATGTAAAGTGGCTGAAAGCCTGGAAAATCAGTGGACACAGTTATTGTATAGTTCTAGCGATACAAAGACAGAATTTAGATGCAAGATATAAGATGTGTTACTTAGATATATGTACTACATTTTCTGTGTTATTACTATACAGACATGGGTAAAACCTACCTGTGGAGTGAGGCGGATGTTGTCATCTCGGACAAACCCAGAGTTGGAGTTATACTTTATATATTTGCCTTCAATATAATGCTCCAAGTGGAACAAAGGTTTTCCAGGTCTGTCTTTCATCTCAAGAATGCACATCTGTACAATGTCCACCTGTATGGGGGAACCATTCATTATATACAATGTCATAGGTAAAAACCATCCAAATTCTATTCTGAGATATCATATTCAAATACATCTACGCAGTGCATATTCACACATGTTTTCTGCTGCCATTTAGTTGCGGTAAAGTGAAGAGCCATAAGCTTGGGACACATACAACAAATTTTCTTGCATCTTATGGAAAGATCACTCTATAAACATATACTGTAATTAAAGATAATAAATCAGATTTTTATAAGCACATCCAGCCTCAGAGTCCGATTATGTGGCAGATATTTTTGAAAACTGCTGAAAATGTATAAGAAATCTAAATTGGTCAATGACCTTGTACCATCCTCTACACTATTAAGGGTCAAGAACCTGACCCTGCATATAGGGGAAGATCAGAAGACAGTCTCCCCCTCCCCGCCAGTTTGTCTGTTTCCACTGTGGGTGTGCCGTGGTGGGGAGCAAACACCCAGGCCGCCGGTGGAGACTATAGCAAAAAACTCTGCCACTTCTGACCTGGTTTACAGATCCGAACTGGCAGAGCTTACACTCTAGTAAGAGGCCAAACGCTCTTAGTAGATACAGGCGCCAAACCGCCAGTGGGGGGAACTTTAAGACTGGGGTTCAAAACTTAATGGGCATCTACCACCAGGATGAAGGACTGTATGCAAATGAGCGTGAGGGGCTCCAGGCTCCATAGGTGTTATTTGACGGATTCATTTGGATACAGTCCTTCATCCTGATGGTGGATGCCCTTTAAAGTACATAAAAAAGTCCCCATGACCTGAGAGCATCCCCCAACCCTGAAAATAGGAACCAGAGCATGGTAAATACATAGAATTAACATGAAATTACCAGTAATGCTATGTCCTGTCTTTGCAGATCTTTTTTTTGGCAGTCATGAAGTCAGTCTGTGAAAAATTGCCTAAGAGGAAGTTTCCAGTGGCCACATGTATCGAAAGCAGGTCCCTGTAGATTTTACATTAATTAACCCCTGTGCCCTGTGCTATGATCCAGCCTTGACCAAAATTATTACTCCATCCTAACTTTCTCTAGTCTTCTCGGGTATCTTGGCACAGTTCTGCAGCGTGTGGTTATATGTCCAGTGTCTGACTAGTGACTCACTGCTTACAATGCATTTCACTACAAACTTGGGAAATGGCCACAATATCACAAAATCTCACACATGGGAATATTTCCAATAACAAAAGAGGTTGTGGTTTCCTTCACTTGCCCGTTCCCGGCTGATTGTTTACTTTGGGATGTTCACATATGTTTTATATATGCTGCAGAACAAGATAAAACCAGAAATGTTACTGCTGGGACTTCCTGTTCTTGTCTGTGGGCCAGAAGACGATCGGATGATTGATAATAAAGCAAAAAGTAAATGAAGGAATAAATTATTGTAACCAGTCAGAAGGCTGAGTATTACCAAAATATCAGTGCTTTCTATTGCCATTAATGCAGATTTGCAAAAAACTTCGACCCTTTGTGGTTCAGTTTCTTCACATAGATCACTCAAAAATATAACATGTTTATGTGCCTGTGAATCATATATAATGTGCCCTTAAAGGGGCATTCCAACCAGATTCATGTATAAATGCTGAATCAGAAGGGGTCAGACCATAAGGACCCCATTGACTACCACCATGCTTCAATATAACTGCATTAAAACTCCTGCTAATGGTGGTCTCCCAGCTGGAGGACACTTAGGGCAGATGTACCATATACGATAGTTTCTCGAACTTAAAATACAATACTTTTTATTGGATTGGTGCCTACAGCTGTTATTTTAATGGATCATGCAACTGATCTGTTAAGAAGCAGAACATGTCCTAGTCAGAACCGTTTTTCACAGATAACTTATAGACTATAGGACCTATGAAAAGCCAATGCCAGGCTGATGCAAATCAGGAATGAAATAAATGGACGTTTTTTTCCACGGATGATTTTTGCAATGCTTGTGTGAAGGTAGTGTTAATGTCCTCCTCTCCCATACAATGATTAGGGAAGGCGATGGGCTGCTATGGCAACCCTGATTCTATTAGCACCATTGTAATGTATTTTATCAGGTTCAGAGTCTAGTCCTGGAATGTGACTGAAATGTAAATTAAAAAATAAAGTACAGTGATAAATATATGAATAAAATATCTTTATATCTCTTATTTTTACATACTTCATATTGTAAATAAAGAAAAAATATCAACCAGCTGTACGAATATTATAGCCCCTACAAGTCTGGAATCATTTCCTACATTTGGTACTAGACTCAGCTTCTTGGGGAATGAAGATTGTGTCCTTTCTGGCTGCTTTCAATCTGTGATTTTAGGACCTTTTGAGAACCTTCAAAGGTCCTAAAATAGCTTCTGTGTTCTTGTGTATTAAGAGCATGATAAGTTTAAAAGGATTTCATGAGTGAAGGTCCTTCTCTGTATAAAATTTGGCGGGTGCCCATGGGCCCCCTAGAAAACTTTGGCCCCAGGCTATCACCAAAACCACCTATTATAATAATCCACTACTGCCTGTATTATAAAAATAATGAATGTTCTAAAAGAAACAAAAAAAAAATGCTGCCTTTCGTTCACCCCACCACAAAAAAAGGAAAGTTAAGTTCCAATTGTGATAAAAATGACCACAGTATGGTGTCAATAAAATGACAGATTGTCCCTCAAACAAAAAAAAAAAAACCCTGTATCTATGGTAAATAAAAAAAAAGTTTGGTTCCTTTAACATGGTATCACAAAAAGAAAATATATAAAAAAAAAAATATCATAATTTCATGCAAAATGAGTAAAACTAATAATAATGTTATCGATGTTGTATACTAAAGAGCACAAAATGCACAATTAAAGAAAATGTTATCCAAAGGAAAAATGTTGGATTTTGACAGAACCCGGGTCGCGGGCAGTCCTCGCCTCATTGAATAAACATGCATGCTCATCGCCATAGGGATTAATGGCCTGCCACTGACAGAAATTAATGGCTGACTATAATAAAATAATCTTTCTATTATGTCGAGCACAAACATTATAATGTTTGCAGATTTGTTCCAAGTAAACACAGCGCAAGACACAATACAAACACAACAGATACATATATATATAACATAGGTGGCTGAGTGTGTAGCACTTCTGCCTTGCAGCACTGGGGTCCTGGGTTCGAATCCCACCCAGGTCAACATCTGCAAAGAGTTTGTATGTTCTCTCCGTGTTTGCGTGGGTTTCCTCCGGGTACTCCGGTTTCCTCCCACACTCCAAAACATACTGTTAGGTTGTTTAGATTGTGAGCCCCATGGGGACAGGGACCAATTTGATATGCTTGTGCAGCGCTGCGTAATCTGTGTGCGCTATATAAATAAAGAATTATTATTATTATTATATTATTAACTAGACCCTCATTAAAATATCTGCACATGTCCCAGTACACAGTATGAGGGGTAAAGAGGAGGCAGATGAGATAAGAGCCGCAGTCCTGTCATGTCTCCAGGCGTATGAATGTTGTAATGGGCGAGTCTGTGGGATGTGGTCACAGCCATTAGCCGCTCTCTCAGGCTCACGTTTCAGGAGGAGCAGCAGATATAGATGTAAACAAGTCTGGGCACAATGTACGGCCTCACGTATAGCACGTCCCACAGAGAAGCACCAGGGCTGTTTATAAACTACGGTACAATGTGTGCGCTGCGCTTCAGCTGTCTGCTCTCAGCCGTGTACATTACAGGCTATAACTGGAGACACGTGGCGCAGTTTGGGTTCCTTCATAACATACACAGATACCATAGATGTACAGACTGGAGACACAAGGAGGCGGGTGACATGCTCCTGCTACCTCTGCAAGTGGGAGGAGGGCAAAACACTGAATAAACTACTATTCAGCCCCATAGGATTTATCTAAACATGTTTTTCCACAAAAATCAGATTTTGATGCCATTTTTTGTTTTCGTTTTATAAAACAATATAATCAATAATTAATATTACTAAAAAATACCGTAATGGAATAAGCACATGAAAATGAGATAAAGTTATAAAATCGATTTGTTCGCAAGGAGCTTATAAAATGCACAGGTATAAGTACTTAATGGGACACATTCACTAAGGACTTTGCGCCAGTTTTCTGTCGGACATTGCACGTTCTTTTATGTGCAAACGGCTTACGTGCATTTGGGAAGTGTCAACGCCACATGTGTCGTGGCTGCACTATTCTTTATGCGACACAAATTTTGTCACTGAAGGGGGGGGCGCTCATTGCTCAGTCGGACCATGTGCCACATTTAACATACAAGGTCCGACAGAAGTTTATCACACGGCCCATGTTAAATGTGCACCAAAAAGAAGTTGGTGCACAGTCGGGGCAGTGCGGGGAGCGCCAGATTCATGAAGAACGTGCGCCACAATTCCTGAATCTGGCGCCCCCTGCACACTACACAGGCAAACTGCATAGTACAGACTGCACTGTTTTTAGTAAATGTGTCCAAATGTTATGCATCTCAGTAGTTTATCCAACCACCACTTATATTGTAATTAATGGGATGCAATTACAAGCCGTTTAGGATTCTTGTATCTTTGCACCACGGATATGCCATTCTGCCATTGTGTTATGTTAATATATTGCAACCTAAGCCCCCCCCCCCCTCCAATACACATTACAGGGAAAATATGTTCCAAAATTAAACCCCAGCTATTCCTTTCGCATCCTAATACAAACATGCGCTCTTATCAGGGACAAATACAACGCCTCTACCGACAGATGATTCAGATAATTTTCTTTTACTCATTTCATGTGAAAATGAGCTTATGGAGAATTGTACCACCCCGAAAAAAAATCATAAAACAAATCTTATGTATATGTTCACATTACGATAACATCAAGGTAGCCTAAATGAACATCTATCATAAATCCACTAGCGTAATGTTATAATATATTAACTTTATGTCACATTCTGCAAAGAAAATTAAAACATTTCCAGCAAAATAACCTATCCACTTTTTTCCAGATACGCCCGGAGCTGTTTTTGTACAAGTCCCGGTGACATGTAGGTGGGTCTATAGGGGCTCAGTACATAAGGTCATGAGTTCAACTCCTGTCTTTCTCACCTGGCTGCCAAAAACTTGTGCAAACCAATCCATCATGTAGAATTTCTACGTAAACGTGACAGCAGAAATATTATGTGTTAACGTGTGAAAATCGGACTGTGTAAACTTAGACGAATACAGAGCTCTGCCCATGTGAAGTTGCAAGAGATTAGCAGCTGCTAGAACCTCAAGGGATCCTTATCACCCAAGAGTGACACAGAAGGATCCAAGTTGCTTCATTATTTTGGGTAAAGGGTTGTTTTATATAAGGGGCAACTTTTTACACTGATCACGTTGTGGGGGTCCAACCTCCAGACCCCGCAACGGAATCTATAAAGAACAGAGCTGGGTACAGATGTCAAATTCCCACACATCTAATATGGATGAACTATCCGGATTTTAGGTAATTAGTATGAGATTAAAAAATCTAAAACGATGCCACCCCTGAGCCCTTTTTAGATGTGGGTTTGGTGTTGGAGTTCACCACCAGTGTCAGAACCTGCTGACATAAGGTCTACAGCCGGTCCATGGCTACAACCTCATCTGTGTTACATGTACTGTAACATTTGCTTCCTCCCCTCTTTCCTATTTTTGTGGCAGGGTCAAACCACCATCAACCAGGAAACGTTGGCATCCAGGAGGTCACCGAGATCATGACTAATGTGATGTATGTGTGCCATGCTCAGCATCCAGATAGCATTCTCACAAAAGGAACGCAGCACAGATGGTCTACTGGAAGCCATTATTTTTTCAGCAAAGGATTTGCTTAAGAAGGAGGACAAATCTGGGTGGAGATTTACTCCAATGGGTATGCAGCCTTACACAGTTATGTATTTGAGCCTGAAGATCTAATCATGTATATAAACTGGATTGATAATAAATGTTAGACCCCCAAGATCCACACCCATCAACAAGAATGGAGCAGAAATAGATGACTGTGTTTGGTTTCAGTAGTGCTATAGACTAGTGGCAGGGTGCATTGACTCCATGGTACGTGCCGTACGTGCGACCCAATCGGACCCCATTGCTCTACTTAACATAGCAGTTAGTTCGGGTAGGTGAATTGTGGAGACTGATTCCTTTTAAAATTGTGGTGAAGGAGGTCCCTCATTCTGGTGATGGTCGGAGGTCTCAGCAGATCAAAACCTTCCCAACCCAATTCCAAAATGAGCAATAAAAACCAGCTCATTCCAGAAACAGCAGCGTCTAAAACACATTTCAGAATCTGTATATAGCTATAGTAATAGGCTGCACTCTATGAGTAGCTAACACGACATAGCCACAAGTCATAACTCATCCTACCTGCTTTGGTGGTTTATGCCGGTTGTACTCCTCACCCCACAACTTGGCCTCCATCTGTAGTCGGACGTCTTCAAAGTACACATCTCTGTCTACGGTTTCTAAGTAGCGCTTGGCCACATAGTTGTACGCATGTTTCCACTGCTGATTGTGCGAGAAATTAGACAACTTCTTCCTGATAAAACAAAAATGACAAATATGTATATATGATATGTTATCCCTATACATATAATCATACAGACATACATGGAGAAGCATACAATTGTCTCTTATTTTCTTCTATCTTTTGTATTTGTATTTCAATAAGCGGCCATACCTCACCTCTCAAGGAACTTTGCAGAAATTACTGGTGCAGTTTGTGTACAAACTACAAACTTTGTTGCCGGTCTTTATGTGATTTGTAATTCTATCTCCCAGAGGAGTTGGGTGGAAACCTAGCAGCTGTGACTCACTGCTCCCGCTCCGATCTGCACACAGCTTCCTTTTTGCGTTTATTTTCATCTTGTTAGCAAGTGCAACAAAATCATGACCAAAACGCTAAAGGACAGGCTAAGGTGCTTACACATAAAAGGAACCCCATCTTTGGTGCTATAATGAAGCTAGTTGCTAGACATTAAACAATCACTCAAAGGGGTTTTCAAATTTCCAGGAAAAAAAAAACCTTGAAGGGGCATGTTTTGTTAAAGGAAATCTACCACATGGGTGCACTGCTGCTAGACCAAACACACTTACATGATGGCGTGTGTATCCTACAATAGGATGTGTTCTTCTTTTTGCATCTAATAGCTTAGTTTTTAAGAAAAAATAAAAGTCTTATAACAATTATACAAATGAGCCTCAGGGGTTCCTTTCTATATAACAGCCTCCATTCAGCATTTCCTCCCTCCACAGCCATAGACCGGTGATGTCAGCTGGCTCTCAGCACTTCTCATGCCTGCACGGCCACCTTCCCAAAATGTACAGCCGACTGGTCATTTAGAAGATAACCCCACATGTTTGGCTTGAATAGGAAGAAAGTCACTACCAAACTACTAGCAATTTTTTGTCTTTGATAACAAGAGAATTGGGCATGTGAACTATTACAACTTAATCCTTCTTTCCCACTGACTCCTGCCATCAAGGAAATAATCCTATGCACATTAGCGTCATCCAGCTCAACATAAATCAGATTATCAGAAGGCATCAGTGTGTCACTGTTCCATCATGTATGGACAATTAAATATATTGCACAGATATGTTGTAGCATGCATGAGAATCTAATTTTCTAGTGATAAGCACATTTTATTGTCAGAGACAGCGCCTCTTTTGTAATCAGGCTCTGTCTGGTACTGCAGCTCATGTGCCTTTACATCATAGCACATGGATCTGTTTATCAAATCATAGATTAACCCATTAGTAACAGGTCAGGAATACCAGTGCTTTGCAAAATGGAGCTGCTCTACTTGTTATAATATTGGAGAAAGGTAATAAAACAGCAAAACATCCGGGATCGTGAAAGCAAATGAATGACTAGGTGCTATCACTGTTGTCTGGCGTCTTATCAGAGGCCGCAGTAAACTTGTGTATATACTCCTCTGGGATCAATGTGTGCACCTTTGATAAATTTACTTCTTCAATGTTTAACCCTGGTGGTTTTGTTCTTCCTCAGGTTGGTCATACTCAGAAAGATGAGAAACTCAGATAACAGAAAAGAACAACAAAGGCTAAAGCTATACAGCTGTATGGCCCGGAGGCTGGTACAAAGATACTCGTACAGACCAATGGGAGGGATATTTTAGTGAGAAAATATTTACTGAGAATAACCATCTCTAGGAGCAGATATTATAGCCCAACTTGAAACAACAAATTGGCCCCGCCAAGCCAAAACCGATCAATCAGATTCATGAGCAACATATTACAGCTCAACCTGCCTAAGCCGACCATAGAGGAGCAATATGTTGCAGTCCTGGAAATCCTAAGTAACTAATGAGGAACAATGGGGCACATTTACCAAGGGTCTGTCGGACGCATTTCCGTTGGGTTTCGCAATTTTTTCCGATTTTCCCTGAATTGCCCCAGGTTTTTGGCGCACGCGATCGGATTACGGCACATCGGCTTGCATGCGACACAAAACGGGGCGTGGCTGTCGGACAAACCGACTGATTCGGACAAACAGCGGAATTTAAAAACCAAATTGTGTCACAAGATCAGCACTCACATATACCGGGAAGAAGAAGGTGAACTCGCTATAACCTCAGCAGGGGAAGCGACACATGCAGGAAATTGGGCGCACGATCTTAGTGAATCGCAGCAGCTCCGAATCCTCGTCGGACATTCCGGATCGGCGTCGTCAACGGGACGGGTAAGTAAATGTGCCCCTTCATATTACAGTCTTGGCAACATGGCTAGTGTATGCGGGTGCGTTTGTTTAACTTCTTTGGAAATCATTAGCGTTTAGACTATGTAAACATTGCATAAATATTGTGTTTACTTAATGTTAATGCTGTGTTTATATAAACACACAATTAACAAGTCTGTTAACATAATGTAAATGCATTGTAAACACAATGTAAACGTAATGCAGTCTCCAGTGGAAGTAGTCCAGCAGCAGTGACACCAAGACTTGAAGAGGCCAGGAAAGGACAGATTTAGGGTGAATTTTTTTTCTAAAGTTAATTTGAGTAAATAAAATAACTTTAACCAAATCAATGTTACAATTATATGCAGACTTCCAAACTTCTCATAAGGGAGATTTTTCCCTTATCCTCAGCTAAATTATATACACATCAAACACCCACTATTGAGACAGATGAAATAACCCCCAGTCTGCTGCTCTAGATCTATAAAAGTCGCCCAAACCAGCTATTTATAAGTATACACACAGCTCTCCAGCTCATAGTAGCACCTTGTTCCCATCTATGTTCATTTTTCCTAATTGATGCTATTTGTTGTCCCTTTTACAATTTTTTTTTAGGAATAAAACACAAAAGTTCTGCAGCTATAAAGACCAGAGATAGGATACCCTGAATATACAAACGTCACATCAGACCTCCCCATCTATACAAATCCTGAGATCCTGTCACCATGTATAAAAACTCTGATATAAAATTTCAATTTTAATGGAAGTCCCCCAATAGAAATAGTACAATCACAACTTACATTTCTTACGGATTCCTAGTGAGAAGAAATGTGACATCCACATCTGTCAGAAACAAGAAATGACTGCAAGATAGCCCTAGCTCCTAGATGGGGGGCCCTCTGAATACTAGATAGGTCCGTTCATAATTATATTTGTATTTTGCAGTCATAAAATAGATTTTAACAACTTATTATATGCATGAGTTATACTTGTATCACATGTTGTGTAATACTGCATAGTTCTGACATGTTCCTATAAGGACACTCACCTGTCCCAGTGCTCCGGGGCGTCATAACATTACATTAGTGAACACCTACATGTAATGCTGCTGACACCTTATACATTCCCACGCTCATTCTCATTACATTCACATGTAACAAGTGCAATTTACAAGAGTCGTAGACGCTCGGCACTTCCAATATGATCAAAATAAGGACATGTATATCACACCATGTATATCCAAAACATTAAACATTATAGAGATTAGATAGATAAGCGAGAGACAGATATTGCATTGACATATGCACAGATACTTAAAGGGGTTTTCATGTAAGCATTTCTTCAATTGGATGTTATTAAAAAAAAAAAAAGTTCCTGTGTGAAGATAATTTCTCATAAATGTAGTCATGATGTCCCTTAGAAACCAGATAGCTTCCTCGGATACGACCACCCCACACTCTAGCAGTAGTGGCCAGACATGCGCTATAGAGTCCTGCCGGAACACTAGGATTCAGCAATCATTACCACAGGACCGCTGTGGGACCTGCAGTAACTCCCGTACATTTCATATACAAAAACTTAGTTTCTTTGTGCAATCACCCCAGCAGAGGTGGCTGTATCCAAGGACATAGTCTTGTATCTAAGGGACTATAAGACTGCATTTATGACAAATTATCTTTACCCAGGTAATTTTTTTAATAGCATCTTATTCTAGAAATGTATACATAAGGCATAAGAGATTAATCAAACTGAATGTTAATGCCAAGACAAGAATACCCCTTTAAGGATGGATAGATAGCTATGTCATAGACAGATATCAACATAGATAATTAATAGTTAGATAGATAGAGAGATGGATAGATATACATAGGGCTCTTTCACATTGACATTGATTTCCACGGATGCCTCCCAAAGCCGTTGATTTCTATGGGTGTTTTCACGTTGACTTGTATTTTCACTTATCCGTTGTCCATGGAAAAAAAATAAATTATGTAACCTGTCCTATTTCGTTCATGGATGCGGATCACAGAAGGCAATACAGGTCTATACGTCCACAAAAAAAAAAGTGATGAAGCCAAAAAAAGAGGTGTGATGTTTTCAAAGCAATGTTAAACCTTCAGTTATTTTTTTGCGGAGACAAAACTTTACGTATTTGCAATGGAAGCGGAGAAACGCCGATGTGTAAGAGCCCTAAGGCAGATGAATATGAGATAGATGAATAGATTGGCCTCTACTTACGTTCTATAACATTCTCTCATGGCACCACGTCCAAACGGCTATAAGAAAAAAAACAACATGCAAGTTACCTATAAAGTACTGACACTTCTGCTTGGAGACATCACATTTATGAATAAACAGATTTTGGAAATTATTATTTACAAGTAAACCATAGGATGCGGTTCCATCCCCTCACCCCAGTGGTAACACACACCCAGCCACTGTCTGTAAAAACATCTTGAAACCTTCACTTGGGTCTGAATGTCCTGTTCTGTCCCTATGCTTATTTATGGAGAATTTTCTAAAAATGGACTGGATACATGCTTTGCCAAAAAAAAATTAAAAATTGGGGGTGAAATAACACACACAAAAAAATATATTCTTACCTGAGAGGCCATTTTAATTAACACATCATCCTGTACCCACTGTCCAGAGACGGCGTTGTACCTATTGGAGGATATATCAATGTTAGGGAAAAGGACACTGATAATAATAAGAATCACGATTACATGATAATATCTCATTCTAGATTATCAGCTAGCCATGAAAATTTATAGAAAACTCATATGTAAAGCTGATCATACAAGAATTAGCAATTCACATCCCTTATACACATGTTCTCTGGGCTCAGCTTATTATGAGCATCCATCCCCGGCCTCCACTGAGCGTATGCTGTGGCCGTTTTCCTTTTGATGTAAGTGTCCAAATATGGACAATTACGTGACTTGGGAGACACGCAAACATCGTCAGCTGCTGCCAATGTCCACTCCTCCTCCTGCTTTTAGGGAGGAGGGGCTGAAAAGGACATATCTCCCTGTATGGTCATCATCATCATGCTGCTGTCCTCCTAAGCATAGACCAGGAATCCTCCAAATGTATCCTTAAACTGGACAGCAAAAACATGGTCTGAATGTAGCCTTATCTTTACTTCTGAGCTGGTAGATGGCGGCCTAGCTGTTTTAACTCACTGCTCCCGCTCTCCATAGGGCGTCTATGTAATCCAATGCCTAAATAAGCTTCTGTCTTGTTGCTAGCATGCCAGAATTCAGCAGAATTTTCAAAGAGAATACCAGATGCATTACCATAGAATTTAGAGAAATAAGCATTATTCTCTGATAAGATATATAGTATTTTTAATTACTATTTTACAATACATTAATTACTTTATCGTATCAGTGATTTTCAAATTTAGTGATTTGAGGCTTATGGTTAAAGCGGAGTTTCATTAGTATACATACTTATGTACATAGCATAAGGATGTAAGGGTTTACATAGCTTTGCATAGACAGACTTCACCTCCGAGTCCAATGTTATCCCGTTCTGTTCTATTTTTGGCCATTTAAGGGCTCTGTATAATGATACTGAAGCAGCTGAGTCCTATCTAAACACAGGGCTATGTTTAGCACAGTCTCAGAGCGTGGTCCCCATACAACGTGACAGTAATAAAAGACATAAATAATAATGCAGACGTCTCCTTGTATGAAGAGCACTTGATAAATACAGCAGTGGAGCTACTGGGGGAATTGGGCTCTGTAGACTGATCTATGAACATCATTGCCATCTAAGGCCCAGTTCACATCTGCATTCAGGCCTCTAGTGTTATCTTATTATTGTCTTAGCGGTGTAAGTTAAGTCTAGCAGACAAAATGCCGGTGTGAACTGGGCCTTAGTCTTTTAATGCGGTTAGAAACAATAATATTCTTGCCACCGATGCACAAGTTAGGGATCAAATGATAAATCAGTGAAGAGTCAATTGGTGGGACCAGGTCTGACTTATGGGATGCAGACTAAAGACCAAGAAGCCTCAAAGCGACTAGGTTATCAGATTTTAGCCCAATAAAAATTTGCCCATTCAGTTAGGGTATGAAATGTCCTTTCTGGAATTACCTTTTTACATGAAATTTCACCTATTAAAAGAAATCATGTGATGTGAAAATCATCAGAGATGAGTCATATTAGCCTAAGATGGGCCACTTTTCGAGGCTGCAGGTTCTTGCTTCAGATGCCCCAATCTTTGGTTATATAGTAACCTATTATGGTAACCTATTTATATAACTGCCTGTATCTCTGGTTCTGTAGATCACAAAACCACAATCCTGATCTGAAAGATGAGATTTTAAACTTTAATAAGACTCCAAAGACATGTTTCTAGGTACTACAGAACCAAGGAAAAGGCATCCGATTACTGTGCAGCCTCTAAACTTGACTCATCTCAGGCAAAATCGCACTATTCTCATTTTCACACGAATTTGGAGGAGAAATGGGAGAGATTCAAATAAAAAAAAGAGGCAATTTCAGTAGGGACATTTCATATCCTACTTTAGGGGGCTGATAGATAATGGGGTGAAATCTGATGACAGGCTCCCTTTAAGGGACCATAAGAGAAATATGGGACCTCAGAAATAGAGACTAAATAGTATAAATACAATAAAAATGGGGGGACTGATACAGATTGTACATTAGGGCCCAACAGCTTCAGCTTATGATTGGAACATAACAAATACTGTATCAGCAGTATAGATAGCAGCATGAATAGGCTCACATCAGAATATAAGACATATTTTTTATAGTTGGGAAATCCCTTTAAATGTAACAGTATTTAAAGATATATATCCCTTATATATATCCTGGTTTGGGTCAATAAATACCTTCTTACTGTCCATTATAGACTCCCACTAACCTGGATATGCCATAAAAGTCAATCATTCATAGTCACCATTAAACTCCGACTGTTAATGACAATCTGATTACTGTCAACCATCACATTAACTCCATTCACCTCTATACTGATAAATGGACCAGTACCTGGTGGTACCATAACACTAATTGTTAGCCATTACATTTTTATTACACTTATATTATGCAGAAACCTCAATTCAGTCCTTATCTTCCAGGAGCCGACTCACTGTACCATAGATGTAGCAGAGCTACATGTGTCACTCAACCCTCTTGGACTACACTGATGGAGGATCCTGATAATTCTAGCAGAAGTTTTATCTGCAACATTCAGGCCTTTATAAAACTACAGACATGATATTGTTATAGCAACAAATTAATTTCTGCTACATTTGACAAACTCAGCTCTGCTTCTGTACAGTGTGGATACCTAAAATCACATGGGAAATGTGACAAGTGTTGCGTTTCAAGAGCTAGTATCCTTTTTCTAGTCGACTCGGCATAGATGTTACTTTGGTAACTATAAGACTACGTGTCACGGAGAACACTCCCAAATTTACTGAGAACATTCCTGGAACACAACCAGGTTTCTAAGAGCATGGGACGAGGAAGGCAGAAAATGTTGGCACCGGTACATAGAGTGCTGGACATGAATTGAGATTGCTGCAAAACACTCACTGTACAACTACTATAGATGTACTCAATGTATATTCCTACTCACAGCCAACTTGTTGAGTACATTGAGGCCTTCAAGACTACGCCATTGAGAAACTACCCCCTTATCCAGCCCTTGAAATATTTCTGTTCCATCATATACTTTGCAAACAAGCCATTTTCTTAGAAGACCACCACTCTAGAAGACTATTTATCAATGCAATTATTTCTGGTTGCTTCAAAACTTTTCCATGTGTCATCTACATATACAAGAAAACTGTGTGGCTGCAAGGCACCCTACCAAGCGTTGTAGGTCTAAAAACTTTGTTTGGGGATTTTACAGGTCCTAAACCTTCATTCGTGCCATCTTCTAGCACAGTGGTGGCGCACTGGTGCCAGAGGTGCCACTCGGAGCCCTTTCTCTGGGCACCCAGGCCATCACCAGAGAGGACTCCAGGTATCTTCCTGCAGTCCCAGACAGCCCAGGACTTGCTGTGCACAAAGCTATTTAAAAGTGACAGAGCTACCTGGGACTACTGCAGGAGTGGGAAGATGTGGACACATCTGAATTATCATTGTAGCTCCTGCTCCGGCCCTTCCTGTTTATGGGACCCTAAGGGAAGCTACAATGATCATCCAAATTTCTTCTATTTTCTGCTTTATTGGTGTCCTTGGGGTGCTGAAATTAATGAAAGCTGTGGCAGAGCACGGAGTATAAATCACTAATAACATTTCTTGTGACTTTCCGATAAATAAGTGGGTCTTGGATGTAGTTTGGGCACTCGGTCTCTAAAAGGTTCCCCATCACTGTTCTAGCGTGTAAAGCAAAAGATATTGAAAACACCCAAAAAAATATCCCAACGAGGCATTTTCTGAGAGGATACCACTCTAGAAGACTATTTTTCAATGCATTTATTGTGGTTGCATCAGGCCATAATATTCCCATATGACATCTAGATAGACTAGAAGTGTACATGCGTGGTTGCTTGGAAGCACAAATCTACATGGGAGGTTGCATGGATGCAAGAAACCTTACTAAGAGTTGTAGGTCAGTTTTGAAAACTTTGTGGGGATTTCTCAGGACCTAAACCTTCACTAGTGGCATATTCTTAATAAATAATAAGAATTCCTTTATTTACATAGTGCCTACAGGTTACACAGAGCTTGCCAATTTGGTCCCTGTCCCCAAAGGGGCTCACAATCTGATAGTATGTTTTGGAGTGTAGGAGGAAACCAGAGGACCCGGAGGAAACCCATGCAAACATGGAGAGAACATACAAACTCTTTGCAGATGTTAAGCTGGATGGGAACCCAGAACCCCAGCGCTGCAAGGCTGTAGTGCTAACCACTGAGTCACCGTGCTGCCCTATGTTCTTGCATGTAGATCAGAAGTAGCAACTTTTGGGAGAGTATGATCGGGCAGTGGGAACACCCACTATATATATATATATTTCACTACAAATTATGTTACGAATTAAGTCTTCAAAAGTCTCTACCCCTAGCTGAGGCCTTACCGTAATTAGATTGTGATAAGAAATTTGGGGGTGCTAGAATTTTAAGGGGCTGTGCACCGCCAACTCTACCTTCAGCCAGACCAAACAAATATTGATACCTTAAGCCCGCCATGTCAAACACAAGACCCCGCGGTCAGAAATTACATCATTTCCGGTTGTGCACCAGGTTGGTAGCACATTACTGACAATGGTGGGAAAGGTTGGTGGGGTGTAAGGTGTTGGTTGGGGGGGAATGAAGTATGTATTAGGACTACAGGGATGCATTCATTAAAAAAATGACCCTTTTGGTATGTAAGGCATGAGACTAGACATGTTAACCTTAAGGTTGACCTAGTCCTGAGGAATCCTGTACAGTAGTTCCCACTACTCTGGGCTCTGCAGTAGTTACACACCTGTGTCGGGTTGCATGTTCTGTGTCAATGTCCTCCAGATGAAACTCTGCCCAAGGATCAGGCATCTGCTTGGCTTTTTGGATGGCATGTTTCCAGGCCTCCTACGGACGGTAGAAAGTAGATATATTAGCCCCAGCCAAAAAAAAAACTATCGGATAAAAAGGTCAATGTTATTACACGTGTCAAAGAATGGTGCCATATGGTGGTAAATGGTGACCTTAAAGGGGTTGTCCACTTATTTACAATTTATTAAAGGTTTAGCCAATTACAGGATAACCAGCTTAGATCTGCCCAGCAATAGCTGGGAATATTTCACATCCCTGCAGCACCCCCACAGGAGAAATAAAGCATTACACCATTCTCACTGAAGTCAATAGGATGAAATCAACTGTTAAAAATACAGATTCCTCCAGAGCAAGAGATACTCTTAGTAGTTGCTCATCACTTAATATAGACCCTGATCACCTTTTTAAATTAACCTTAAAAGTATTACTGGAATTTGTTTTCCATCCCAGACAACCCCTTTTGTCAAAGCTAAATGCAAAATTCAAGAAGGACATGTAACCTCATGAGATTGACATCATATACATGAATATATGATTGCAGGATTATGCATATGGTAGAAGGTGAATAATATAGAGATATGACTCATTTGCATGTGATATAATAAGAGGTATGATATTATCAGAAGCGAAAACCATTATTTATAAGCCATGGTCACACAGGAGATGCGAACAAGTGATAATTCTGAGTGCTTGTAATAAATATAAGGTGCTATAGTACATGTGAAATGAATATTACATAATAGACCAATCACTTTCCACTTATAAATATGGATATGAGTTAATATATAAATAAGGGAAATGGAAGAAGCACAGAGGATTAGGTACCAAAGCACAGAATAAGCAGTGATACAATGTCAAATAACACATACCCGACCTCGATCAGTCAAGCAGCCATGCTTAATATAGCGGTGTTTGTCATTCTAGGAAATGCACGAAAACAGACCATCACCCAAAACAATGCATACATAACAAACAATATATAACCGGCACCAATATACATCCAATTAAATATTTCATCTGAGACAAATCAGATACAGTAAGCACACAGTAACACGCTCAGCCCGGCTCTGACAACTTGACCAAATTGTTGTTCCTAATCCTTATTACTGAGATTCTGCCCAATGGTTGCCAATTCCAATTTTTGTGCTCAGTAAGAATTTCCAGCTATGTTTCGGCAGCATTTCCCTCTGGATGATCGTTGTATCGATGGCAAAGAAAAGAAAGCACTAAGGAATGTCAAGATTAAATAGCCTTCAGATAAGGGATCGTGGCTGTAGTTAGTAGTAGAATATAACTTTGGCAGTTCGGGCGGCAGACAGGGCCCAAGGCTTCTAGGGGGCCTGTAGCGACCCAAACTTCCCACCAAGTATTATAGTGCCCTGTAGAGTTAAAGGAAATCTACCATTTGATTTCATGCACGGATGCAGTAACATATCTTGCTTAATCCCTGAACTGAGCTGAAAAAAACAATTATAAAATGATGATAATGAAGCTCTATCGCTCCTGTGGCTGGCTGTGCGCTTCTCAACTCACATTACGTATGCACTGCTCAGATAATTATGTAATCACTGTATATCACTGTGTTGTGCCTGACAGGCAAAAGTAATCAATCGCTGCACCATCCCCCAGCTGCTGTATAGGAGTGATCCAGCTCAGGTGGATTAGTCCTGTCTGGATAGTTCAGGAAGCTTCATGTTTAAGGCGTTTATGAAGGCACCCAGATTTCCTAAAGTCATACATGTTTTTTTTTTTAGTAAAACCACTCAGCTCAGGGATTAAACAAGATATGCTTCTGCATCAGTGTAGCTACAGCATTCTCAAGGTATGTTTGGTTCATAATGTATGAAAACAGAACAAAGAAACATTTTTCTTCAATAAAGTATATTACAAAAACTTACTATTGGAACACACACACTTTTGTTTTATACAATTTGGCTTTAAAGTTTATTAACATTTTTTTTTTTTAAAGGCACCATCAGGGGTGCTGAAAGCTACTACTATATCGAGCCCCCCCCCCTCCCAGCATCACTGTAGGACTAGGTTGGTAATATCATGGTAAGTAACAGATAATATTTGCCTAAACGGAAAATTCTTTGAATTCTCTTGGAACAATTTGTAAACAGCGCTAATTATCAGTAAAGTTTAAAATCAATTTTAGCAAAAGCTCTAGCTTCACAATGTCATGAGAAGATAGCCTTCACCATGTTCCCATGTTCTGTAATAAAACGTCTAACTTTATGTTTAAGTAAAAGCAGATTATAACCAACAGATTTGGCTTCCATTTCATGGCTACCACTCGTATCCCTAACCACAGTGACACAAGTACATGACCCCGGGGAGAAGAGAGTATTGCGTTTCACTAATCTACCATGGTAACATGCCCTAAAATAACCCAGCTATTACAATGAGCATGTACTGTAAGGCTGCAGAACTGTGCAAATTATACTTATTATACAGAGTGTATGTGCTTTCTAGTACAAGGCAGGGCGGGGGAGGTGTCAGTATGGAGAATAATTACAAGAAGTGCAAGAAGCTAATCCCCGGATATCACAGCAGCGGATTGTGTATAACCACACACATAACTGAGCTGCTGCCTTCACTCCACCAGATGTAAGGGAATGGAGAAAATAAATATTTCCATGGATTCCAAACATTAAGTCTATATGTGGTTAATTTAGATAACCTCTGTCTATACGCTTTATTATGGAATACGGCTTTATGTCACCCCCCACTCTTAAAGGGACGGCTTATCGCTGCTTTCCAGGGCTATGAGAGAAGTCCTCATTTAGAGAAGGGGTTAATCAAGATGAAATGACTGCTTTGGGTTAAAAATTCACATTTTTTTTTCTTTTTGTTTACTTTTCGTTTAGGTAGATTTTGGAATCAGACGATGATGACTATGCAATTGGAGGTGGAGGGGATTGTCATAATGTTAAAGGAAAATGATAGTATTTTTGACAAGTTCTTGTTTGGATGAAATAGGGAGGATGGGAAGAAAGGGAATTGTGTATACATATGCATTGTATTTGTTATTTATGTAGCATAAGTGTATATATTGAAAATATTTAAATAAAGAATAATTTCAAAAAAATCACATTTTGGATCTAGAGTTTTGATGTACAAAACACTATTTTGCAAAGGAGAAAAGTTATCCGCTTCGGGCAATCTTCCAATTACTAAAATCTGCAGCAAGTCTTATATATTCTCACTTTCAATTCAAAGCATGAAATTCATAAAGACGATATTCTGCAAGATCTTTGTGTAATTCCAAACAGTTCTGTGCTGTGATTCCATATACAATGGAGGTGAAATGCGAAGGAATCTGTGATTTAGGACTTTGAGTGACCTGTAAGTAAGCTGGGGGATGCTGCCGAGCAGAAACTGGTTCTGACTAGTTGTGGATGAAAGGTAAATCCCTCTCCATCAACCTGCCAGCGTCCCTTTATGCTTCAGTAACCCTTGTGTCCCCGGGACAGCTCCACTTACTACTAGTGATGGGAAGTCCGGCTCTTCTTAGTGAGCTGGCTCATTAGGGCTCCGCTCACTAAAAAGAGCCGACTCTTCTGGATCCTAAACGGCTCCCTATTAAATATATAATAGGGAGCCGCATGCCAGTCAGTTACCCCACACCACTACACTTTTAACCCGATTCTTTAGTGAGCCATCGACTCACTGAGGGGAGCCGGCTCCCGTCGTTCACAAACTCTTTGTACCGGCTCGTTCGTGAATGACACACCACTACTTACTACTCCTGTTTACTACAGGGCAGCACCAACACAATGTGGTATATTATTAACAAAAAGCCATACGTTTTATATTTTCTACCTTAAAGGGGTTGTCTGAAAGGTTGAAAAACATGGCTGCTTTCAAAACAGTGCCACAACTGAATATGCTTTGTGCCGGTATTGGAGCTCTTTATAGAAATGAATGTAGCTCAGTTGCAATACAAGGCACTACCCATGGTCAGGGGAGCAGCTGTTTTTGGAAGAAAGCAGCCATGTTTTTCAATATCTGGACAATCCCTCATGTGTTTAACCTCATCAGCCAGACATTCCTGTCCATAAAATGGCCGCAGATGGAGGGTCAAGTGAACCTTACTGTCCTTGAGTTGTCAGGACCTTATGATATATTCATGAATATAAGATCAAGGTCCTGACAGGGCGATTATTCATATCACATGACCCTCCATCTGCAGCCATTTTTTAGACAGGAATTTCTGGCTCATGAGGTAAAAAACAGGAGGCTTTACTTTACATAAAAAGAAAGGGTTACAGAACTGGTAATAGATGTATATTGGTAAATTACCTAATATCCTAACCCCACACATTACAAAATACATGAGGTAAAAGGGCCAACTCCTTTAAGCAGTGGCGTAACTAGGAGAGACAGGGCCCCCGAGCAGGCTACTGCATGGGCCCCCCTTCCCACTTTAAAAATACACATATTAGTATGCTGACACATGTAAATACACTCATGTGCATATACACATACATACAGTGCCATATGCAACACTCACATACAGTGTATACAGACACCTTATGCACATCACAGATACTGCATATATACATCACAGTATATGTTACATACAATGCTGGACATGTGCAGTACAATATAGATATAATGTTACACATCCTCCATTCTTTATTGTGTCAGGCCGGATGCCGGGGCCCCCTGACACTGTGGCTGCTATGGCTGCTACCCCTGTAGTTACGCCCCTGCCTTTAAGTAAATATTAATGCTTTGAAATTTCCCAATCTTGGGAATGTGATCTTCTGCAGCAAATGTTATGTATATGCCGTATGTTTTTATTGCTAATGATTACATCCTATGTCTGCTGACCAACTCATATGCATGTCCTGGGTTACATTACTAACACATGCTTTAGGTATAAAACATATATCTCCCTGCAACGTGTCGCATCCACTTATGTCTTGTCACAAACTTAGCTGTCTGCCAAATACTGGTTTATCCAATAGCTATTCCTGCTGACCCATACACATGCACACTTGGTGTATCCAAATGTGAATATGCTCTTAAACTGCACAGGGGAGTAAGTGGAGGCCCCTGGCTTATTTACACTGACAGTAATAGGGATCAGACAAGCTAAAATTAATTTTTTTGCTGATGTGTAGTAGAATATTATATGTTCCCTATGATATGTAAAGCGCTACAGAATTTAATAGCGCTATATAAATAAAGATTATTATTATAAGTCCGATGGTTATCTGCCCCTGCCAAAATCGGAGGGTCCTGTCAGACATAATGTAATACGTATGGCCACCTACAGAAGCCTACGTGCAATGTAAGCAGTGAGCAGCTCCCATGACAAGACATAAAGACAATAATGTATAGAAGACATCTGGCCTCTGTCACAGTGAAGGTCACCGATGGTCTATGACCCGCAGCATACATTTATTGGATTAGTGCGTCTAGTTTGGCTGATGATTGCTCGTAACCATTTTACTTGAATTGGAGACGTCACACAGATAAAGACTTTTAATTTCTGATCATCTAAATATAAATCACTGAAAATTCACTTTCCACAGATCTCTTGTTGTCTTTGATGATCACCGCTCCCATGATATTAGTAACGCATGCACAACAACAACACAATCCATGCAGACGCCTTATCTACCCATAGAGGCAAATATATTACAATCAATGCACTGTGCAAAGAGAGATATTAGCTCATGTGATAAAATATTGGTTTAATGGAAATGGTATAAGATATGCCTTGTTTATGATCACGCTCTCCGGGACTGGAGGGGAGACGGTATCTGTGCACACAGCCATGTAGGCAATTAAGTCCCGGGCTCATGGCTGTATGATCTAAGGGCCTATACGTTACCTCTATCTATAACTTCATACTGTAAGAAAAACATAAACACAAGCTCTATTGTGCCGTATCACAGAGGAAATTGAGCTCCAGAAGCAGCGTCTTATCAGGTCAACATACAGCAACACACACATAGCCTTCTGCTGCATAACACAGAGCCATAGGGACTCCTTATGCCATTGTATAGGGGATTGTTGTCCATATATGAGACAATAAGTACAATGATCTCAATTTAAAGGGGATTTACACAGATGTAGGTTGTCACCTGGCTGGTATTGGACTGGCCTAGTTGGTATTTTTACAGTCTGATAATGTTTTTTTCTAGTCCCATTGGAAGTCGGTAATTTTATGTGTGTACAGGCAGTCCCCTCTTTGGGGACCTCTTTGCCCACTGTGACCTCTGGTGAAGTTTTCTGAATGCTTTACTATAGTCCCAGACTGCAATGTCCAGCTGTAAGGTGTCTGTAATGAAGCTTTATTGATAATCCTTGGTCCCATTACAGCAAAAAATTTTAAAACTCCAATTGTCCCTGTTGACAGTTTCAACTTACATACAAATTCAACTTAAGAACAAACCTATGGAACCTATCTTGTATGTAACCCGGGGACTACCTGTATTTTTTATGCCACCATCTATTGTGGCCGTATCTCTTGAGTCCTGACCACGGTTGTGGCCGATAGATTTGGAAATATGGCTACTGAGATTGAGGCCTAGACTCAATACTAATAAAAAAATCATCAAAAAAATTGAATTCTTATCAACTAAAAAATGGCTCGTGGTACCAATGGCCATGGTGTAATACGTCAGCGTCCATCTTCCTAGCTAATTCTCAGCATCAGGAATTTCTTTTTTTATAGTCACATGATAGATTGTTGTGTTCGGTCCTACAATGACAATACACAATATAAAATTATTACACACCCTGAAGCTGAAGGAGTTCCTGGGGGATGAGCTGGTCCCATATTCAGTTTCCTTGGTCAGGCTACCAAAGAAGCGGGTCTTTTTTGGCTTTGCCACATGGTGTGATGAGACATCATCAGTAATGGGGCAGATAAAGTAGTTATCTTCCTCGTCGCTGTCGCCCTTATGGTAATCTGAGCAGCGATCTTTCAAAATATGAGAGTTATCCAGACCCTCCATGTTGAAGATGAGGTCTTCGTCTGCCATGGTTGCCAGGAAGCCGGGATTATTCGCTGTATGACTGGAATAGCCAGACTGCTGCTGTAGATAAGCATTCAGGAGAGGGCCTAGAAAGTTATACACACAATTTATTATATGGACATGAGGGGAAATAGATAAAAAGCAATAACAATACTACAAATTATACATACAAAATCAGAAATGCAGTATGGTGCCATATGAAATGTAAGCATTGGTATACACAGAGTCAGTGGTGCCATCAGTTTGGCAGCACGATCCTGCTACAGTGTGTTTCTGCCACCTATATTAGGCCTACATTAGACCCACACGTGAACTTCCCTGGACAAGGATACAGCTAGGTGGGGGGGGGGGGGGGGGGGTGGCTACTCCTCACCCCTCCCTTCTCTATTGAAAGCCAAGAGGCTCACCATGCTGTGACCGGATGCCATGATGCCCCACCATGGTTGTAAGGTGGCAGACAGCTCCGTTCACTGTTTAGTGGCCAAAACATGTATTGCAGATCATACACTTAAAATAAACAAAGTGAAGACCCCTTTTTTGGGATGCCTTGCATCTCTCCCTGGTAGTAGACTGTATCAGCAAATCCTTTGGGTCCTGAGAAAGGAAAAGCCTGACCTTTGCCCCCTGTTAGCCTAGGTAGATATTGCAAACTGTATAATAATGTGTTTACATTTAATAGCTTTTGTTTATTAGACTAAGCAGTACTATGTATCATAGAAATACTGGACGACTCTTCATAATGAACTTTTCAATGGTTATGAGCGCAGTCAATGTCACTGACCCAGTCTGGCCAGTAAAGCCTCTTTCCGTAATGGAATAGACATGTGGAATGCAGAGCAGCCGGGTACACACTGTTCTCCAATGGATGGGATACAGGATTTACAACTTCGATTTATTACTGGGAGTTATGCTGAATAACCATTTTTTATTGTCAGCAGACAATAACTCTATCCCAAATGTTTGCTGCCCAAGGCCATGTAAAGGGGGTATTATAGTAATTTCAAGAGGGGTGGGGGTGTCTATATACTGGGACCTACAAAAATTGAGGAACCCTACAATGCCTGGATATATGCCTCTGATCTCATACCTATGTATAAGAAAATTGGGCACATTTACTTACCTGTCCCATGAAGTTCCCCGAAAGTGCATTGTCCAATGATAATGCACTCTCCCGTGATTTACTAAGATCGTGCGCCCGATATCCTGCAAGTGTCACTTCCCTGCTCAGGTCCGCCGAAGTTCACCTTCTTCTTCAAGGTGCATGTAAGTGCATAGGCTTGCGACACAATTTGAAAGTTAAATCCCGCGTTTAGTCCGAATTAGTCGAATTGTCCAACAGCACGCCCCCCAATTTCTGACGCATGAAAGCCACCGCAGCTGCACCAAAATCTGACACAATCCCAACACAGACACCTGTTAAATACTTGTCACAGAAAACCCGAAAAGTTTGGAAAGTCCGACGAAAGTGCGCGCGCAGACCCTTAGTAAATAAGCTCCAATGCTCTCACTCTGACACCATACAGCCTCCCGCAGAGTCTAAGGGTTCCCTATTGCGATTCTGGGCCTGGGCCAATGTAATTATTGGCATTGTTTCTGACAGAGCATTATATGACAGCACACTGCTTTCACACAGAGTCCCATTAGGCTTCTTCTTACTAAACCCCAGCCAATGTATTCTTTATATGTACCAATAACTGTAATGATTTGACTGCTTAAAGGGGTATTCCCATCAAGATTCTTAAATGTACTCAGGATAACAATATAGCACATTCTCTAATTCACTGTTATTAACAAAAATACAGCATTTCACGGATGTAATTTCAACCTGTCTCTATCAGTCCTGGTGTCTACAATTTGGTTTGACCCTGAATAGGACTGTAAATCTTATGACTATGGAAGCTTTTCATGGATAGCTTCTCTTGTCTGCACACTACAGGGCTCACTACCTCCTACATTACAAAAAAATGCATGGAGCACGGCGCCATAACACAGGGAAAGATAGGACATGTCCTATCTTTTCCCCTGTATACGGAGTGGTATGGTGCGGCCATGCACCCATTGCTGGCCTATGGGAGACGTATGTACGGCTGCAAGATTGCACATAAATCCCCCTATGGTCATGTGAATGTGGCCTTACTCTACAAACTACAGGCAAGATAAGGTTTTTACAGCAGGACTGACAGTGTGTGTTATAGGTGAGCTAGCAGAGCCGAGAATGTCATTGTGTTTTATTTCCATCTCACGGATATCATCATCATCTCTATTTTTCTATGTGTCAGATACTAGTACAATGTTCAGAAGCTAAATAAAAGTGTATATAAACCTGTAACCTGATAATTTAAGCACATCAGCACACGGTATCTCATAGCACAGATGTATCATGAAGTGTCAGCTTAGAGAGTCCCTGCCCACACTCTGGAATATTAAACTGACCATCACTGGTCTAAAGCAGCAATAAAACTGTAAAGTAAATTTGTAAAGTAAGGGGTTAAAATTTATCTTTATTGTGTAAACAACACTAGTGTTAAAATTTGAGAACTTCTTTCATGGGTAAACCCCTATAATACTGAAACTTGTCTGTGCCCTTCAAAAACTAATAAATACTATCTTAGATTGTATCAGAAAACTGCTCATAGAGCAATTCCCTCATCATACGGTCAAAGTGGCTCTAGGATCCATCCTCCAGGATTTTACTGACGTAGAGGAGACCGTTTCCAGCTTTATAATAGACAGTGGCTGTCACCCCGCCAGGGAAGTTACTGTCTCCTTTTTTGTTGGACACAAGCCGTCAATTAACAAAACCGGCGACGGACTAAAGACATTAAATGGATACAGAACAATCCGGTAAATAATTAAGCAGCATTGTCTGTGAAGTCATAGGATACCATATGTAATATCATGTCAGTTTGAGGAGAACTTAACAGGTTCTTCAAGGGTTATGTGCCAAGCAGTACATTATATAATCCTTGTGCCAGCTTGCCAATTTTTTTTGTCATAGTGCAAACATTTATAAAGCAGACTTGTGCACCGCACAGTCTGAACACGCCTGTATATGATCTAGATGTAAAGTATTAGATTACTATTACTTTGCTTTACATATGACGTATTCATCACTTTGACAAACAGCACCTTTGATCACTGGGGTATGTGTCCATTGCCATATACCCCTCCTCTATGAGAACTTTCTTTCATGTGACTGTCAGAAGAGTTAGAGTTCTTCCTAAAATCTTTGCCACAACCATCTCCTGGAATTATAAACTTTAATAGTGTATACATCCAAAAGTCTGCTGTATACTTCACAGACCTGAGCTCATTTCACTCAGCTGTGCGCTGCTTGTTCAGTGTCTTTATACATTTTACACAAATAATATTTATATCAGATGATGCACTACAGTTTGTACAGGGTATGATCACATACATTTTCTAATTGATAGTTTTCAAGAGGAGGACAGATCCCAGTAGCCCCCTGTATTCTTTTTAGTGATGATTTTGGGGGTGATATACCAATGTATGTGCAGAAAAGGACCACATATATCATAACTATTGATAATAGATGGTTATCTCGAGAAAGATGGCCAACATCTTCCTTTCACCCCCTGCTTGTACAGTGTCTTTACATAATATACTCTGAGGTGGTGGAATAAGGTAGAAATAAAATGTTTGAATGATGTATTGTAGTTTGCACATGGTATGAGCACATTTATCTTACCACCTTTTTATGGATGGTTTTGAAAAGGGAAACTATTTAGTCCCAGTAGTCCCCCGTTTGCTCATGGCAAACAGTGGGGTAATTTGCAGTGATGCTCTGCGGGTACAGTTGTAAAACAGATGATATACAACATTGGTTTGTACAGTATAGGACCAGACTTGTCTCATCTATTCATAATTTATGGTAATTAAGAGGGAATATGTTACAGCACCCAGTAACCCTCTGCTTGTGCAGTGTCTTCACACTGTATACCGTACTTAAAATATTATAGAAGTGGTTACATTACATTAAATGATGTCCTCTGGTTTATGCAGGGGGGGGGGGGCGGATTTATTTTACCACCTGATAGTTAATGGTCTACAAATTACTGACCGATATTGATCTGCATGAAATAATCAGGTACAATAACACAGCGTACAGTGTGCATGAACTTGGCCTACATGGAACTGGATGGGGTTTTGGAGAGAATTTACAGTATTTATTTTGCATGCTCTTTTGTATAAGAATGTCTGTAACAATAATCCACAGATTCACGGGGGTCTAAGTAAATATTTCGACTTCTTAGATGTTAGTGCTGGGTAAGCAGCAGGCGATAGGAGGGGATGTTTGTCCTTTTTATATTCCGGAGATGGTCTGCTATCCAAATACACACATTGCAAAAAAGGGAATTGTTATGAAGCTAGGGTATTGCTTTTTGTTACATAACATGTACATATTATACTGGAGACTTGCTGGGTATTGTGGTTGGTTAATACGGGATTCAGTCACCGCCTGTTATTCTCTAATCTAATGCACAGCAACTCATTCACTATTGATTTGTGCTGGTGACAGTGAAAGGCCATTCATGCTTTGTTATAGCCTGCGGCTGCTGAAGTGCACGTCCAATAGAGAGCGGTCAGAAATGGAGCCCTGGGCCTTGGATGTACATGTACAGCAATCTATATTGCTGAACTATAAAAAGTTATTCCAAATATAAATTCTACTTATTAATGCATCACACTGAAAATAGGGCAGGGGGATAGGCTTTCATTAGGCTCCCCGGGCCCGCAGGTACCCATCTGAGCCTCTTCCCTTTGTGTATCCACTGTCTCCATTGAGCAAAGGGGTTACGCAGGGTAGAAGGCTGTCTATCCCCAATGGACCGCCATAGTGATGGCATGGCACGGCTTCTGAGCACTTGTGATCACCATTACATCAATGGTGGAAAGGAATCTGTGCCTTCATACAGTGTATATGATAATGCAGAAGACAATAATGAAAATGGCAAGTTTCATAAAAAGTGTCTACCAAGTTACCATACAATTTTCAGTTTCAGTTACATTAAACAAACTTATTTCTGCTGATACAATGTACGGTAGTATATAGAGCGGACATGCTAATGTATATAACCTGTAGAGGGTTGCATAAAACTAGATCCAACTGCAGCAAACTCTCAGCAGCGAGTAGTCTGATTGTAGGTATGTTACAGTTTTTAGCCCTTGCATTGAACAATGCTTTCACTCACAACATAGTTTATGTACATGTTATGTTTATGTACTAGAAAAACATTAAGGGGGGTTTTAATATTGATTAGATCCGATACTAGGCAGCAGTCCTCCACTGGCTCTAGAGGCATAAAGATTTTCTGTGAAGCTACAGCACCGAGGGGCTCTGGTAACACCCCTGCAAAGCCCTTCTGACTCATTAGCATAAATATAAACATTGATTTTAGAAGAAAGAATAAAAGAAGAATACTACAGCCCTTGTGTCTGGATCTATGAGTAAGTATCTCTCGTGTGAAGTGACATCACATGAAAAATGAACAACTGGCTCCAGGCTGCTTTTTCTGGTGATCCAGGAGTATCAATCTTAAAGGGAACCTGTCAGCAGTAACCCATTTTCTGGCTCCCCCATGTCTCCATAGAGAATAGTGTACACATTGCCAAAGAGTTTTTATAGGGGAACTGGCTTTTTCCAAAATAAAGGTAAGTTAGATGAAAGTTTACCTTTCTGTATTCAGAGTTGTGTCCCTAGTCCCACGGGACTGGCCAGTGGGTAACCCCCACCCTTTAGATTAAACTTTAGTTGTAGAATTCCTTTAAGTATTAAAAGCTATTTATACATGACCACCACCAACCAATCTCTCTGAAATTTAGAGGATTGGGGGCTGTAGCATAGAAGTAAACAATAACGAGGATGCCTCATCCCCATCATTTTGCCCATTTGTGGATGTGCCAAAGGTCAAGATCAACGATCACAAAAGGACTGCAAAAGTCAGTGTACCCCAAGCTAACAAAGCCACATTTGAAGAGTTGAGAGATAACATCAGATGGGGACATTGACCAGGGAGCTTTTCTCATATTAATAAAGTTAGAATTACTTGGACTGGGATGCAGTCAGTCTCTGGCACTTTTCCCAGAAAGCTATTCACTTACCATGTAATATGATGTGTAGGAGTGTAGTTGCATAGTGTCACTGCTATGTGAAATTTACAGCCCTAAAGTGCATATAAATACTTTGATAATGTAGGATTTTTTAAGTCAGTTTCTAAATCTGGACTCAAATAAATGACAGTGGTGTGAACTGCGCCATGCACCATTATGTGTCCATGTGCTCTCCAAAATAAGTCTGTCTGAATTAGTCTACATGCACAAGATCAATGTTGCCTGGATGACATACTGACACATTCATTGCAATGGACCCATGCCCACAAACATGTTTTCATGGATCAGTATACAGGCTGAAGAAACGCAGAGCAGGTCAGAATTTAATTGGAATGCTAAAAATATGGATGCCACACAGGTCCGTTTATCCGTGTAACATCTGTATTTATATCCACTTTATATGTAACACAATCATCAGGTTTGCCCGCTTTTTTTTTTTTTTTTTTTTTTTTAGTTCAAAAATGGATAGACTGTTTTTGCGTTTTGGAATGGATTACAGGATTACACACCAACGACATACGGACCTCAAAAACAAACCACAGTCCCTTTGTATTCAGCCTGAAAACAACACACGTTAATTCCTGTTGTGTTTTTTGTGATATTTCGGCAAAATTGTATCACATTTTACAGTAAATTTGACGGTTATTGCTATTTTATTACAATACAATACAGCCTGGGTTCTCACATTACACATATATTGCATTGTTTTTTTATTTTTTACTTTTTTTGGTGTCTTATGAAATGCAGCAAATAATTGAAATGTTTTGCACTCATTGTTTGCACAGAAGTCATAAAATACACCGATTCTGACAAAAATCACCCCAAAATATTGCATATTTTGTGTGTGCATTGCATATTTCACCGGTAAAGCATGAGTTAAACAAAAGAGTAAGCTGAATTCTGCTGATGCCTGTTTGTTTTCTTGTACCATGTGTCCATCCATCACCAAGAGTCATGGTACCATCAGCTGCAGAACGTGACCTCATGAAAAACAACAATACACTGCAGCGGATGTCAGGGGCTAGGGGGGGTGTAATGTAATATAACCAGGATCTACATATATATGTATAAGTATAACGTATAGGAGACTTGTGCTGCAAAGAATGAATAATCCTCACTGTCTGCTTCTCCTCCTGTCCATAAAAGGCAATGGTGACAGCCTATAGGAAGAAAACAATAACACCCAGGACATGGCCTGCTGCAGTATATACCGTGTATACAATCTATGCACTCATCACATCACAGAGGGGGCAATTCTGGTGGAGGTGCTTGATGAATTCTGCATAATTTAAAGATTATAACCATAATAATTGCAATTTTAATTGATTGTATCATGTAAATATTTACATATACATCTATATTACAATGTATAACAATATATCTATAACATGCAATACATCAGAGCATATCACAAGACAGGGATCACAGGATTTATGACCGTGCCCAGTATATGCCACCACAACACAGGTAAGTAGGCATGGGAAGACACTGCTCCTTCTTACCTGGCACAGATGGCACACACCCTGGAGATCCTGCACAGGCTGGAGAAGGCAGGATCAGGAGACTGTGATGTCCTGGTGGGCAGGGGGCTGGCACACAATGAATGGGCAGCAGCGTCCTGCTCCTGTCCCGTGGTCTCACACTACAGACCCCAAAGCGCAGCAGCAGCGGAAGATCTATGCACCGCCTGTCACTCAAGCTCTGCTGGTCCCGCCCCTGGTCCCGCCCCTGGTCCCGCCCGCTGGCCGGGGTCTGCGTTCCGTGTCACGTGCAGGGCACCTCGGTAGGAGGGGCTTAGTCTGCTCACCATGTGCTGTGCAGGAGGAGAAGTGCGCAGACTCCGGGGCGGGGGAGGTTATCCTACATAATCCTATAGACCAGACACACAGAACAAGTTACACTGACCAGATTTTATCCCATTACTAGTTCTTTCAGGTAAGCTATAAAATGCTTAGTCTTTCTATGAAACCTCTCTATGAAATCTCCAAAGTCATGTGAAGCTGAGCAGAGAAGAGTCAGATTTTACCTGAGATTAGTCAAGTGTAGTAGTAGCAGAGGGGGAGTCACTTCAGATGCCCCCTATTTTCAAGAGGACCTAACATTGCAATTTAGGACCCTATGGACCTGTGGTTCTGATTAAAAAAGTAGCAATTTTTACATCTGGATTTAGGTGATAACCCAGGGAACACTGCAGAAAACTAGACAATGGCGATGAAAGGAGACTGTTTTAGGCGCAAAAAAAGTCACAAATGAGCACAAGCACCATGAAAAAATTAATGAAAAGGGTAAACCAAGTTTGAGACGCGTCCCCCACTGAGTATCTGAGGGTACGTGAGGAGGCAGTAGAAAACTCAGAGCAAACAATTATGGGGACAAGGTACACACCTAAATTAGTTTCCCTCTTTTTTTTAACTTATTTATTGAATTATTGAATCAGACATTAGCCTTCAACATGGGAATGAAAACCCTAAAATGAGCATCATCCATTGAATTAGGGTACATTCACACGGCCGTGTGCTCACCCAGCCCAGATCACAGGGCCGGAAAGAGGAGGTGGCAGGGTGGAGCGCTTGTCACCCTCTCCTCCCTCCATAGACAAAAGAGCGGCCACTCAACATGCCGCGTCCGGGAGCTAATTGAAATTGATGGGAGCTGTGATCTGGTGTGAATGAGGCCTTAGAATGTATGACCTCTGTTTGCAAAATAATTTTAAAACTACACACCAATGACACAAAGACTCCAAAAAACGGAACGCGGATCCATTGTTTACAGCCTGAGAACAACACACAAATGTGTACAGGTGGCCTAAGATGACTCTAATTCTTCAAAATTGTTAGGTTTCTGGGTGGCGAACCCCTTGCGTAGTTCTAATGTGCTCTTATGGTTTTACTTCACGGCACAAACCCTTTAAGGGGCTTCTGAAAAAGCGTTCCATAAAGAATTTGTATTCTATATAGTTTACGTTTTTTACTATATGGGAGCCTATGTTTGGCATACGTCCGAGTTACATGCTAGGAACTCTTCCTGACATATGGGATGAATTTGGCTGTAGTTTATGACACAGCCTGGGTCCCCAGAGACCAGAGGGTCCCCACAAAGCTTTGGGATACAGATTCACCAGGCGGGGTACTTAAAATAACATTCTGGTTCCAGGCAGAAGTGGAGCTCGCCTCACTGCTGCTTGAGGTAAACTACTGAAAAGCGCCTCAACCTCACGTATAATGTAATACATCATTAGTGTTTTTTAAGTGTGTCCAGTGTTTCCCATCCTTGGTGACATCAGGTGTAGATAGATGCTAATGAGTGCAAGGGCATACTCCCAGAGGTGACTGTACTGTAGTACTGATGCTGCACTGAGGCGAGAGGCTCAACTCACCTCATTGCACTCCTGGTACTAGGAACCAAGGAAGAGCAGGATAAAGACCAGCATCCTCCCTTGGTGAAATTGCTCTCCTCCTCTTCTTCTTGCTCCTTTTAGTGTTAGCGGGAGGAGGCAGGACTAGGATATGTCACGTAACAAGGTAGATACCCCGTACTAACTTTGTTTGGGCCCCCAATATGTCATATCTGCCCCTGCGGACATATAACCCTGCACATCTAATGTGGACAGAACCTTGTCAGGGAATGTTCCAGTTCAGTGTTCTGTTTGTCACCAGGCCCGGCAAATATTTACAGCGTCGGAAATCCGCTGACATTTGATAAAACTATGCAGTAAGCGTCACAAAAAAAGCGCAAGCACCTGACCTCTGTATCTGGACATGGAATAGGCAACCAAGTTAGAACCTGAACTTTGCTGCTCACAACCTTTGACTTGACCTCAGAGCGTGATGTAATTATACGTCACGAGAGTCATAGTTACGAGGCGCGACATAACGTACATACAGTAACTGGGGGGGAGAGGATACCGGAGATCCTCCACGCTGCGTCACGGACACTGATGGATGGGAAGCATCTGGGATGTGTCCTCGCATATAACTTCCCAGTACTACAGGCTTAAATTTCACCAGTGAAGTGAGATCTGGTAGTGGCAGTCTCATGTACATGTGTCAGGATCCTGCTCCTGTATTCTGTGTCCTTCTTATATAGGATTTCTACAAACTTGTTCGAAACATGGTTTGTAGTTCATCTTCCAGGGGCCTTTAACACCCCAAAAGTCTTCAAGTGACCACATCGTCTTGTAAAAAATGCTTTTATTCTACAGATTGCAACTTATAGAAGTGCCCTCACACTGCTGTGCTCTTATCTCTCTGCATTGAACTACTCAACATTCCCTTCCCCCTGCTCTTAGTAAAAGCTGTTGCAAGTGCAGATAGGTAAGAGCAAATAGACTAGAGATCAGTGTGACCATCCATTTGAGCGGTTAGTAACAGCAGCACTGTAAAAATGCAATTATTTCCAGATTGTTACTTATAGAAGTGCAGTGGAGACGTGCAGATAGGTAAGAGCAGATAGACTATAGATCTATGTGACCATCCCTTCGTGAGGTTAGTAGCAGCAGGACTGTAAAAAATGCCTTTATTCTCCAGATTGTCACTTATAGAAGTGCAGTGGGGACATGCCCTCACACTGCTGTTCTCTTATCTCTCTGCATTGAACTGCAGATAGGTAAGAGCAGATAGACTATAGATCTATGTGACCATCCCTTCGTGAGGTTAGTAGCAGAAGGACTGTAAAAAATGCCTTTATTCTCCAGATTGTTACTTATAGAAGTGCAGTTGGGACATGCCCTCAGACTGCTGTGCTCTTATCTCTCTGCATTGAACTGCAGATAGGTAAGAGCAGATAGACTAGATATCTGTGTGACCATCCCTTTGTGCTGTTAGTAGCAGCAGGACTGTAAAAAGTGCAATTATTTTCCAGATTGTTACTTATAGAAGTGCAGTGGGGACGTGCCCTCACACTGCTGTGCTCTTATCTCTCTGCATTGAACTGCTCCAGATTCCCTTCCCTCTCCTCTTAGTGAAAGCTGTAGCAAGTGCAGAGAGGTAAGATAAGATAGACTAGAGATCTTTGTGCTGTTAGTAGCAGCAGGACTGTAAAAATGCATTCTCCGGATTGTAACTTATAGAAGTGCAGTGTGCACTGTCTCTGCACATTCCCTTCCTCCTCCTGTAGCAAGTGCAGATAGGTAAGAGCACAGCAGTGTGAGGAGACACTGCTACAATCCTGGAATATAAATGTTTCACAGGTCTGTGGGTATCAAAACTATACAAGGGTACAAATAAACATCTATTATTGGATCCTATCTAACACTGTCTAGTTTTGAATGGTGGTTAAATCAGATAATCCCTAATTGCTCCATCAATACGTATGCCCCTATGGACAAACCTAGGCCAACAAGCGCACAGACTGCAGGACATCATAGAGCAAGAGGAGCTGAATAGATTATAGTATTGTTATATAAGTCCCAGAAAAATGCATGAAAAGGTACATAGGTAATTTAGGAGTCCTGTGGGCCATCTTACAGGGAGCCTGTGGTCTGGAACACACCTATATTCTTGTCACTGGTCATCAGTTTTGGAGACATTACTTGAAAACAAATGTTGAAAATGACATCTAATGCCCTAGAAAACATGTTATGACATTACATCCATCCCTGCACAGCTAGACGGTGCCCCAGCACTGCTTAGCATTTTTCACACTTAGATGTTTTAGATTTTTTCCTATTAGTAACTGGTTGTAAATTGTTTTCCATCTATTTTTCGGAGACGTTGATGGGTGCATGTGATGTACACCTCGTCCCCTGCCTCCGCTCCCAAGGGCTCCTGAATGAAAGAAGACGTTCTTCAAACACAAGGTGTGTGGAGCACATTCTGTCCTTAAGCAGGAAAATATTGACTCACTGTCCAGGAACAAGCGGGCGAGCTGTATACCACCTCCTATCTGTGTATGGCGGAGGGGGGTGTATAGTACCAAGTAATTCCGTCCGTGTGCCATAGAGGACCCATAATGCATCATTTCCTCATTGTTCCATATATGTCCTCCTGTTTAACGGAACCTTTTATACCCCCCTCCTCAGTATGTGGGTCGCCTTTCTCCTCCATATATAACCTCCTGTGCGTCTCCGCGCAGACTCCACCTTTCATTCGCTACCAGCGGTCTCTGGCTCACGCTCCGGGCAGTGGCTGCTAAGACCTCACACTGTTTAGGGGTTGTGTTCTGGACTGCTGGGAGTTGTGGTACCTGTGCATGGTGTCTGCGATTGTGCTTTGTTGTTCTGCACCATGAGGGGTTAATTCCCAGAAGTTTTCCAGCTCTAATCAGGTTCTGGATCTGGGGTTCTGGTTGCATAAATTGCCAGTGTTTGAAATCCCTTCATCACTTTCTCTCTGCTATAGGTTTGACCTGCTCTGTGTTCTGTATTGTTGTGATCTCGGCTAGTTTTTGACATTGACCCTTTTGCCTCCTGATTTTGCTCTTGACGTACCCTCTCGTTGTGACTCCGGCTAGTTTACTTCTCTTTTGTGTTTTATGTTTGTTAGTCTGTTCATGTTGTTCCCTTCGCGTTCCCTTCGTATTCCGAGTCTTCTAGTAGTCGCCCCACGGTTTAGCGGGGGGAGGAGGGGGCTGTATAGGAAGGGCCAGAGGTTGGGGCGAGCACAGGGCACATCAGACAAACATTTCCTAAGGGTTCTGAAAAATAGTAAAAATTTTAAAAAACCCCTAAAACTACAAATCACCGCCCTTGAACTGATAAACTATAATTAACATGTTAGGTATCGCTGTGTCCCAAAATGTCTGATCTATCAAAATTGATTAACAGTTATTCCCGTAATAGAAAATAGCGCCTAAATGTCTGAAACGCCACTTTTTTGCCATTTTGCAACATATGAAAAATGAAAAGTGATCAAAAGGTCTTAGGGTGAAGACACACATGGCGTTTTTAGGCCGTTTTTGGGCCGTTTTTAGTTAGTGCGTTTTCAGATAGTTAAAAACGCATACGTTAAAAACCGCATGCGTTTTTGACCAGTTTGAATTAAGATAATTGGTCAAACCTGTCAAAAACGCATGCGTTTTAAAAAAACCATAACTGATTTAATGAGCCATTCGCAGTTTCACCGTAAGGGACTCTAAGGGTGAAGACACACATGGCGTTTTTAGGCCGTTTTTGGGCAGTTTTTAGTTAGTGCGTTTTCATCATTAAAAACGCATGCGTTAAAAATAGACCCTTAGAGTCTATGGCAATTGATGCGTGAAAAACGCATTGCACTTGCATTGCACTTGCAAGTGTCTCAGAGTGCAATGCGTTTTTGATGCGTCTCCATAGACTTGTATGGTGCGTTTTTCACGCGCGTGACTTGCAAAAGTAGAGCATGTCGAGATTTAAATGCGCATTAAAAAAAACGTGCATGTGTGCGTGAAAAAAATGCAAGTCTGAAAAGACCCATTGGTTACAATGGGTCAGAGTGCAATGCAAGTTGTGCGCGTCAAAAGCATGCGCAGAACACGCGTGTGAAAAACGCAAGTGTGAAAGGGGCCTTAGTCTTTCCATTATACCTCACCGATCTATAGTTGCAAAACCTGATTTTGACTCTCAATAACTAATGCAAATCACTGAAGACCTCATAGAGATGTGAACAAGTATGTTGCTGTCTGATCACTCTTTATATCTCACCATAAGTAAAATAAAACTGGGGATCAGTCCTGAAAATCAAGGTCAAAGGTCAACACCTTCTTTGTGTCTGCATGTGCCAAGTCACAACACATGAGAAGGGGGCAGCTCCACCATGAATCAGCTGGACAACAGTGCCACCTGGTGGTGAGCAGCAGATACCGCTTCTAAACACAGGAATTAATTTCTGCACCGTCACGGCTGTGATTTTTTCGAAGGGCAAATAGAAACAAAGGAATTCACCAAACCCCTATTTTATTACAGGTGCTTGTAAATATTCCTTTGTACATGGAATGGGTTTCCCTTGACGCAGACTATATTGATGTAAGACTCCTCTGACAGTGAGGTGGTAGCGTGGCCGAGTGGTCTAAGGCGCTGGATTTAGGCTCCAGTCATTTCGATGGCGTGGGTTCGAATCCCACCGCTGCCAGGATAATTTTTTTTTTTTTAGCAGTCTAAAAGTACAAAAAATGCTAAAAACATATCGAGCATAGCAAAAATGTAACTGGTTTGTATTCCTTAATTTATGGCATATGCTTATACATAATAATAATAATTCTCTATTTATATAGCGCACACAGATTACGTAGCGCTGCACAGAGCTTGTCACATCAGTCCCTGTCCACAATGGGGCTCACAATCTAATCAACTTACCAGTATGTTTTTGGAGTGTGGGAGGAAACCGGAGGACCCGGAGGAAACCCAGACAAACATGCAGAAACAGTATGTGTCTGGCAATATAGAAGGAATTACATGACCTGCAAATGAATTGTCAACGATGTAATGCAAAGAGAGGGCAGGTCTGACAATGCAGGAGCCACAAGTATGAGCAATATCTGAATCCCAAAATATCCCTATTGTATTCTTATTGCCCATTGTGTAGAGCAAGCTAACTCGTTTAGAGGGGTGCTAACTTTATGGGACCCCATACTCAGATTCCTATTCTTTGCAGGACGGTACCATGAAACCTGTATGCAACTTCAACGTTCCAGAGACTATTGGAATCTGTCATCATGTAAAAATGACCTTCCTGATGACAGTTTCCCTTTAACATTTGCGTTTTAATAACGCAAAATGAATGCTTGTGACTGCACAGCGTTACCACTTGCATTTAGTTAACGCAGTGTTAACATGCCATTAACGCGCTACATTTATATTGTGTTTTATAAATGCAAATGTTGATAGCAATGTTATAAGGCAAATCTCTCCACACTACACAAAGTAAATGCTACGTGTGAATGCAGTCTTAGGCCCCTTTCACACTTGCGTTTTTCACGCGCGTTTTCTGCGCGTGCTTTTGACGCGCAGAACTTGCATTGCACTCTGACCCATTGTAATCAATGGGTCTTTTCAGACTTGCATTTTTTTTCACGTACACACGCGCGTTTTTTTTAATGCACGTTTAAATCTCTGCCTGCTCTACTTTTGCAAGTCACGCGTGTGAAAAACGCACCATACAAGTCTATGGAGATGCATCAAAAACGCATTGCACTCTGAGACACTTGCAAGTGCAATGCGTTTTTCACGCATCAATTGCCATAGAAAAGATAGAGCTCAGTCCTGAGTCCATTTCACGCGCATTTTCTGCGCGTGAAAAACGCATTGAAATTGCATTGAAATTGCATCAAAAACGGGTGTGAAAAACTGAGACACTGAACAAACTCTGACTGAAAACTGATTGCACTCTGATGCAAAATGTGCGTTTTTCACTGACCAAAAACTGATCAGACTCTGACATGATCTGCAACGCAAGTGTGGAAGGGGGCTTACACTGTGGCCTTTCCTCCTCCTTTTATTGCTCCCCTTTTCCAAACTCCTTTATACTCCACAGAACAAGTGTAAGTCTTTCCATTATACCTCACCGATCTATAGTTGCAAAACCTGATTTTGACTCTCAATAACTAATGCAAATTACTGAAGACCTCATAGAGATGTGAACAAGTATGTTGCTGTCTGATCACTCCATATATCTCACCATAAGTAAAATAAAACTGGGGATCAGTCCTGATAATCAAGGTCAAAGGTCAACACCTTCTTTGTGTCTGCATGTGCCAAGTCACAACACATGAGAAGGGGGCAGCTCCACCATGCATCAGCTGGACAACAGTGCCACCTGGTGGTGAGCACCAGATACCGCTTCTAAACACAGGAATTAATTTCTGCACCGTCACGGCTGTGATTTTTTTCGAAGGGCAAATAGAAACAAAGGAATTCACCAAACCCCCTATTTTACTACAGGTGCTTGTAAATATTCCTTTGTACATGGAATGGGTTTCCCTTGACGCAGACTATATTGATGTAAGACTCCTCTGACAGTGAGGTGGTAGCGTGGCCGAGTGGTCTAAGGCGCTGGATTTAGGCTCCAGTCATTTCGATGGCGTGGGTTCGAATGCCACGCGGCCAGGAATTTTTTTTTTGGTTAATCAGTCTGACAGTACAAACATGCTAAAAACAAATAGCGCGATAGCAAGAGTATCCGATTGTATTCCTTAACCGTTTATGCTTTAGCATATAATAATCAATAATTATTGTATTATCTATAGTGCACACAGAATTACGCAGACTACACAGCGATTGCAATACGGGTCCCTGTCCGAAAATCAACCTACCAGTATGTTTTTCGGAGCTGGGAGGGGAAACACGGAGGACCCGTGGGCAACAATGCAAACACAGGAGGATACGTATGTGACTAGTCATGGGTGCGAGAGAAGAAAGATAAAGCGGTCTGCAATCTGGAAGGGAATACATGACCTGCAAATGACTTGTCCACCTTGTTAATGCAAAAGACGAGGGCAGGTTGGACAATGCAGGGCCACAAGTACGGGGCATGATCTGAATCCCAAAATATCCCTATGGTCATTATTATGCTTATAGTGAGCTTCCGACTCACATTTCAGGTGTTTATGGTGAGGGCTAAACTTTATGGGACCCCCATACTAGATTCCTATTCTTTGCAGGACGGTACCATGAAACCTGTATGCAAAACTACTTTGCATTCCGAGAATTTTATGAACGTCAATTCGTGGGGGCTGAGAGTGTCTGGTTTAGAAATGCAAAGCTTAGCAGGTATGACATTACTTTATAAGGTGCAGTGGATAGCTGACCTATTAGATGGGACCTCACACTATAATAAAATATATCGTACAATACACATAAAGCTACAAAACATAAAATGTCACCATGTTATATACCCAACTCTGAAACCGAAGTTAGAAAAAAAAAATGTTTTATTGAAATTCACATTTTCCAATCTTCAGATGCTGCTGCAGAACCTCTCATTCATCTGATGTCGGAGAAATCTGAGTCATAATAATAAGGTAATGCAATGCAAATCTGTGTAAACGTGAATCCACAAGCAACAAATATTACTTTTACATATTACAAAAATATTTCGGTAAACCAGACATGTGTAACACCTATGGAGCCTGGGGCCCCTCAGGCTCATTTGCATACAGTCCTTCATCCTGGTGGTAGATGTCCTTTAATTTGTATTGTGACCCCTTCATTCTTGGAATCGGTAAGGATCTACTATCAAAATCCAGATAGACCATTTACTCACAGCTCCAGGCACCGTGACTGTGGTCTGTGGTTCTTATATTTGTTATCCATGGCCTCCTTTCTTCTAAAATAAACTTATAAAATTACCGTATGTGCAGAAGGGCTCCGTGGGTTTATTGCTATGGCCCCTTCCATGCTGTAGTTTCACAGGCTGTTACACTGTCTCCTCCTCAGCACTTCCGTCTCCCTCTGTCTGCTGTAATCTCACTGCAGCATAGGAAGTTTTAGCACACAGTGGTAGGGGGGAAGTGCTCCTGCACAGTGTAATAACCTGTGAAGCATGGAGGCTGCTCTGGTAACACCTCCAGCAGTGTTATATTGTATGAGTCTAAAAATATACAAAATCTGTGAGTCTCCTAAAACCCCACTACCAACAAATTCAACATCATGACAGCAGAGATGTAACTCTCTGACCCCATCCTTAGGATTTTCCTTTTCCTGGTAGAATGGTAACCCCCTATTATGCATAACAACAGCTGAGGATCTACATTGTCTATAAAAGCAAAGGTAAACACAAGCACATAAATAAAGCAAATACAAGAAGCAACAATTGTGTAAAATGTGTCTTGTGTTGTGACGGATTGGGCCTGGATTTGATATAAAAATCCACTGAATCGGCAAAGGAAAATTTCTTTGGGTTGTATCCGAGTTCTTTCCCAGCTTTATCTATCCGGAATGTGTGCACCACGACCCCCGGCATTTTTCATACTGGAAGAGGAAGTATTATGGTAGTATGTAATCTGGACGGGCCATATTAAAAATTACTGACCCTAGGAGACCAACGAAACCCAAAAAAGGAAATCAAAGGGAGTATCTGGATCGCAAAGGTGTTAACAAATATCTACGTTTACACACTTATATGCCAGAAAAATGACCAAAAATTGGCGGAATTTTGGTGCTCGATGGCTTAGATCAATTCAAAGTTTTGGAAGAAGCTCTCACGTAGAGCAAAGGGGTGCGGCCGAAAACTCACCCACACCGTCACCGACATTATAAGTTGCCAAACAAAAGCGTTTAGGCCGATCGAGGGATAGACGGATTAAGAGGGGGGGTCAGGTACAGGTTTGGGGTCCAAAAGGTTATGGGCATAATGGGGGGGGTGTCTTATTTGTCATGAGTAAGGGGGGGTACCGCTTGAAACGCATGTGACTACAAAGAATTGTTCATGGAGTGGTTATGATGTAACCAAATCAAAGTTCTGTGCTCGTCGGGAACCTGGCGCGACCGGTGATTATATTCCATAAGGGGGGTACAGGGTTCTGGATCAGGGGGGGGGTACACAGGTGCTGGCTCAGGTATTGAGGAGTATACAGGGTTCTGGCTTCCTTGACTGGGGTACACAGGGCTCTGGCTTGACTGGGGGATACACAGGTTCTGGCTTGACTGGGGGACTACAGTGCTTGGCTTGACTGGGGTACACAAGGTCTGGCTTGGACTGGGGGTAAACAGTGGTTCTGCTTTGACTGGGGGGTACACGGGTTGAAGGATGGGGGGTAAGCAGTGTTCTTCTCAGGCTGGGGCTACACAGGGATGGTACAGGGTAAGCAGTTGTGTCGGTCTCAGGATGGGGATACACAGGGTCCGGTCTCAGGCCGGGAGGACACGGTTCTGCAGCTCAGGCTATGCACGGTACACATGGTTGTTGCTTGGTTGGGACACAAAGGGTTCCAGCATTCATGATTTTGGGGATGTAAACAAAAGTTCCAACTCAGGCTTCCGGTCAGGCTGGGGGGGGACACAGAGTCTTCTCAGGCTTGGGGATAAACAGGGTTCCACACGGCATGTGGCGGGGGGGGGGTTTACAGGGTCGCTCATTTTTTTTTACGAGGGAAGGCTAAACAGGGTTCCGGTTCAGCTCGGGGGTTCTCAGAGTTCGGATCAGGCTGGTGATTCCAGGTGAAACAGGTTTCGGGGTAAGGTAGGGATCAGAAAACAGAAAAAACAGTACCACAGGTAAAGAAGAAACAATACCATCCCTGAGTGAAAGAGCAATAAGCAATGTCTCCAGGATGCGCCCCCAGTGCCTGATGGTAGGCTTTGAAACTAATGAGCAGAAAGAACAGTACAACAGGTTACACAGGTTTGTAGCGGTGCACCACTTTCCCAATAGACAGGTCAAAACACATTACACAGTTCTCCGTACAGCATATGTATAAACATCATGACATGAAGCAGCAAATGGGCAACCAAAATTTTAAATATATAGACCTCTTACCTCGTGCCTGCGTCAGCGCTGGGTCTAAGGAAACGAATAGGTCTCAAAAAGATTGTGCAATATTCTAAAATAAAAGCTCAGTGAAAACAAAAGTGAATAATAGATAATAACTATATGTATATTATGATCATGTTATGTTCATAGTGACATGTTATTGTATGAATGATATCTACCATAAATTCTTCCATGTAAAGTAGGGGATCTCTATGTAGCATCAATCCCCTCTCATGACTCTATGTAATTATAACTTGGGAATGATTATACCTACCTACAGCATAGACCAGACCACAAGGTATAGTTATCCATGGATCGGAAAAACCAAGTTTTTCAACACTACAAGCCAAAGACATATCAGTAAGTTTTTTTTTTAGAGTACAGGAAAACAAATAAAACGAGAGATTTACCAACTGCAATTATGGTTTATACAATCCGCTTCTGTCTCGTATCTACTACGTGAAGAGATAAAGGAGCGGGTAAAGTGTCTTGCGACGTAACTCTTTACAGACCGTTGTGGAGAGTCTCAACTCCTCAAAGGTAATAGGGAAGGAGTAATCATTGCCTTCTTATCTGTCTAAGGGATGACCTCAGAAGGGGTTTCAGATACCCACTGACTCAATACAAAAGAAATAAAGCAGAAAAACGGCAGAGGGAAAAACATTGGGGCACATTACTAAGGGTCTGCCACACATTTCTGTTGGGTTTGAACGGGGTTTTTTGGCGCACCAGATCAGATGTTGGCGCATAGATCCAACATTCAGCGACACATAAATTCAGGGCGGTGGCCGTCGGACAGACATATGATTCCGGTCTGAGGCGGGATTTAAAAAAAGTTGTGTCGCAAAGCCCAGCACTTAAATGCACAGGAAGAGATGGTGACTCCGCGGACCGAGCTGGTAAATTACTGCCCAAAACACAGGCGGCTATTCCGATGCCGCGAGTTTCAACCCAGACAAGCGGTATGTGTGGCAACCAGCCTGCGCCGGGGGAAGGGACACATGTAAGATACGGGTGCACGATCTGGTGAATCAAGATGACTTCTTCCTCGAGGACCGCGATTGGGTAAGTAAAAATTAACCAATTATCCTGTAAAGGCATATTATCAGTTTGGGAATTGACCATTAATTCCTCTACATATACTACGTACAATTTATTCAATTAGGATTCTATTTAAAACATGTTTGTGTGAGATAATTTAACCATTTAATGTAGTAATATTGTCCCTTATTGAAACAAGATGTGTTGTTCTGGTTACAACACCTATGCGAGAGGAACTTGACAAAGAACAAAATATTTTTTGACAATGAATGTATGGAGATTTACGGGATGTCACAAAGGTTTTAATTATGCTTTATAAAAAATGGCCCCTGATCAGACACGATTCTCCATTTCCTCTGTGTACTTACCATTGGATGAAGGAACCACGCCTGAAAGCTGAGTGCTCCCATCATGGAGTGAAATAGGGCTTACCACTCTGTAATATATATTACATAGGTGAATGAAGTGCGCTGAGGTCCACCGTCAACATATCTTGGATATAAACAACTTACGCTCTATATCCTTAATAGGCAGTCAAAGCCTCTCACAGAAGTATATGAGGCATCCACCCGAGTTGTATAAATGGATCAGTTCATCTTTAGTCTGAGTCATTCCAAATTACAACACAATATCCCTTCTCTGCGTTGCCTGGAGTTGGAGTCAAATTAAAAACATGAATGAAAGGAATGGTTTCTGGCGTATTCTTCGCTCATCATATCACTTCATTTCTTTACATACTGCGATTCAAGTAAGGACCAGGACAGCTGGATTTTGGATCAATACTATATGGTGACCAGGAAACTCAAGGGATTGGCACTTTCCTCATGTTTTGCCATATATGTATAAGTGTGATGTGGGGGCTGGAGATGAGGTAATTACCAATATACAAGCTAGTAATTGTTTTGCCCCTTTCTGATATGTAAAGTGAGATTCTGTCTTTAATCTCATACAGGTCAGGACATTCCTAACATAAACAACAAAAAAAAAAAAAAAAACAAAAAAAAAAAAAAAAAAAAAAAAAAAAAATTGGCCGCAGATGGAGGGTAAATGTGATCTGACTGCGATTGCTCCATGATCCTCCATCTACGGCCATGTTATGGTCAGGAATGTCTTACTATGAGATAAAAGACAGAAATCTTCACTTTACATATCAGGCAAGCGGAGAACAACAATATATATTTATTTGGTAAATATACTCATGTCTGCCCCCACCACAACTTTACAAACACATGAGGAGGTAGTAAAAAGCCAACCCCTTTAATGACGTATTAAAGCTTTAAGAAAATGGAGCATCCCTTTATCAGGTGCCAATTGGCGAAGAAGACACAAAATTCAGAAGTTCAAGGTAATGGTCCATTTGAGCAAGGACTAGTTGGATGTCCTGACCATATAGCAGGATATACCATGATTCTTAATTTGGCAATCCGTCTGACAGTACAAACATGCTAAAAACATAGCGAGATAGCAAGAATGGATTGTATTCCTTAATTTATGGCTTATGCATATAAATAATACTTAATAATTATTGATTTCTAGTAGTGCACACAGAATTACGCAGAACTACACAGAGCTATCCGAGTTCTTTCCCAGCTTTATCTATCCGGAATGTGTGCACCACCGCAATTTTCATTACCTGGAAGAGGAAGTATTATGTTAGTATGTAATCTGACGTCCATATTAAATTACTGACCCTAGGAGACACACAAGAACACAAAGGAAATCAAAGGGACTATTCTGGATTGCAAAGTTGTTTAACAAATATCTACGTTTACACCACCTATATGCCAGAAAATGACCCAAAATTTGGGGAAAGTTTTTGGTGCTCGATGGCTTAGATCAATCAAATTTTCTGAGAAGAAGCTCTCACGGTAGAGCAAGGGGTGCAGGCCGAAAACTCACAACCTGTCACCTACATTATAAGCCTTGCAAACAAAGGTTTAGGACAGGATCGAGGAGCATAGACAGGATTAAGAGTCAGGTACAGGTTTGGGGTCCACAAGGTTCTGGCATAATGGGGGGCGTCTTATATTTGTCATGAGTAAGGGTGGGTGTACCGCTTGAAACGCATTGACTACAAAGAATTGTTCATGGAGTGGTTATGATGTAACCAAATCAAAGTTCTGTGCTCGTCGGGAACCTGGCGCGACCGGTGATTATATTCCATAAGGGGGGTACAGGGTTCTGGATCAGGGGGGGGGTACACAGGTGCTGGCTCAGGTATTGAGGAGTATACAGGGTTCTGGCTTCCTTGACTGGGGTACACAGGGCTCTGGCTTGACTGGGGGATACACAGGTTCTGGCTTGACTGGGGGACTACAGTGCTTGGCTTGACTGGGGTACACAAGGTCTGGCTTGGACTGGGGGTAAACAGTGGTTCTGCTTTGACTGGGGGGTACACGGGTTGAAGGATGGGGGGTAAGCAGTGTTCTTCTCAGGCTGGGGCTACACAGGGATGGTACAGGGTAAGCAGTTGTGTCGGTCTCAGGATGGGGATACACAGGGTCCGGTCTCAGGCCGGGAGGACACGGTTCTGCAGCTCAGGCTATGCACGGTACACATGGTTGTTGCTTGGTTGGGACACAAAGGGTTCCAGCATTCATGATTTTGGGGATGTAAACAAAAGTTCCAACTCAGGCTTCCGGTCAGGCTGGGGGGGGACACAGAGTCTTCTCAGGCTTGGGGATAAACAGGGTTCCACACGGCATGTGGCGGGGGGGGGGTTTACAGGGTCGCTCATTTTTTTTTACGAGGGAAGGCTAAACAGGGTTCCGGTTCAGCTCGGGGGTTCTCAGAGTTCGGATCAGGCTGGTGATTCCAGGTGAAACAGGTTTCGGGGTAAGGTAGGGATCAGAAAACAGAAAAAACAGTACCACAGGTAAAGAAGAAACAATACCATCCCTGAGTGAAAGAGCAATAAGCAATGTCTCCAGGATGCGCCCCCAGTGCCTGATGGTAGGCTTTGAAACTAATGAGCAGAAAGAACAGTACAACAGGTTACACAGGTTTGTAGCGGTGCACCACTTTCCCAATAGACAGGTCAAAACACATTACACAGTTCTCCGTACAGCATATGTATAAACATCATGACATGAAGCAGCAAATGGGCAACCAAAATTTTAAATATATAGACCTCTTACCTCGTGCCTGCGTCAGCGCTGGGTCTAAGGAAACGAATAGGTCTCAAAAAGATTGTGCAATATTCTAAAATAAAAGCTCAGTGAAAACAAAAGTGAATAATAGATAATAACTATATGTATATTATGATCATGTTATGTTCATAGTGACATGTTATTGTATGAATGATATCTACCATAAATTCTTCCATGTAAAGTAGGGGATCTCTATGTAGCATCAATCCCCTCTCATGACTCTATGTAATTATAACTTGGGAATGATTATACCTACCTACAGCATAGACCAGACCACAAGGTATAGTTATCCATGGATCGGAAAAACCAAGTTTTTCAACACTACAAGCCAAAGACATATCAGTAAGTTTTTTTTTTAGAGTACAGGAAAACAAATAAAACGAGAGATTTACCAACTGCAATTATGGTTTATACAATCCGCTTCTGTCTCGTATCTACTACGTGAAGAGATAAAGGAGCGGGTAAAGTGTCTTGCGACGTAACTCTTTACAGACCGTTGTGGAGAGTCTCAACTCCTCAAAGGTAATAGGGAAGGAGTAATCATTGCCTTCTTATCTGTCTAAGGGATGACCTCAGAAGGGGTTTCAGATACCCACTGACTCAATACAAAAGAAATAAAGCAGAAAAACGGCAGAGGGAAAAACATTGGGGCACATTACTAAGGGTCTGCCACACATTTCTGTTGGGTTTGAACGGGGTTTTTTGGCGCACCAGATCAGATGTTGGCGCATAGATCCAACATTCAGCGACACATAAATTCAGGGCGGTGGCCGTCGGACAGACATATGATTCCGGTCTGAGGCGGGATTTAAAAAAAGTTGTGTCGCAAAGCCCAGCACTTAAATGCACAGGAAGAGATGGTGACTCCGCGGACCGAGCTGGTAAATTACTGCCCAAAACACAGGCGGCTATTCCGATGCCGCGAGTTTCAACCCAGACAAGCGGTATGTGTGGCAACCAGCCTGCGCCGGGGGAAGGGACACATGTAAGATACGGGTGCACGATCTGGTGAATCAAGATGACTTCTTCCTCGAGGACCGCGATTGGGTAAGTAAAAATTAACCAATTATCCTGTAAAGGCATATTATCAGTTTGGGAATTGACCATTAATTCCTCTACATATACTACGTACAATTTATTCAATTAGGATTCTATTTAAAACATGTTTGTGTGAGATAATTTAACCATTTAATGTAGTAATATTGTCCCTTATTGAAACAAGATGTGTTGTTCTGGTTACAACACCTATGCGAGAGGAACTTGACAAAGAACAAAATATTTTTTGACAATGAATGTATGGAGATTTACGGGATGTCACAAAGGTTTTAATTATGCTTTATAAAAAATGGCCCCTGATCAGACACGATTCTCCATTTCCTCTGTGTACTTACCATTGGATGAAGGAACCACGCCTGAAAGCTGAGTGCTCCCATCATGGAGTGAAATAGGGCTTACCACTCTGTAATATATATTACATAGGTGAATGAAGTGCGCTGAGGTCCACCGTCAACATATCTTGGATATAAACAACTTACGCTCTATATCCTTAATAGGCAGTCAAAGCCTCTCACAGAAGTATATGAGGCATCCACCCGAGTTGTATAAATGGATCAGTTCATCTTTAGTCTGAGTCATTCCAAATTACAACACAATATCCCTTCTCTGCGTTGCCTGGAGTTGGAGTCAAATTAAAAACATGAATGAAAGGAATGGTTTCTGGCGTATTCTTCGCTCATCATATCACTTCATTTCTTTACATACTGCGATTCAAGTAAGGACCAGGACAGCTGGATTTTGGATCAATACTATATGGTGACCAGGAAACTCAAGGGATTGGCACTTTCCTCATGTTTTGCCATATATGTATAAGTGTGATGTGGGGGCTGGAGATGAGGTAATTACCAATATACAAGCTAGTAATTGTTTTGCCCCTTTCTGATATGTAAAGTGAGATTCTGTCTTTAATCTCATACAGGTCAGGACATTCCTAACATAAACAACAAAAAAAAAAAAAAAAACAAAAAAAAAAAAAAAAAAAAAAAAAAAAAATTGGCCGCAGATGGAGGGTAAATGTGATCTGACTGCGATTGCTCCATGATCCTCCATCTACGGCCATGTTATGGTCAGGAATGTCTTACTATGAGATAAAAGACAGAAATCTTCACTTTACATATCAGGCAAGCGGAGAACAACAATATATATTTATTTGGTAAATATACTCATGTCTGCCCCCACCACAACTTTACAAACACATGAGGAGGTAGTAAAAAGCCAACCCCTTTAATGACGTATTAAAGCTTTAAGAAAATGGAGCATCCCTTTATCAGGTGCCAATTGGCGAAGAAGACACAAAATTCAGAAGTTCAAGGTAATGGTCCATTTGAGCAAGGACTAGTTGGATGTCCTGACCATATAGCAGGATATACCATGATTCTTAATTTGGCAATCCGTCTGACAGTACAAACATGCTAAAAACATAGCGAGATAGCAAGAATGGATTGTATTCCTTAATTTATGGCTTATGCATATAAATAATACTTAATAATTATTGATTTCTAGTAGTGCACACAGAATTACGCAGAACTACACAGAGCCCACAAGGTTCGGGCATAATGGGGGGGGGGTCTTATATTTGTCATGAGTAAGGGTGGGTGTACCGCTTGAAACGCATTGACTACAAAGAATTGTTTCATGGAGTGGTTATGATGTAACCAAATAAAAGTTCTATGCTGTTGGGAACCTGGCTGGACCGTGATTATATTTCCATAATGGGGGGATCCACAGGGTTCTGGCTCAGGGTGGGGGGTACACAGGGTTCTGGCTCAGGTTTGCGGAGTATACAGGGTTCTGGCTTTGACTGGGGGTACACAGGGCTCTGGCTTTGACTGGGGGTACACAAGGTTCTGGCTTTGACTGGGGGTACACAAGGTTCTGGCTTTGACTGGGGGGTACACGGGTTGAAGGATGGGGGGTAAGCAGTGTTCTTCTCAGGCTGGGGCTACACAGGGATGGTACAGGGTAAGCAGTTGTGTCGGTCTCAGGATGGGGATACACAGGGTCCGGTCTCAGGCCGGGAGGACACGGTTCTGCAGCTCAGGCTATGCACGGTACACATGGTTGTTGCTTGGTTGGGACACAAAGGGTTCCAGCATTCATGATTTTGGGGATGTAAACAAAAGTTCCAACTCAGGCTTCCGGTCAGGCTGGGGGGGGACACAGAGTCTTCTCAGGCTTGGGGATAAACAGGGTTCCACACGGCATGTGGCGGGGGGGGGGTTTACAGGGTCGCTCATTTTTTTTTACGAGGGAAGGCTAAACAGGGTTCCGGTTCAGCTCGGGGGTTCTCAGAGTTCGGATCAGGCTGGTGATTCCAGGTGAAACAGGTTTCGGGGTAAGGTAGGGATCAGAAAACAGAAAAAACAGTACCACAGGTAAAGAAGAAACAATACCATCCCTGAGTGAAAGAGCAATAAGCAATGTCTCCAGGATGCGCCCCCAGTGCCTGATGGTAGGCTTTGAAACTAATGAGCAGAAAGAACAGTACAACAGGTTACACAGGTTTGTAGCGGCTGCACCCCTTTCCCAATAGACAGGCCCAAACACATTACACAGTTCTCCGTACAGAATATGTATAACATCATGACATGAAGCAGCAAATGGGCAACCAAAATTTTACATGATATAAGAAATCTTACCTCGTGCCTGGTCAGCAGTGGGTCTAAGGAAACGAATGGTCTCAAAAAGATGTGCAAATATTCTAAAATAAAAGCTACAGTGAAAACAAAAGTGAATAATAGATAATAAACATATATGTCATATTATTATCATGTTATGCTTCATAGTGACATGTTATTTGTATGAATGATATCTACAATATATTCTTCCATTGTAAAGTAGGTGGAATCTATATGTAGCATAATCCCCTCTCCATAGACTTCTATGTAATCTGATAACTCTGGGAATGATATACATACCTACAGCATAGACCAGACAACAAGGTATAGTTATCCATGGATCTGGAAAACCAAGTTTTTCAAACTAAAAAGGCAAAGAAAATATCAGTAAGTTTTTTTAAAATTAAAGGAAAATAATAAATCGAGAGATACAACTGAATTACTGGTTTATACAATCAGCTTTCTGTCCTGTATCTACTAACCGCTGAGAGATAAAGGGAGCGGGTAAAGTGTCTTGCGACTTAACTCTTTACAGACAGTCTGTGGAGAGTCTCAACTCCTCAGATAGGTAATAGGGAAAGAGTTAATCATTAGCCTTCTTATCTGTATAAAGTGGACTGACCTCATGAAGGTTTTTCAGATACACTGCTCAATACAAAAGAAATAAGCAGAAAAAAGGCAGAGGGAAAACATTGGGGCACAATTACTAAGGGTCTGCAGACCACATTTCTGTTGGGTTTACAGGGGTTTTTGGCGCACCCGATCAGATTTTGGCGCAATCGATCCAACATTCATGCGACACAAATCAGGGCGGTGGCCGTCGGACAAGACATCTGATTCGGGCTGAGTGCGGGATTTAAAATAAAAGTTGTGTCGCAAGCCAAGCACTTAAATGCACCAGGAAGAAGATGGTGAACTCCGGCGGACCCGAGGCTGGTTAAATTACTGCAAAACACCGGCGGCTCATTCCCGATCGCAGGCGTTTTCAAACCCAGACAAAGCGTTATGTGTGGCACCAGCCTGAGCGGGGAAGGGACACATGTAGGATACCGGGTGCACGATCTTGGTGAATCAAGCTTGACTTCTTCCTCGTCGGACAGTCCGGATTGGGTAAGTAAATCTACCCAATTATCCTGTAAAGGATATTCTCATTTGGGCATTTACCATTAATTCATCTACCATATATACTTACATTTATTCAATTGGATTCTATTTAAAAAATGTTCTTGTGTGTAGATAATTTACCATTAATGTAGTAATATTGTCCCTTAGAAACAAGATTGTTGTCCTTGGATACAACCACCTCTGCGAGAGGGATTGCACAAAGAAACAAATATTTTTTTGCATATGAAATGTCTGGGATTTACTGGATGTCACAAAGGTTTAATTATGCTTTAATAAAATTGGACCCTGATCAGACAAGATTATCCATTTCCTCTGTTGTTACTTACCATTGGATGAAGGAACCACTCCTGAAAGCTGACGTGCTCCCCATCATGGATGAAATAGGCTTTACCACTCTGTAATATATATTACATTCAGGTGAATGGAAGCCTATGTCGCTGAGGTCCACCGTCACATATCTTTGGAATATAACAACTTACCGCTATATATCCTTTACTAGCAGTCAAAGCCTCCGCAGCAAGTATATGAGCCTCCACCAGATTGTATAAATGGATCCAGTTCATCTTAGTCTGGTCATTCCAAAACTTAAAACATAATAATCCCTTCTCTGCGTTTGCCTGGATTTGGAGTCAAGATTAAAAACATGAAGTAAATGTATGTTTCTGGCTATTCTTCTCTCCTCACTATCACTTCCATTTCTTTACATACTCTCGATTAAAGTAAGGACAAGGACAGCTGGATTTTGAATTCACTACTATCTGGTGACCAGGAACTAAAGGGATTGGCCACTTTACCTCATGTTTTTGTAATGTATGTATAAGTGTGTGTGTGTGGGGGGCTGGATATGAGGTAATTTACCAATATACATCTATTAATTGTTGTGCTCCCCTTTCCTGATATGTAAAGTGAAGATTTCTCTCTTTTATCTCATCAGCCAGAGATTCCTAACCATAAAATGGCCACAAATGGAGGGTTATGTGATCTCTGACTGGCGATTGCTCATGATCCTCCATCTGCGGCCATTTTATGGTCAGGAATGTCTGACTGATGAGATAAAAGACAGAAATCTTCACTTTACATATCAGGAAAGCGGAGCACAACAATTAATATATTTATATTGGTAAATTACCTCATGTCCTGCCCCCCACACACACACTTTACAAAAACATGAGGTAAAAAGCCGACCCCTTTAATGACAGTATTAAAGCTTTAAGACAATGGAGCACTCCCTTTATCAGGTCCAATTGGCAGAAGACACAAAGATTCAGAAGTTCCAGGTACTTGTCCATTTGCGCCAAGGACTAGTTGGATGTCCTTACCAGATAGCAGTGCATATACCATAGACTTCTTATTTTTGGCAATCAAGGAGCAAGGATGACACAACAAATTATACATAGCCATTATATACATGTGCTTAAAGGGGCTGCCCACTGCTGCAAGTAATTGATATTGTTTGGTGTATTCATTTTTTCCATATATCTTTTCTACTCCTCGCTGTTTTTCAGAGTCTTCCTTGAGCCTCAATTTTTCGAAAAGGAGGGTCATTTTACTTCCTTTGTGAAAAACACTGATCCCTGGCAGCAATTGTTGTCAACACCTGTGCGCAGTCTCGTTATCACACGACAGTAATCACGACGTTTGTTGTTATAAACGAAACTGTGGCACCTGTGGGTGACATCACGGCCTAGGGCCAGTGTTCATACCATGGGAAGTAAACAATGAGTGCTTCATGTTGAATGTCCGCAGCAGAGATCTTGTAAATCCATGAGAATTGATACACGGAAAGTTATTGGAATATGTATACCACGTTCCTAACACAAACAATATCACTTATCGCGATAAGTGGAGAGCATCTTAACATTTCCTGTCATTTTAGTAGAGAAAGCGTGGCAGATGTAGTATACCCTCCCTGCTACGACTCCTGTCCCACCATTGTGGATGAGCCAGAAGCCACCTTAGTGTTGCATGTCTTGTCACCTGTTGCATGTGACTAGATCCTGCAATAGGGCAATGATTGGCTGCAGGTGGTCCATACAAGCACACCTACAGACCCAGCACAAACACACCAAGAGTTGCGGCACTGGAAGGTACTATGAGTCCCAAGGTATGTATAATTTTGTTCCTACACCTTCTCGGCACCTCTGCATGTTTTTTAGTAAATGAATGAACAAGCCCCTTTAATTTTTTTGGGATCACACATAACAGTGACATCACTATTGATGCCTGTCTTCATAACCATGGGTGGTCCAAACCCCTTCCTACTGCTAAATACCTTGTTTAGCACAACGCCCGTCCCATATTGATTATTTATCTAAGATGACGTATTCGACCAGTCTTGGTAAGTCTTTTTATCAGGTCCATAACTTCTCCGGAGGCCGCAGAACACATGTGAGGAATTTAACCGACCATCCTTAAAGAACACAGAAAGAAGGTGACAAAATCACAAAGTTCCTTGGAAGTTAACTCCTAAATAACTGGCCTATAATTCATACATAACCTGTACTCATGCATAAATTGGTTTGTACGCAACGTAACTCTCTGCGATTGATCATTTTTAACTGGATCTTGTGGGTTGTTTTGTGTTTATGAGTGTTTGTTTAGTCTCTAAAACAAAAAATCTCAATAAAAAACATTAATAAAAAATGTTGATTTTAAAATGACCCTTTGTAGCATTCTGTATGAGTCAGTACTTTATAAAACTTTTCACACGATAAACCTGGACTCTCAATGTATGTTCCTCTTACTCCACACCTCCCCCCTCCCCTGCCTGCTCAATGACAAAGACAAGAAGTGGGGAGAGAGCTTGATGAGGCCACAGACTTCGCTGCTCAGGACTTCACACCACATGCTGCTGGCAGGTAATGTGAAATAAGTCTTTGACTGATTCAAAATGCTGACAAGGCTTTTTTAATCAGCATGGAATAGGCAAGTGGAACCTGGCAACAGCTAAAAAATTACATTCCTGGTCACAGGTTCGCTTTAACCTTTTCTTGGTATTTTGGGGTATATATAACTTTTTTATGCTGCTATTTGGAAATTCAAAGTGTAAATTGAGCAAATAAGCGACAGTACATTGCTGTCATTTTTATGTTCTTTATGGTAAGGTTGTTAGGTACAGTCTTTTAGCACTAAATTGCTGCTAATTATTTCATCTTTGCAAATGTCAGATACTTGTCCAACAAACAACACAACCACAACCAGACTTGGTACATGCTGTCTAATTGCGGAAGTGGCTACAAAACTGCCTAAAACAGATATACCACCCTGATAAGGAATCAGAAACCTGCGAACAGACCATGAGAAACCCTGCAAGTGGATATGGAACAACTTATAGAGGTAGAGACAGACCAGCATACACACAAGAACACAGAGGGACAAACAATAGATATAGAGAAACATGTGGTGTCAGGACCGGGTCAAAATGAATATGGTGGTGAAGCGCAGAATCAAATTACTAGAGAGAGGTCAAGTAAACATAGCAGAGGCCAGATACACAGAATAGCAAAGCAATAACGAGCAGAAACCAGGAAAAGGTACAAGTAGACTAGTAGCACCAGCAAGGTGTAATATAACTAGGCAGGTATATAAATGAATTCCTAGATGCCGCACCCAGCAGCTTACTACATAGGTCCTCCATCACTCTAGTAACCCTTGCTGGATAAGACTGGGCTGCAGAGGGGGTGGGTGTAGTTAAATCAGTCTTAAAAGAGCAACAACGTAAGCCACAGTTCACACACACAAAATGCTGAGGAGAATCAATGTCTTCGAATCCACCTTCTGTGGACAAGTTACAACAGTTACTAAGGTCAGTATTCTAGCTGAACACTTGTATGAATACCAGGGCTTCTGCATGGATTCAGGTGACGTGAGATCCTGGTAACCAGTCCCCGGCATATTTATCCCCCGTCTAACTGTGCACCTGAGATCATATTGCAACTTTACATTTAATTTTTGTACAGTGGCATTTATAAACCTTATCCCTGTCTGTGCGGAAAGTGCTGAACTGACTCGGCGGCTATGGAAATGTCTAGGGCTGTCATGATTTCCGGCTCGGTGTATCAGGTGACTGCAGAAGGTCTACCTGGACAAAAACATTAGAAGCAATGGAAGGCTGCAAGTGACCTCAATTTAGAAGAACTTTCTACTCAATGGAGGAAAGTGACCAGAATGTTATGGTTACAGGTCAGCTGATATCAGAGGACTCCATGCCCTAAAGAAAAGGAGCGCCACTTTGTCTGTACCTGAATTATCCCTGTATTCCAACAGTGGAGGAGCCATCTGAGAAAAAAAAACAGATTGCACCCAATGTTCTCTGGGGTGTCGTTTTTTTTATTTTATTGCTTTGTGGATCCATTGACTTCTTCGGAAGTCATTGGTCTGCAAACATAAATGAAAAAAGGGCAGGAGATGCTGCAATTTTTTTCCCAGCAAAAAAAAAAAAAAAAAAAAAAATCGAGATGGGAATTGGTAATTAGGCTCAGCGTGCGATCGTGGAACTAGCAAATGGATACTGATGTGAAAAAACAATGGGGCTTATTTAATAAGGGGTCCGCGGACGCCTTTTGGAGGGACTTTGACCTTTTTGGGTTTTGCACAGCGGTGACAGGTATTTAAGAGAGGATTGTGCGCACAAAAGTGGATTGTGACACGAGGCGCTGTGTTCATGAAAAACAAATTAGGGGGCAGGCCGTTGGACGATCCGATCAGGCGGGATTTACTTCAAATGTGCCGCAAGTCAGACGTACATGCACCAGGAAGAGAAGGTGAACCTCCGGCGGACCGAGCGGGGAAGCGGACACATGCAGGATATCGGGCGCACGATCTTAGTGAACGCGGCTGAATTCAGATCGTCAGAAGTGAAACTCCAGCCGGACGGTAAGTAAACGTGCCAATGTGGACGGTTGTGTAATACAGTGGCAGGGCGGTGCCAGAACTGGGCATACCTGGGGAAATGTTCCAGGGCCCAGAGCGGCTGGGGGTCACACATAAGGCTGTTAAAAAGGAATACATGGGGTGGAGGGGCGTATTATATAAAATTTGTATGGCGCAAATTAGGGAATAATCTTAGAAATATAACAAATGTTTTACACTGTCTGTAGGATGATTACTTTAACTAAGTCATGCGTATGGTTTATGTTTGGGGGTCCAACCTTTTTCCTAAGCGCACGGGAACATAGCTTTTTTGGGTCACAAACACTAGACGACTTGTGCGCCGATGACGGTCGCAGTAGCAGATGACGGCTAAGAGTCTAAGAAATATACGGGGATGTTGTAACAGTTGAAAAAACACCAAAAGCCAATGGGACGTCATGTCCAGGAAATGCTGCCTGCAGAGGACTCACTACCCCTCATGGTTCAACAACAGTCTGAGAAAGACGCCGGGCACATGACGCCACGGTAAGTGACCTCTCAAGGTTATGCCCTTATGAAGTGTTGGTGGACTCTTAATATGGATTATTATTGGATTTGTATGATTGTTACTAGATGTGACGGGGTAGGATTGTGTTATTGCATTTTTATATTTTATAGACAATGGAGCAATCCTTGTACTTCACCAGCCCCATGATCTTGCAGTAAAGTCACGGTACCTTTAAGTGGAGACTATTGGTTCAGAATCATTTGATCAGCAAATCGCTTGGTTTGGAATAATGGTCGAGTTTGTGAAAAATAAAGAACAAACAGATTAAATAACAGTATAAATGGCATAGACTATGAATCTATGCAATTTTGTAGGATGTAATAAAGCATTGAATAAGGTCTATTTTATTACATTTTACTTATAGATCAACAATTAACTCAAGGCAAAGTCTGGCAAATCAGGCCCGAGCCCAGTGCACTTGCAGGATGATCTGTACATCCATCTTTGCTTCATCAGTTTGTGGTCACCGAGGCTTGTTGCCTTTACTACTAAAAACACAGTAAAGACTGTCTCTAAAGGAAATTTACCATCAAAATAAATCATGATTAACCATGGGAACTTACTCATAGATCCAGGCACCGTAACTGTGGCAATCTTCATATATTTGTTATACATGGCCTCCTTACTTCTAAAATGAACTTTAACCATTATGCTAATGAGCAAGAAGGGCTCTTGGGGGGTTAACAGAGCCCCTCTGTGTTGTGGCTTCACAGGCTGTTACACTGTACAGAAGCACTTCCTCCCACAGGGTGAGATTACAGCAGACAGAGGAAAGGGGAAGTGCTGAGGAATGTGTAGAGAGGGAAGTGTAATTGCCTGTGAAGCACAGAGAGGCTCTAATAACACTCCAGACACATTAGCATAATAATAAAAGTTTATTTTATATGGAAGGAGGCCATGGATAACAAATATTAAAAAAATACCACAGTCACGGTGCCTGGATCTATGAGTAAGTGTCCCTGGTTGGATTTTGATTTCCAAGGGATATAGAGAAGATCCATAGAGAACACTGGACTCTCGACCTATTTCCCCATTAATTTTTCTCATATTATATCAAATGCAAATCACCTTATCCAGGGGGTAATAAGTTGTTGTTTCCTCATCACCTTCCTCTATACAGTTTCCACCAAATATCACATTGACTGTACTGGTGTATATAAGTCTGCGGATGTTTCTGTGTATGCAAACTGTATCAAAAGAAAAGAAGATATTGTTATAGATTGTTAAAATCATGTGAAAGAGATGATTTTCATTTCATACTTTCATTCAATTGTACTAATTTTCTCTCATTAAGGCAAGCAGCCAGGGAGGGAGCCATTGCGGGGGACACAATTTATGGATGTAAAGGGAGTCTTCCTACCGTTTTGACCATACATTGTTAGGTATCAGCCTTGCAGAGCTGCGCAATTATACCTTTGTGTATGTTGTTAGTAGCAGCAGGACTGTGAAAAATGCAATTTTTCCAGAATTCCACTCTTTTGTGTGAGATCACCTCGCTGTGCACGGCATCCCCTCTGCTCTGAGGAACGTATATTCTTGTGTATAAGCCCAGTTTTAAGCACAAAAAATGTACTGAAAAACCCCAGCTTATACTCAAGTGTATAAATAGAATTATACACTCGCCCTCTGACGCTCCCCACAGATCCTCTTCCTTCTCGTCTTCGCCCATGTGCGATGCCTGCGGACACACTATGATGTCATCAGCGGCGGCACCGCCATGTCATAGTGTGTGCGTGGGCAGAGCGCATGGACAAGTCTCTGCCTGCTCTGATAGACATGAAGACAAGAAGGAAGAGGATCTGCAGGGAGCGTGGGAGGGTAAGTATATACATTTATTTTTTTTTATACAACGAGCGGAGCATTTCATTACTGGAAGGGGGTGGGTGGGGACAGGCTGCACGGCCAAATTCATTACTGGGGGCCAGGCTGCATGGGGCATTTTATTACTGGGCCAGGCTGCATGGGGTGATTTATTTCTATGGGGGCAGGCTGCATGAGGCACTTTATTACTGGGGCAGGCTGCATAGGGCATATGAATATAGGGGGCAAGCTGCATGGGACACTTTATTACTGGGGCAGGCTGCATGGGGCACTTCATTACTGGGGGGAGAGCTGCATGGGGCACCTCATTACTCGGGGGGAAATTTGCATGTGGCACTTCATTACTGGGGATGCAGGCTACATGGGGCACTTCAATACTGGGAGAGAGAAAGCTGCATGGGGTATGTCATTACTGGGGCAGGCTGCGTGGGGCATATCATTACTGGGGGGACAGTTGCATGGCATGGGGCACTTCATTACTGGGTGAGGCTGCATGGAACACTTCATTACTGGGGGGCTGGCTGGATGTGGTTCATTTCATTACTGGGGGGGGGGGGGCAGGCTGCATGGGACATATCATTGCCGGGGGGCATGCGGCATGGGGAACTTTATTACTAGGGGAGGCTGCATGGAGTATTTCATTACTGGGGAGGCTGCATGGTCTATTTCATTACTGGGGAGGCTGCATGGCATATTTCATTACTGGGGGGCATGTTGCATGGGGAACTTTATTAGTGGGGGAGGCTGCATGGAGTATTTCATTACTGGGGAGGCTGCATGGAGTATTTCATTACTGGGGAGGCTGCATGGCGTATTTCATTACTAGGGGGCATGTTGCATGGGGCACTTCATTACTCGGGGGCTGGCTGGATGTGGTTCATTTCATTAGGTTCATTTCATTACTGGGGGGGCAGGCTGCTAGTGGTCCATTTCATTCCTGGGGGGGGGCATGCGGCATGGGGAACTTTATTACTGGGGGAGGCTGCATGGAGTATTTCATTACTGGGGAGGCTGCACGGAGTATTTAATTACTGGGGAGGCTGCATGGAGTATTTCATTACTGGGGGCATGTTGCATGGGGCACTTCATTACTGGGGGGATGGCTGGATGTGGTTCATTTCATTAGGTTCATTTCATTACTGGGGGGGCAGGCTGCTATTGTCCCATTTCATTCCTGGGGGGGCATGCTGCATGGGGAACTTTATTACTGGGGAGGCTGCATGGAGTATTTCATTACTCAGAATTCTAACGCCAGTAGTAACTCACCATCAATGACAACTTGTGTTCCTCCAATATTAATAGATTCAATTTGTTTCTTCTGCAACTAAAACACGTAAAAGATTAATATCTTGAATTCCATAATTATAACCCATGTCATTTATTATGGTTTTATGCATTATTATAGGTGGAATATTTACTGCACACAAAAAAATGATGGATTGGACAAAATAAAATGTTTAGTTTCTTTTAGAGCTTTAACCCCTTCTGGATATAGCCAGTTTTGGCACACAGGACACAAAAACATTTTAAATACTAGAACACCTATGGTAGCCGGGGGACTCACAACTAAAGCAAAGAGGAGCATAGGGCCAACATTTTGATCCTGGTGTGTCAAAAAAAAATTGGCATAACTCCTAGAAAAATACAGGACTTTGTGTTATTTGTATCTCTTATAATTGCTGAGCGCTATGGTGTTGGGGGTAATTGTGTGTTGGGGTATGGTGGCAACACAGTAAGGTCTTGTTAGAAGATTGATTACTTCTGCCTGTCAGGGATAACCCAGTGAATACAGCGTTCTCCGAAGCAGGGCGTAATTAGGGTAAGAGGAGAAGTGTCGGGGCAGCCACAGGAGCGACAGAACCTCATTATCATAATTTTATAATTGTTCTTTCTGCAAAACCACTCAGTTCAGGCATTAAACAGGATGTGTTTCTGCATCAGTGTTGTTACAGCACTGATAAGGTATGTTGGTTCATAAAAGCAAATGGTAGATTTCCTTTAAGATAATGGGGCACATTTACTTACCCAGTCCTGTCGCGATCCCTGATGTGCGTTGTCCGACGAGTATGAAGTCCGGCGCGATTCACTAAGATCGTGCGTCCGAGATCCTGCATGTGTCACTTCCCCTCTGAGGTCCGCCGGAGTTCACCTTCTTCTTCTTCTCGGTGTGCATGTCTTGCGACACAATTAGAATTTTAAATCCTGCGCTCAGTCCGAATCAGTTGGGTTGTTCGACTGCCATGCCCCCCTGATTTGTGTCGCATGAAAGTCGGCGCAACTGCGCCAAAATCCGATCTGGTGCGCCAAAAACCCTGGTTAAATGCGGTGTGCGGACCCTTAGTAAATGTACCCAATGTCTGCACACGCCTGAGATCACTTCCCTGTAGTCACTGGAATGGACCTTGATGTCAGGCTTCTGGGGTAGTGGACCACCGCGGATAATGACACCTGTGGCACCAGTTTTCATCAGAGCCCGCCACAAAGCAGGTTGGTCTTGCTGAGGCAGGGTAACACCAGGTCGTTCCAAAGGGGTGGCTTGTCCGTGGTGGCAGCCAAGGTCAAGGTACAAAGTCAGCAGGCAATCTTGCGGTCGGGCAGGGGCAGTAGGTCAAGACAGGCGGCAAAGGTTCAGGGTCAGAGAAGAAGCAGAAGGTCAGGGCTGGCAGCGGAGGAGCGGAATTGGGAACAGGTCCAGGGTCACAACGGAAGGTCAATACACAGGAATAACTCATAGGGCATAGCTTTCTCTGAGGCATTGAGCGCAAAGATCCGGCGAGGGATGTTGGGAGAGGCCGTATTTAAACAATCCCGGGAAATGGCCAGCGCCAATCAGCAGGAGAGGTTCCATGCCTCCGGATACCGATGCTGTCAGGTAGTGAAGCCAGAGCAAATTAGATGGCGTCAACATCAAGAGGCTGGAAACTCTCCAGCTGACAGCTCACCGTGAACAGCGACTATCTTACCTTACCGTCACCTTTTTTTTATTTACATTTTTTTTTGCATTCACAGTTTAAATTTGTTTTCGTGGCCCAATTACATGTATTTGGGAAAATTATAATTTCCAGGTTAAGTCATTTTCAGGGTCCATTCACACACGCTGTTTTACATGTTACCAGGAGTTTAGCTGGTTTGAAAGCTTTTTTCTTCATTGCTGGAAGTGTAAGCAGCTGCTTACACTTCCAGCAATGTAGACTGGGCTGCAGAGGGGGTGGGTGTAGTTAAATCAGTCTTAAAAGAGCAACAACGTAAGCCACAGTTCACACATACAAAACTCTGAGGAGAATCAATGTCTTCGAATCCACCTTCCAACAGTTACTAAGGTCAGTATTCTATTGAACACTTGTATGAATACCAGGGCTTCTGCATGGATATCAGGTGAAGTGAGATCTCTGTAACCAGTCCCCGGCTATATTTATCCCCCGTCTCACCTGTGCACCTGCTATCATATTGCACTTTACATTAATTTGTTGTACAGTGGCATTTCTAACCTTATCGCGGCTCTGTGCGGCTTAAGTGCTGAACTGACTCGGCGGCTATGGAAATGTCTAGGGTCTGTCATGAATTATTCCGGCTCGGTGTATCAGGTGACTGCTAGAAGGTCTTAGACTGACAAAACAATTAGAAGCAATTGTACAGGCAGCAAGTGACTCAATTTATAATGTCACTTTCTACTCAATGGAGGAAAGTGCCCAGAAATGTTATGGTTACAGGTTACAGGCTGATATCAGAGGACTCCGTGCCCTGAAGAAACGGAGCGCCACTTCTGTCTGTACATGAATTATCCCTATAATCCAACAGGGGCAGAGACATCTGAGAAAAAAAAACTGATTGCAGCCAATTGTCATCTGTGTGGTGTGGTTTTTTTATTTTATTGCTTTGTGGATCCATTGACATAAATGAAAAAGGACAGGAGACGCTGCAATTTTTTTTTCCAGCGGGAAAAAAAAAATCGATATGTGAATTGGTAATTTAAGGCTCAGCGTGCTATCCGTGGAAATAGCAAATAGGATACTGATGTGAAAAAACAATGGGGCTTATTTACTAAGGGTCCGCGGACGCACTTTTGGCAGACTTTGCAACCTTTTTGGGTTTTGCACAGCGGTGACAGGTATTTAAGAGAGGATTGTGCCGCACACAATTGGATTGTGACACGACTGCGCTGGGTTCCATGCAAAACAAATTAGGGGGCAGGCCGTTGGACGATCCGATTCAGCGCGGGATTTAACTTTCAAATTGTGTCGCAAAACAATGCACTTGCATGCACCAGGAAGAAGAAGGTGAACTCCGGCAGACCTGAGCGGGGAAGCGACACATGCAGGATATCAGGCGCACGATCTTAGTGAATCGCGGCTGAATTCAGTATCGTCAGACAGTGAACTCCAGCGGACGGGTAAGTAAACGTGCCCCAATGTGTGACTGTGTTGCAATACAGTGGCAGGGTCGGTGCCAGCACCGGGCATACCTGGGGAAATGTTCCAGGGCCCAGAGCTGCTGGGGGTCACACAAGGCTGTAAATAAGGAATACATGGGGTTGAGGGGGCTGTATCTATATAAAATTTGTATGGCGCAAATTAGGGAATATATCTTTATAAATATAACAAATGTTTTTACACTGTACTGTAGGAGGATATATTTTAACTAATCAGCATCAGTCATGCGTGGTTTATGTTTGGGGGTCACCCTTTTTCTAAAGCTGCACGGGAACATATGCTTTTTATGGGTCACAAACACCAGATCGGACTTGTGCGCCGATGACGGTAGTAGAGGACTGCCTATGAGTCCTTAGAAATATACGGGGATGTTTGCTAACAGTTGAAACAACACAAGCAATGCAGACAGGACGTGCAGGAAATGCTGCCTGCAGAGGAATCACTTACCCCTCATGGTCACACATTGCTGAGAACGACGCAGTCACATGACGCCACTGTAAGTGCACTATCCAGGTTATGCCCTCTGCATGTGTTGGTGACTATTCATATTGGAATTATTGAATTTGTATTGATGTTACTAGATGTGACGGGGCTTGTGTTATTGCATTTTTTATATTTTATAGACAAAGAGAGCAATCCTGTACTTCACCAGCCCCATGATCTGCAGTAAAGTCACGGTACCTTTAAGTGGAGACTCATTGGCTTCCAGAATCATTTGATCAGCAATCGCCTTGGTCTTGGAATAATGGTCGAGTTGCTAAAAAATAAAGAACAAACAATATAAATAACCAGTATAAAGGCATAGATATGAATCTATGCAATTTTTGTAGGATGTATAAAGCATGGAATAAGGTCTATTTTATTACATTTTACTTATAGATCAACAACTAACTCAAGGCAAAGTCTGGCATATCAGGCCCCAGCCCAGTGCACTTGCAGGATGATCTGTACATCCATCTTTGCTTCATCAGTTTGTGGTCACCAAGGCTTGTTGCCTTTTCTACTAAAAACACAGTAAAGACTGTCTCTAAAGGAAATTTACCATCAAAATAAGTCATGATAAACCATGGGGAACTTACTTATAGGTCCAGGCACTGTAACTGTGGTAATCTTCATATATTTGTTATACATGGCCTCCTTACTTCTAAAATGCACTTGATAAATTATGCTAATGAGCCAGAAGGGCTCTGGGGGGAGTTAACAGAGCCCCTCTGTGTTGTGGCTTCAAAGGCTGTTACACTGTACAGAAGCACTTCCTTCCTCCCACAGGGTGAGATTACAGCAGACAGAGGAAGGGGGTAGTGCTGAGGAATGGGTAGAGAGGGAAGTGTAATTGCCTGTGAAGCACAGAGAGGCTCTAGTAACACTCTAGACACATTAGCATAGTAATAAAAGTTTATTTTATAAGGAAAGAGGCCATGTATAACAAATATTAAAAAATTACCACAATTACGGTGCCTGGATCTAAGAGTAAGTGCCCCTGGTTGGATTTTGATTTCCAAGGGATATAGAGAAGATCCATAGAGAACACTGGACTCTGGACCTATTTCCCCATTCATTTTTCTCATATTATATCAAATGCAAATCACCTTATCCAGGGGGTAATAAGTTGTTGTTTCCTCATCACCTTCCTCTATACAGTTTCCACCAAATATCACATTGACTGTACTGGTGTATATAAGTCTGCGGATGTTTCTGTGTATGCAAACTGTATCAAAAGAAAAGAAGAGATTGTTATAGATTGTTATAATCATGTGAAAGAGATGATTTTATTTCATACTTTCGTTCAATTGTACTAATTTTCTCTCATATAGGGCTAGCAGCCAGGGAGGGAGCCATTGAGGGGGACACAATTTATGGATGTAAAGGGAGTCTTCCTACCGTTTTGACCATACATTGTTAGGTATCAGCCTTGCAGAGCTGTGCAATTATACCTTTGTGTATGTTGTTAGTAGCAGCAGGACTGTGAAAAATGCATTTTATTCCAGAATTCCACTTTTTTGTGTGAGATCACCTCGCTGTGCACGGCATCCCCTCTGCTCTGAGGAACGTATATTCTTGTGTATAAGCCCAGTTTTAAGCACAAAAAATGTACTGAAAAACCCCAGCTTATACTCAAGTGTATAAAATAATAGAATTATATACTCGCCCTCTGACGCTCCCCACAGATCCTCTTCCTTCTCGTCTTCGCCCATGTGCGATGCCTGCGGACACACTATGATGTCATCAGCGGCGACACCGCCATGTCATAGTGTGTGCGTGGGCAGAGTGCATGGACAAGTCTCTGCCCGCTCTGATAGACATGAAGACAAGAAGGAAGAGGATCTGCAGGGAGCGTGTAAGGGTAAGTATATACGTTTATTTTTTCTTATACAACAGTGGCGCAGGAGGGCATTTCATTACTGGACGGGCGGGGGCAGGCTGCATGGGGTAATTCATTTCTGTGGGGGCAGGCTGCATAGGGCATATCAATATAGGGGGCAAGCTGCATGGGGCACTTCATTACTGGGGGGGAGAGCTGCATGGGGCACTTCATTACTTGGGGGGAATTTGCATGTGGCACTTCATTATTGGGGATGCAGGCTGCATGTGGCACTTCATTATTGGGGATGCAGGCTGCATGGGGCACTTCAATACTAGGAGAGAGAAAGCTGCATGGGATACGTCATTACTGGGTTAGGCGGCATGGGACACTATTACTGGGGGGCATGTTGCATGGGGCACTTCATTACTGGGGGGCTGGCTGGATTTGGTTAATTTCATTAGGTTAATTTCATTACTGGGGGGGGGGCAGGCTGCATGGGACATATCATTATCGGGGGGCATGCTGCATGGAGTATCTCATTACTGGGGAAGTCTGTGACCAATGCATTTCTCACCCTTGGCTTATACTTGAGTCAATGGGGGTAATTTACTGAGGGCCCGAATCACGTTTTTACGACGGCTTACCCGAATGTTTCTGTTTCGTGTCGCTTTTCCTGAATTGCCACTTGACATGCGCTTACCGGCACCCGGCTTGGTGAACTTCAGCGCTGCAGCGACACCTGGTGGACATGAGGGGAACTACCTTAGTAGAACTACACAGAACGCGCCGCTGGATCGCGAATGGACCGGGTAAGTAATTCTGCCCCAATAAGTTTTCCCAGTATTTTGTGGTAAAAAATAGGTGTCTCAGTTTACACTCAAGTATATATCGTAAAAGGCTTCTGGTTAGATATAACAGCAGATGGGAGGGGCAGATGCAGATATCAAAGCTACAATTGTGAATATAAAGCCATGTTTACAGTCTGGTGCACACAAAGGTATCCAGGGACAATGCATAACACTTATTTAATACCAATAATGGAGTTGCCCAGATTAGTCAAAGTACACATCAAAATAGCAGAATGTCAAAAAAGCATAAACCCAGATTAGTATCACTAAGAATCTGATGCCCAGCACAATCACAAAAAGACAGGACTAAAGGCCATAGTAATTGTAGTGACACAGAACAGTAACTTACCATCAATGACAACCTGTGTTCCTCCAATATTAATAGATTCAATTTGTTTCTTCTGCAACTAAAACACAAAGATTAATATCTTGAAAGAATTCCATAATTATAACTTTTGTCCTTTATTATGGTTTTATGCATTATTATAGGTGGAATACTTACTGCACACAAAAAAATTATGAATTGGACAAAATATAATATTTAGTTTTTTTTAGAGCTTTAACCCCTTCTGGATATAGCCAGTTTTGGCGCCCAGGACACAAAAACAATTTAAATACTAGAACACCTATGGTAGCCGGGAGACTCATAATTAAAGCAAAGAGGAGCATAGTAGCAACATTTTGATTCTAAAAAAATTGGCATAACATGGGAGGTATATCACTCCTAGAAAAATACAGGACTTTGTGTTATTTGTATCTCTTATAATTGCTGAGCGCTATGGTGGTGGAGTACAGTAATTGTGTGTTGGGGTATGGTGGCAGCACAGTAAGGTCTTGGCAGAAGATTGATTACTTCTGCCTGTCAGGGACAACACGGTGAATACAGCGTTCTCTGAAGCAGGGCATAATAAGGGCAAGAGGAGAAGCGCCCTGCCAGCCACAGGAGTGACAGAACCTCATTATCAAAATTTTAAAATTGTTCTTTTTGCAAAACCTCGGTTCAGGCATCAAACAAGATAGGTTTCTGCATCAGTGTCGCTACAGCATTGATAAGGAATGTTTGGTTCATAAAAGCAAATGGTAGATTTCCTTTAAGATATTGGGGCTCATTTACTTACCCGGTCCTGTCGCAATCCCGCGGGCATTGTCCGACGTGGATTTGGGTTCTGCTGGGATTCTCTAAGGTTGTGCGCCTGATATCCAGAAGGTGTTGCTGCTGCGCCGAGGTCTGCCGGAGTTCACCTTCTTCTCCCTGGTGCATGTAAGTGCTGATCTTACGACACATTTCGTTTTTTAAATTCCGCGAAATTGGGAGGCAGGCCGTCGGATGATCCGATGGATTCGGACTGAGTGCGGGATTTAACTCTCGATTTGTGTCGCACTTACATGCACCAAGAAGAAGAAGGTGAAATCCGGCGGACCTGAGTGGGGAAGCGACACATGCAGAATATCGGGCGCACAATCTTAGTGAATCGCGGCAGAGTCTATTATACATGGGCAATGAACTTTCTGTGAACTCTGCGGGACCCTAGAAGCTGATGGGCCCGGTGCAAAGTCTGTGCCAGGCCCCCGACTATAATGTATGGTTTATAGTAATAGTCTTCTCATATTGGAAAGTAACACCATAAGGGCCCCCTAAACCTCTTGGGCCCGGGTGCGACCGCAACCTCTGCACCCCCTCAAGTTACGCCCCTGGTTACCTTCATATGTCACCATCTCCCTCGGGTGTGGCTAGAGAGTCATTGGGGCACATGTATCAAAATTTTGGCTTGCCTTTCTGTTTAATTTTTGAGACTTTCCATGGTGCTTATGCTCAATAGATCTGAGGTTTTAGCACATAAGAAAGTCTCCCTTCAAAGTTCGCCACTGTCTAGCTTTCTGCATGTTATCACATGAATCCAGATGTGAAAGTTGTGACTTCTTTAAAAAGTCTCAAATTTTGTTGCAAATCTATGGCTGCCCTTGACCATGCATAGAACTTAACTTGGAGCTGAATGCGACTTTTGGGGAGTTTTTGCAACAGTTTTTTTTAAACACCAAATTAACCAAAAGCCACATGTATCAATAAGGAAGAACAGCTACATCTGACAAGCAGAAAAAACAAGAAAAGTCTCAAAAAACAGTTGGACAAATCCAGACTTATGATACATGTGCCCTATTGCTCACACTTGTACATGAACTCCCCCCTCACGTGGCTGTGTCCATGTGGATTTGAGACATGGAGATTTGCAACAATGGAGCAGATTTATCAAGCTGTCTGAAAGTCAGAATATTTCTTGTTGCCCATGGCAACAAATCACAGCTCCCCTTTAAAATATTCATGAGCACTGGTAAAATGAAAGCAGAGTTGTGATTGGTTGTCATGGGCAACTAGAAATATTCTGAATTTCAGACAACTTGATAAATCTGCCCCAATAAGTCTCAAAAAAACATCAAAAAAATCTTTTACTTACTTGTTGATATCCTGACATTCCAAAGGATGCTGCATGGAAAACACAGTCAACTCCTTCACAAGCGTCATACAGTGATTTGTAATCTCGGATGTCACCCTAAAAAGGAAACAATACATTTTGGCTATGGAAGCTTCTTCCCTAACTGGATGTCATCTTCTACGGTTACAAATGGAGTTACCTGTATGAATGTAGCACGGCTCGGAACGTCCCAGTCCGGCTTGTGAATATCAAATAAAATAACAGTATATCCCAACTTTGTAAGGGCTAATCCAAGGTTATGTCCCAAATATCCTGCGCCACCCGTGACCAGCACTTTGGATATCTCCCACGTGCCCGGGTGAGCGCTTGGCATACAGGTAACCCTGCTTCGGTGAGGCACAACTCCATTAGTCCGGACTGTTCTTAGAGGAAGAGCTTTCCTTAGACATTCTGAACACATTTCTTCCTTCTCAATGTGGTTTCTTAAGTCTTCAAGTTCACATACAGACTTGGTTTCCCTCATGATGAAATATATTATCCCGATTTAAGTGATTAAACCTGAGGAGAAAATAAATTGCTATAATTAGCAATTATAATTTTTTTTTTACACAATTTGTAACAATTACAATTTTGTTATGAATAAAATTTAGATCTCACTTAACCGGATGGCCATTAGCATCAGATGGAGTTAGTCTCATTTCAATTATTTGGAAACCTGGAACACTGTACCTTAAATAGGTTTCTTTGTGTCGGACAAAGGATATTTAACACCCAGTGGGCCCCACAAATCCCTACAATGGGAGACGATAGTCTAACTACCCCCACTTTTTTCTCTTCCATCCCATGACTTACGTGATGTCCGTTCTTGTATCCCAAGAGGGATGTCACCAGGAGAGCAGGACAGGAGAACTAAGCGAAGCTCCGAAGTACAAATCACTTACACCTCTAATATTGTTCAGTAAGGTCCAAATTAAAACAAGCCTCACTAATTCCTGAAAACGACATCAGGTCCACACCCAGGGATCCTCGTGTTGTTGGAATTTAGGAAACAAAGTAACAAGCTGTACTTATCATTTATCTTTGCTCAGCTAAATGTGTGAAGAGAGTGACACATTTTTATTACATTGAATGGAATGGTGATGGAATGTTATGGAATGGTTCAGATGACTTCCAGGGCTTATCACTAATGATTTATATAATTATCTGAAAATACATCAACTATATTACTCACTTACTATAATAACTGCTACATTTTCATTTACTATTCTATTCGGAATAATACCATGCATCAAAGACTGTAGTAACTTATAAGGAGAAAACAAGCTTGGCAGTAACACAGTTGACGACCAGATTTGAGGCAACCATCTTGGTGGTTACAGAACATTCTTAGGCTTCTTTCACACAACCTCCATTTAGGTCAAGGGCACCCAGTCCCGTTGCGTGTAGCACATAGCTCCGAAGCTAATGTGGCTACACTGGCTCCCAGAGCTCTCCGCATGTGCAGTAGCTCTGGCTTCAGTGCCGCTTGCCCACACATGGATTCCTGATGGTAGGTGTCCTTTAAAGGGTTTGTCATGTGCCAAATACTATTAGTTACCTATCCATGGGTGGTAGTTTAGCAAGTGACCCCCAGTAGCCTATCGGTCATCTGTGTTAAGCAGTACCAGTGTACTAGGGACGGGACACAAGGCAGCTAGCTCTATCCATACTGTATTGGCAGGACAGCAGATGTGTAGGCACTCATTAGATACTACAGATATATGAGTAATCTGTAGTATTCAATGTCTTTAGACTTTGAATTGCATTTGTAAACACAATTCAAGCACAGCGGGGAGGAGTTTGCATTTGTATGGTCGCATATACATCCGTGTGCCCACCGTACCATGCCGTGGCAGCATAAAAGATAGCGCGTGCTATATCTTTTGCCCGCAAGCACGACTGTGCGCCACTATTCTCTACTGAGATGGCCAAGCAGCGCTTGCTTCTCCTCCCCTCCACCATGCCCGATGTGTGCCCGCCCGGCTGTAGCCATGTGCATGCAGCCTTATATCTAAACACTTGCCATCAGGAATGAACACCAGACATTTGCATTGTATAACACGTGTTGCTCATTCCTGATTGCAAGTGTTTAGGTCTAAAAACACCAGCAGTCCCTGCTGGGCCCGAAACGCGTTTCTATATGTAATTCAAACACAGTGGGGCACATTTACTTACCCGTCTTGTCGCGATCCCCGCTGTGCGCTGTCCGACGAGGATTCGAGTCTGCCGCGATCCACTAAGATCGTGCGTCCAATTTCCTGAATGTGTCGCTTCCCCGCTGAGGTCCGCCAGAGTTCACCTTCTTCTTCCCGTTGCATGTAAGTGCTGATCATGCGACACAATTTGCTTTTTAAATTCCGCAGTTTGTCCAAATCAGTTGGGCTGTCCGGCGTCCACGCCCCCCGATTTCTGTCACATGCAAGCCAGCACAGATGCGCCACAATCCGATTGTGTGCGCCAAAAACCCGAGGCAATTCAGGGTAAAACAGAAAAAAATTGCGAAACCAGACGAGAATGTGGCGTTTGGACCCTTAGTAAATGTGCCCCAGTGTGTGAACCTATGCCATCTGTACGTCTATTGTCTATTAGTGGAACAGTCTCTCTCTCTCTCTCTCTCTTTCTCTCTCTCTCTCTCTCTCTATATATATATATATATGCATCCGTGATTCTATGTATTCAAATATCCATAGATCTATCTGGTGTCAAACCATCATATAATTACCGTTATCACAAATTTAGCAAATGAAATGTTTGGATAAAGAAGGGATCCCAGCGGGCAGAGAACAGCGCAGTCACCTCCGCTCCGGAGATACAGATCAGATTATTCTGCTATCAGTGAATGAGAAGGAGCCTTATAGTCTGTACTCTGCACATAAAACCCAACTAGTAACAGCGAGACCACGCCAAACGTGACACTTATACCCTGAAATAGAAACCCATTGATCATTTGAGCTACGGACACTGCCGCTGCTTATAATACAGACGAGATCATCTAATAACAAACTAAAGAGATAACACATATAACCACAGCTGAGACCGGAGATGTAAACTTTTCCAAGATATTTGGGATCCCTATTTTTGGAATATTTATGACTACTATTTTCCAATTTTTATATATATACATTGAAATCCTACATTTCAAGCAAAATGCGACACATCATGGAAAAAATCATAGAAAACTTACTGTATCATATTCCCAGCAGATAATGTGGCAAAATGGTTCAATTGAGCCATTTTAGTTACTTTCACCTTATTTATATATTTAAAAATTCATGTAAATATATGACTGATATGTCTATACATTGCTGTTTTATGAGCTTAACCCTTTCATGTACCATATCCCTTTAAGCAGCCCTATATTGTTGGTTATGGCTGTCTAGACTAGACACCTGCCCCATGTATTATTTCGCTCACTCAGTGGCCATGCAAAACTGATATTCAGCAATCTGACAGCCCATGACCATTTTTAGGAAAACACACAAATATTTTGTGTCGCTGTTGGTTTTTCGGTGTGACAATGTGATGATTGACACTAATTGTCTTCAAAAGACCGGGAATTAGGCATTACACATACAGGTTGAGAAAGGACTTTATCATTGACATCTGCAATGAGTTTGTATATTCTCTCCATGTTTGTGTATGTTTCCTACAGGTCCTCCGGTTTCCACCCACATTCCAAAACATACGGTTGATTAGATGTGAGCCCCATGGGGACAGGGACCAATTTGACATGCTTTGTGCAGCGCTGCGTAATCTGTGTGGCTATATAAATAAAGAATTATTATTATTATTATTGATCTTGGGACCCTACGATGGTCCACAGTAATGGGCCCACCATGTATAATCCCACCAGATGTAGACATACCAAGGTGCATATTCTTATTAAGAAAAAATGGATTCTGGCACTGGATATAAGATCTTGAATGCTTTATTTCATATTCTAAAACATATATTACATCAGTCCATGTAATATGTTTTAGAATATGATATAAAGCATTCAAGATCAAGAACTTAAATCCATTTTTTCTTGAGAAGAATATGCATCACGGTATGCCTACATTTGGTGGGCTTATTCATAGCAGCCCAATTACTGTGGACCATCATAGGGTCCCTAGATCAATGATGAAGTCCTTTCTTAACCTGTATGTGTAATGCCTAATTCTCTGTATTTTGAGAACAATGGGGCACATTTACTAAGGGTCCGCAGCCGCGAATCCGTCGGGTTTTTCCAGAATATTTCCGCTTTGCGCTGTATTTCACGGGATTGTGGCGCACGCGATCGATTTTCGGCGCAGTCGCGCCGACTTTCACGCAACAGAAATCGGGGGCGTGGCCGCCGGCCTCCCCGAAGGATTCGGAAAAACCGTGGAATTTAAAAAGCCATTTGTGTCGCAAGATCAAGCACTCACATACACCAGAAAAAAGCAGGTGAACTCCGGCGGACCTCGGCGCAGCAGCGACACCTGGTGAATATCGGCGCACGGACCTTAGTGAATCCCGGCAGAACCCGAATCAGCGCTGGAGAACCCGCCGCTGGATCGCGACTGGACCGGGTAAGTAAATGTGCCCCAATAAGTCATCCGAATGATGTGTTTCACTACACGGATGATGTGACCTGTACAAATCATCTAAATGACATATTATACATATTATCTGACAACTCAGGGTACAAAAGAACCCAGGTGAGAGGTCACATTGTCCTATGCTTACATATGAATCATTATCTCTGAGAATGTGATCACCATGACACATATGCAAATGGATGTCCTAGATCTTATTAGCAGAGCAATTGCTAGATAATTAGATGACACCTACCTGACAACATCTGGTAGATGACGACTTAAGTTTCTTTTTAAAGATTATTTCTGTTCCTGGTCCAAGTTCATGATTGTAGAGTCCATAGGGGTCCCTGATCCAGTCACAACTGCTGCCTCCTTCATTTATTACCTTCATCTAAACTAACAAGTAGCAAGACTGTAAGGACATCCTAAAAACCTGCGCCTGATAACATAGCCACTGGCACCCCCTACAGGCTACACACATAACTCGTAGTGTAGGGAACAGGTAGCAGTACATTGAGTATAGTCGCATTAATCTAAGGCATGGCGGATTTATACTGTAGGGAGGTGAATGGTTTACATTATTCACAGAATAGTGATAAATGTGGCGCACGTTGAGATTGGGCCCCGCTGTGTCAAGGGGCCCCATCATCTGACTTGACACACTAAAGAGTGGAGGATGTGCACGATAATATACATATTATGCTGCACCCTGTACAGCATAATATGTATATAACATATATGTGATGTATAGAGGCTGTATCTGTCATGTGTATTTGCTGTATGTGTTTACAGTGTATGGTGTCTGTATATACGGTATGTGTGTGTGTATAGATGCTGTACACTCAACGGCCACTTTATTAGGTACACCATGCTAGTAACGGGTTGGACCCCTTTTACCTTCAGAACTGCTCATTCTCGTGGCATAGATTCAACAAGGTGTGGAGCATTCCTCAGAGATTTTGGTCCATATGACTTGATGGCAATCACAGTTGCCGCAGATTTGTCGGCTGCACATCCATGATGCGAATCTCCCTTCCACCACATCCCAAAGATGCTCTATGGATGAGATCTGGTGACTGTGGAGGCCATTGAGTACAGTGACCTCATTGTCATGTTCAAAGAAACCAGTCTGAGATATTCCAGCTTTATGACATGGCGCATTATCCGCTGAAAGTAGCCATCAGATGGTTACAGGTACATTGTGGTCATAAAGGGATGGACATGTCAGAAACAATACCAGGTAGGCTGTGGCGTTGCAACGATGCTCAATTGTACATGGGCCCAAATGCCAAAAATATTCCCAACAGCGATCCAGACCAACACCACCAACCCCAACCAGCCTGAACCGTTGATACAAGGCAGAATGGATCCATGCTTTCATTTGTTGACGCCAAATTCTGACCCTACATTCCAATGTCACAGCAAAATCGAGACTCATCACGACCAGGCAACAGTTTTTCCAATCTTCTACTGTCGCATTTCGATGATCTTGTTCAATTGTAGCCTCAGTTTCCTGTTCTTAGCTGAAAGGAGTGGCACCCGGTGTGGTCTTCTGCTGCTGTAGCCCATCTGCCTCAAAGTTCGACGTACTGTGCGTTCAGAGATGCTCTTCTGCCTACCTTGGTTGTAACGGGTGGCGATTTGAGTCACTGTTGCCTTTCTATCAGCTCGAACCAGTCTGCCCATTCTCCTCTGACCTCTGGCATCAACAAGGCATTTCCGCCCACAGAACTGCCGCTCACTGGATGTTTTTTCTTTTTCGGACCATTCTCTGTAAACCCTAGAGATGGTTGTGCGTGAAAATCCCAGTAGATCAGACGTTTCTGAAATACTCAGACCAGCCCTTCTGGCACCAACAACCATGCCACGTTCAAAGGCATTCAAATCACCTTTCTTCCCCATACTGATGCAGGTTTGAACTGCAGGAGATTGTCTTGACCATGTCTACATGCCTAAATGCACTGAGTTGCCGCCATGTGATTGGCTGATTAGAAATTAAGTGTTAACGAACAGTTGGACAGGTGTACCTAATAAAGTGGCCGGTGAGTGTATATGTATATGTAGATATATATGCAGATACTGTGATGCTGCCATGTGTGTATCTTTTTATTCCTATGTAGGTGTTTTATAGTGTAGGAGGACATGTTTTAGGGTGCGTTCACACGTGGCAGTAACATATGTGTTTTCAAACGCATCTGAACATCTGAGAAGGGAAGATTTGCCGGAGTACAAAGCTGGTAGCATTCGGTTAACCAACACACATGTTAACACCAAGTTAACATTGTGTTAACATATATTAACATTATGGTAACAATTACAAATGTTAACAATATGTTAAAAGTATGTTAAAACTATAGTTAACACATGCATTTTGTAAATGACATGTTAACAGCTATGTAATCAAGCAACTCTTCTCTTCTCAGTTATTCTGATGCATTTGAAAACACATGCTTTAATGTCACGTGAGAACACACTTTAATATATCTTTTTTTTTTGGGATGTAGTAGATTACTTTATGATGCAGAGCTCCAGTGCTGTGTGTCTTCCCTGCCTTGCTCTACGCTAGATCTCTGTACAAGCTGCAACACTGATTCTGTGTCCCGATTGGTTAAGCTGTTTGTGCACGTTCATGTGAATGCCCTGAATGCTACTGGTCATAGCTGAAGTCCCAAAAAGGAAGTCCCTCCCACTTCAGGAAAAGCTGAAAGGATATTACAGATAGCCTCATATATCTATTAGCCCTATATCTCAGGATAGGAAGAAGCCAGCATCATGATATAGCTATCGTTGGAATTGTTAAACACTCTCTTCAACTGTACTAAAATTATTTTTGTCTGTAACGTTACAGTAACTATTTAAAGATGTTGGGGCACAGATCTTGTTGCTTCCATTATCTTTGCTTTAAATAGCAAGAACCCCTGCATCATGAGGGCCCAATGAGGGAGATTGTCTTGACCATGTCTACATGCCTAAATGCACTGAGTTGCCGCCATGTGATTGGCTGATTAGAAATTAAGTGTTAACGAGCAGTTGGACAGGTGTACCTAATAAAGTGGCCGGTGAGTGTATGTGTATGTTTGTATATGGCTCTGTATTTGTGTGTATATTCTCTATATATGTGTGCTTGAGTGTATAAAGTGTAATTGTAACTTGCAGGTGTTAGTATCCAAATATGTATATTTTTTAAGTCAGAAGGGGGGGCCATGCAGAAGCCTGCTGTGGGGCCCTGCTTCTCCTAGTTACGCCACTGATTTGTGTCATTTTGTTGTGGGCTCAGTTTTTACAACTTTCATTGTGCGCTCCAAATAACACGTCTGCTTATATTTTTTAGATCCTCTAGGGTACTTTAACCCTAGATGGTCTGATTGTTTCTACCATAAATTATTGAAATAGTTTCTACCTTGAAATTATTTTTCAAGTATATAAATGATAAGAAACTAAAAACAGAGAGTGTGGGTCCCCTTAGAAAAAACATGGGGGGCATGGTGGAAGGAGATGAGAAAAGTACCAATCTACTGAATGTCGCCTTCTCAACTGTCTTTACCCAGGAAAATCTCCTGGTGGAAGACACAATGAGGAATAATGTTAATTCTTTTTATAATGTCAACAGTTTAACCCAGGAAGAGGTACGGCGCCGCCTCGCAACCACTAAGATAGATAAATCACCGGGGCCAGATGGCATACACCCCCGGGTTCTGCATGAATTATGTACGGTGATAGACAAACCGTTATTTTTAATATTTGAAGATTCACTTAGGACTGGTTATGTTCCACAGGAATGGCGCATAGCAAATGTGGTACCAATATACAAAAAAGGATCAAATAGCGATCCTGGAAACTACAGACCCGTGAGTCTAACTGCTGTGGTGGGGAAAATATTTGAGGGGTTTGTTAGAGATGCTATCCTGGAGTATCTCACTGTGCACAACCTTATAACCCAGCGTCAGCATGGGTTTATGAGAGATCGGTCCTGTCAGACTAATCTGATTGGTTTCTACGAGGAGGTAAGTTCAAGACTGGATCTGGGGGACGCTGTGGATGTTATATATCTGGACTTTTCAAAGGCATTTGACACAGTGCCACATAAAAGGTTGGTATATAAAATGAGACTGCTGGGAATAGGAGAAAATCTGTGTATTTGGATAAGTAATTGGCTTAGTGATAGAAAACAGAGGGTGGTCATTAATGGCACATTCTCAGATTGGGTTGATGTTACCAGTGGAGTGCCACAGGGGTCAGTATTGGGGCCACTTCTTTTTAATATTTTTATTAATGACCTTGTAGTGGGTTTACACAGTCAAGTTTCAATATTTGCAGATGATACTAAGCTGTGTAAAGTAATAAATACTGAGGTCGATAGTTTAGCATTACAGAGGGATTTGTGGAAGCTTGAGGGATGGGCAGAGAAATGGTTGATGAGGTTTAATGTAGATAAATGTAAAGTTATGCACTTGGGCCATGGAAACAAAAAGTATAATTATGTTCTAAACGGTCAATTACTTAGTAAAACTGAAGCTGAAAGGGACTTGGGCGTATTGGTGGATGGTAAACTTAATTTTAGTGACCAGAGCCAGGCGGCTGCTGCTAAAGCAAATAAAATAATGGGATGTATCAAGAGAGGAATAGATTCTCATGATAAAGACATAGTTTTGCCCTTATACAAATCCCTGCTCAGACCACACATGGAATATTGTGTACAGTTTTGGGCACCAGTGTATAAAAAGGATATAGTAGAGCTGGAACGGGTGCAGAGGAGAGCAACCAGGATTATTAGGGGAATGGGGGGATTAGAATACACTGACAGATTACAAAATTTGGGATTATTCAGTTTAGAAAAAAGACGACTGAGGGGAGACCTCATTACAATGTACAAATACCTGAACGGACAGTACAAGGATCTCTCCAAAGATCTTTTTATACCTAGGCCTGTGACCAGGACAAGGGGGCATCCTCTACGCCTAGAGGAGAGGCGATTCTACCACCAACATAGACAAAGGTACTTTACTGTAAGAGCAGTGAGACTATGGAACTCTCTGCCGCAGGAGGTTGTTATGGCGGACTCTATGTACATGTTCAAGAGAGGCCTGGATGACTTTCTGGAGAGAAAAAATATCACGGGTTATGGGGATAAAACATTTATTTAATTCTTAAAGGTTGGACTTGATGGACTTGCGTCTCCTTCCAGCCTTATATACTATGATACTATGATACTATATACTGCAATACTACTATATTACAGTATATGGCATTTTTACACAGTATTCATTACATTGAGTCACTGGCTCATATGCTGTATACATATGTAGATATATATGTACTGTATGTGTGAGGAATGTGTAATAAATCTGTGTAATTGTAATTGGACAAGTATATGTGACGTGGGGCTAGATGTACTATGTATGTTTATGTACATAGTACATAGTGGATACATGTGTATTTAACCCCTTAACAACTTGGCCTTTTTTTGTGTGTTTCTTACTCCCCACCTTCAAAAATCTATAACTTTTTAAAATTTTTCAATGTATAGAGCTGTGTGAGAGTTTGTTTTCTACGTCCTGGTGACAGTATATATTATATTCCATGCTGTATCCTGGGAAGTGGGAAAAAAATTTCAATGTGGAGTAATATGTGAAAAAGGCATTTACACCATTTTCTTGTGGGTTCGGATTTTATGGCTTTCACTTTGCTCTCTCCATATAACAAGGTGCACCAGGATGTTCCGCGGTGGGCCTCCAGGTGCTCTATCCACCAGAAACATCCTGGTACGGACCTCTTCTGAGAAGGTAGTCTCCAGCCAGTCTGTTATTAATTTTATTACATTCTTCCCTTCTACACCTTCTGGGAAGCCCACTGATCTCAAATTTTCCTCCTTGACCTGTTCTCTAGGTCAAGAAGTTTTTTTCTGTACCCTTTTTTCTGAATGTATTAATTTCTCAATCTTTTGGCAGTAACAAGACATAGTGGGGCTTTTTTACTAAGGGTCCTTGGCAGCACTTTAGTCTGATTTTCCGTAATTTTCGGGGATTGCACGGCCGTGACAGGTATTTAGCAGGGGATTGTATCGCACCTGATTGGATTTTCGCACAGCTGCGCCGGTTTCCATGCAACAGAAATCAGGGGACGTCGGACATTCCGACTGATTTGGACTGAGAGAGGGATTTGATTTAACATTCAATGTCCCAATCCAATGCACTTACATGCACCAAGAAGAAGAAGATGAACTCCGGCGGACCTGAGTGGGGAAGAGACACATGCAGGATATCGGGCGCAGGATCTTAGTGAATCACGGCACAGTGCATTCTCTTCGGATAATGCACTCTCGGTGAACAACTCCGAACGGGTAAGTAAATGTGCCCCAATGCCCTATACTTGTCTCTGTTACTCTCACTCTTTCCCTAAGTTTATTAATCTCATCACCTATGATGTCTATTTTAACTTTCATGCTCCCAATTTCTTTCAACACTTCCCCTACCAGGGCCGGAACAAAGGGGCCCCCACCAAATGTGGGCGATTCGCCCACAGTGTATTTGGGTCCTGGCTCCCCGGGCCATGTCCTGCAGATGTTCCCCCGACTTCAGTCTATGGCAGAGCGAGGGAACTATAGGTTGGCAAAGTTATATGGATGACAGCGCAATGCTTCTGGTGGCGCGGTGTGTGACGTCACAGCACCGCAACGTGGCGGCGCCACCTGGGGAAGGGTGCCGCCATCTTGGTACACCTCCTTTGTACACACACTGACTGACACCTCGAGCGAGGGAAGGAAAAGAGGTTGGCGTGCATCAGAGGAACGATAGAAGTTAAATCCAATTTTATTATTTTACCTAGAAATGTTTATATTTATAATAGGAGTCTGTATATAGTTAGTTAAAGGGGACTGTAAATAGTTATTATAGGGGACTGTATATAGTTTTAGGGAGGCTGTATAAAGTTATTAAAGGGGGCTGTATCTAGTTTTTAAAGGGGGCTGTAAATAGTTATTATAGGGGACTGTATATAGTTATTATAGCAAGGCTGTATATAGTTATTATAATTGTATACAGTGATTGCTAGGGGCTGAATATAGTGATTACTGGGGGCTGTATACAGTGATTGCTGGGGAGCTGTATATAGTGATTGCTGGAGAGCTGTATATAGTGATTGTTGGGGGAGCTGTATATAGTAATTGCTGGGGGAGCGGTATAAAATGATTACTGGGGGCCTGTGTATATTAATTACTGGGGGCCTGTATATATTGATTACTGGGGGCTGTATATAGTGATTACTAGGGGGCTGTATATAGTGATTACTGGGTGGCTGTATATAGTGATTACTGGGGGGCTGTATATAGTGATTGCTGGGGGGCTGTATATAGTGATTGCTGGGGGCTGTATATAGTGATTGCTGGGGGAACTATATATATATATATATATATATTGATTACTGGGTGGCTGTATATAGTAATTACTGGGGGGCTGTATATAGTGATTTCCTGGGGGAGCTGTATATAGTTGTTGCTGGGGGATCTGTATATAGTGATTGCTGGGGGAACTGTATATAGTGATTGCTGGGGGGGCTGTATACAGTGATTGCTGGGGGAGCTGTATATAGTGATTGCTGGGGGAGCTGTATATAGTTGTTGCTGGGGGAGCTGTATATAGTGATTGCCGGGGAGCTGTATATAGCGATTGCTGCTCCTTGTCTGGACTACATTCAATGGGGGCCCTGACCAGATTTTGCGCCTAGGGGCCCCCACCAACCTTAATCCGGCCCTGAACCCCTACTGCTCATATGCACTGCGCTATTTGCAGTGATATATCCTTAAGCCTATATTTACACGGTCGTATGGGGGCCATATGGTTCATTAACACAAGGGGTATATGGGAATATGGATATTAGAAATTACTGAATAAGTGTGGGGGCACAGTAAAGAAGTGGTTGAATGCTGGGGGGTCGGGGTGGGGTAGGGGGTTCCTTTCAGCCAAATATGGCACAATTTCAATTTTGAGGCATTTTTAACTATTCCAGAACAACATTTTTGGATTAAACAAGGGATTAAATATATATATATCACAAATTGTAAATAAGGAAGGTAGGATCACTATGGATTGTTTGATGGAATAGCCAGAAATAAGAAGGATGGGGGTCGTTTAGGGTTTTTCAAATATATCATGCGGCTCTCAAAATAGAGAGGGATAGATTGGGTTTTGGAGACCCATAAGAGTGTGGAAATCATAAGGTTAGGAGTTAGACACAAAGGGGTTATGTCATTGTTATATAAAAGTATTATGAACAAAAAATGGCATTATGAACACTGTCCAGCAAGGAAAGGGTGGGAAAAAGAACTAGGAGATATAGAAGAAGGAAAGTGGTTAGAGATGTATAGGAATATAAAGCGCTCGTTCAATTTAATATTATCCAAAGACTACTTTATACACCCGAAAAAATTTACAGAATGAAGTCAAGGTAAAATGCCAATTGTGAGAAATGTTTTAATCCAGATGCAGGTTACCTTCATAAAATATGGGAGTGCCCGAAAATGTGTCCTTTTTTGGGAAAAGTGATAGAAGAAGTGGAAAGAAGGTGTATAGGGAATAGGAGGGTCTGAAGAATGGAAGCTCAATTTGGGATGATCAATCTGGAGAGGCTCTCTAGGGTCGAAAGAGACAGGTGCAATAAGATGCTATTTTTCGGGAGACTGCTTTTGGTTAGGAAATGGGGAAGTAAAGATCCACCAGTTTTCAGAAACTGGGAAAATTTGTTGAAACTTGTTGGGAGGTACATTATAGATTGTACATTATAAAACAATAGGTAAGGGGGGATATGGGGAGATCATGGTTTGGGGACAGGGGACATTGGAGTAGAGAGGCCGAATCTATTTCCCTCCAGGACCTGTATATCCCTTCTTTTTTTTTTTCTCTGTGAGGAGATTCATATCAATCAGTAAAAGTCTGCAAACCACGAGGGGTAGGGGTGGGGGGTTACTGGGTGCTTAATTTATGGATTTATGGAGAATCTGTGGTAGTCAGAAACAGAGGTCTTCTATGCTGTCGATAAATTAAGAGAACAATATGCTGAATGTTAATTAGAGGCATAGGATGATATGATTTTTAGTGAATTATATTTCTTTAACGCATGTATTGATCTTCTGCATTTATGTACGATGTCATGAGAATGTATTATCGACCGTGTTGGTATATGTTATTTTCATATGCCTGTGATTGTACGGGATCGCAGGAACACAGGATCACAGCAACCACTGTTTTATGGATTTCTGGGGGTCCTGTTCACACTAATTTTTGTTCATATTATTCTCCTTATCATTCCAGCCTCAGTACAGCTAGAACCCACAGTCCAAAATAAACCTAAAAATCAAAAACACAATAACTAGTTTTGACCCTCATTTTACTCTTTGATTTCTTAAAGGGATTGTCCTTAAAAAGAAAACATGTCCAGAAAACTTCTCCATGCCAGGCCGTAGGTAGTGGCTGGTATCACAGCCCAGCTCTACTGAACGTGGATAGACCGTGGTACAAAACTGTGGACAATTGGATCTTTTGGAAGAAAATATCTATATTTTTCTAATTCTGCACAACCCCTTAAAACAGTCATTAAAAGATATTGGATAAGGATCTATGCAATGTAGAGCCTGATCTAATCTAACATTTAGTCTTAGGTGATGCATTTATCTTATACATTGTTGATATCATGCTATTTTTTTTCTCCAAAAATGTATAGTAATCTAAAATATGAGATTGTTGAAGGACATTGGCAATGCCATGATTACCTGTCTTTGGCAGTCTGGTGCCAGGACTATACAGTGTATACAGCTGGAAGCAGACAATGAAGAATGTGGGTGCGGCTGATACACATACTATGGGTTAGACGTGGTGTGAAAAGAATTAATGGTGCCTAGGTGACACATGTAATATCGATTAGTTTATGATAAGACACTAAACAGGAAGCCTGTTTGACTATCCTTCTCAAGCCTCTACATGACTGAGGAGACCCTGACAAAGTTTGGTTTGTAGCACTGAAACCTAGAAGGGAACCTACCGCCACATATCTACCTATAAAGTTAGATCGGGTGGTAGGTACATCTATAGGACGCGAGTATAGCCCTTTTAAGGGCTAATCCTCACATCCCTACAATCTTTTGCTAACTATTATTTCGCTAATATGTAAATTTTGTAAAGAGGCTACTGGGGCCTGGAGTAGCCGAGCTGAGGCTAAACGGCGCAGCTACTCCACAGTAGCCTCTTTGTTCCTCCTACCAGAAATCTTTGGCGCACAGCTCCTCGTAGCTGCACCCCCTCGTCAGAGAAGCCTGCGCGGTCACTGCTCTTAAGCCAGAGCCACTGCGCATGCGCAGACGGCAGGCTTCCCTACCATCAAAATCTATCACGATAAACCAGGGTCACTTACACATAGATCCAGGCACAGTGGATATGGTAATCTTCTTATATTTGTTATCCATGGACTGCCTCTTCTAAAACCAACTTTTAAAATTATGCTAATGTTCTGGACTAGCTCATGGGGGTGTGACCAGAGTCCCGCCATTCTGCAGAGTCACAGGCTGTTACACTGTTTCCCCCTGACCTGTCAGCACTTCCCCCTCTGTGTGCTGTAATCTCACTGCAGCAGAGTAATTTTCATCACATAGTTGGAGGGGGATGTGCTCCTTGCTTCTGTAACAGATGGTGAAGCTGCAGCTTGGAGGGGCTCTTGTAACACCTATAGGAGCCCCTCAGGCTAATTAGCATATTTTAAAAAGTTGATTTTAGAAGGGAGGAGGCCATAGATAACAAATATAAGAAGATTACCACAATCACAGTGCCTGAATCTATGAGTAAGTGTCCCTGGTTTCTCATGATTAATATCGATCATATCAGATATGTGCAAGACATATAATTATACAAGGAAACCGGGCAAGAACGTGTAACACAATGGCCCACATCTACTAAGTGCTATGCACCAGTTTTCTGACGGACTTTGCATGTTCTTTTCAGTGCAAACTGCTGGCCCATGTATTTAAGAAGTGTCCGCGACACATTTTTGGTGCAGTACACTATTCTTCAGGTGACACAAATTTCTGCACTGAAGGGGGCGATCTGGTGCACAGTCGGACAGTGCACCAGATTAATCATGCAAAGTTCAACAGAATTGTGTTGCAAGCCCTTGTCAAAGGTGCACCCAAAAAAAGTGGTGCACTCTATCGGGGCAGTGCAGGGAACGCCAGATTCATTGGCGCCCCCCACACACTACACAGGCAAACTGCACATAGTACAGTCTGCACTGTTCTTAGTAAATGTGCCCCTACATTCACATGTCTGCATTATATTTCGGATATGCGGTTGATAAACTCAGCTAGCTACAATGTGACACATGGGACCCAAGCAGCAGAGAATAGATCTGTTGGGCTGCGTTCACATGTGGTGCTTGGATTGTGCTTTGAAATGCAATACAACAGCTGAGGAGAAGATTTGCCAAATTTCATTGCTGTTAACATTTGGGTTTCCATGTCATTAAGACACACTGGCCACATTTATTAAAGCCTTTGCACCAGTTTTCTGTTTGACTTTGCACTAGAAAGACGCCAATTGATTTGAGCCTGTACGCTAAGAAATCTGGGCTCCTTCCGAGTGTCTGGCCACTGCCATACTGCTCACCCCATCTGGGCATGCTGTGCCAGCAATGGCTATCCCCTGATGAATCCTCCCATATGAGGAAGAAATGCGTCGGGACCTTCGGTATTTTAAAGTCCTCTTGATAGGGATATATCCGCCACAGAGCTGATGCTGGCTCGGCTCTGGATCAGAGCCGAACCGACATTGGGAAACACGGGTTGCTGGCTGTAACTAATAGCCGGCATCCCAGTGTAACACCCGTGATCGGAGTGGGCTCCGATCGCGGGTGTGTAACCTGTTAAATGCCTCTGGGGGGGTCTTTTCCCCACGATCACCCCCCTCTCCAAACCATTTTCGGGGGGCGCCAATCGCTGCTATGGAAGTGCTGGGGTCTGATCTGGTCCCCAGCACTGCCTGCAGACGCCATATTACTGGCACAGTGCCAGCCTATGCAAGTGTATAGGCTGATACTGCTAATACATGCAATACCCTGCAATACATTATTTTAGTATTGCAGAGTATTATCATGAACAAGCAATCAGATGATTGCTTGTTCATGTCCCATGCTAGAAAAAGTGAAAAAGTAAAAAAAAAATGTTATTAAAAAAAAAATAAAGTAATAAATCAATAAAAATGAAAGACTGTATTCAAATAAGCTTAAGGGGCTCTAGGCTCCATTAACACCTACGGAGCCCTTCAGGCTCATTTGTATACAGTCCTTCATCCTGGTGGTTTATGAACTTTAATGGGGGGCTGGCATAATGGCTCCTGGACAGTGTATTATTGGGGGAGGGGAATTTAATGGCTCTTGGACAGTTTATTATTGGGGAGGAGATTCAATGGCTCCTGGACAGTATATTATAGGCCTCCTGGATGGTATACTATAAGGGGGTGCTCATGGACCATATAATAACAGAAGACTGCTAAACAGTATATTTATAACTGGAGCTACTGAACAGTGTTAACAAGAGTACAAGAGGGCAGGGTCGGGACAAGGCTTTTTGGTGCCCTAGGCTGACAAGCAAAATTGCAACCCCCAACACGGCCAATTAGGGCCAATCATAACGGGAAAAATGAAATGCCCCCCCATTAAAAATAATAAGAAAGGCCAACTGGTATGGAAACATCTACAATAAGGTCTCCCGGCCATGAATATAGCGTGAAATAGAAAAATATGTCCCTCTAGTGAAATTACATGCAATGCTTATACCAAAAAGAATATAGCAAACACATAAATATATTCCATCAATGAATATACCAAACACCTAGATGCCAATGACTGGGCTGCATATATAAATATTTAACAGCAATGAATAAACAGCACATAATAATATCCTGCCCTTATAAATGTATACCAAAAATGAATTTACTACACACATCAATATATACCAGCATTACATGTCCTGCACATCTTGGCTGCACAGACATCATTTACTGTTAGGCTGCTGCTGTCTCCTTCTTTGTCTGTGTTGGTCCAGTCCATCCCACTCTTCTTCCTGTAGTTTTCTCTTTGCCCCCTGTATATACAGATAATACACTGCGACCAATATATACTGCCATATAATTTTACCCTCATTAATCCGGTAGCCCCAGCACACTTCCCCAGTATATAGATAGCCCATGCCCTCAGTATATAGCTAGCCCCATAGTATATAGCCAGCCAGTCACCTGCCCCCCCCCCCCATAATATATAGCCAGCCTGCCCCCTGTGTAATATATAGCCAGCCTGTCCCCCATAGTATATAGCCAGCCTGGCCCCTGTAATATATAGCCATCCTCATGTATTATATAGCCAGCCCAAGTGTAGTATATAGCCATCCTGCCCCCTGTAGTATATAGCTAGCCAGTCCCCATGTAGTATATAGCCATCCTGCCCCCTTTAGTATACAGTCAGCCAGCCCCCTGTAGTATATAGCCTGCCTGCCCCGTGTAGTATATAGCCAGCCCCATGTAGTATATAGCCATTCTGCCCGGGTGTAGTATATAGCCATTCTGCCCGGGTGTAGTATATAGCCAGCCTGCCCCCCTGTAGTAAATAGCCATCCTTCTCCCCTGTAGTATATAGCCAGCTTGCCCCCCTGTAGTATATAGCCAGCCTGCCCCCCTGTAGTATATAGCCATCCTGCCCCCCTGTAGTATATAGCCATCCTGCCCCACTGTAGTATATAGCCATCCTGCCCCTCTGTAGTATACAGTCAGCCTGCCCCTCCGCCAGTAGTATATAGCCATTCTGCCTGCCATCCTGTAGTGTACAGCCAGCCAACCCCCCTGTAGTATATAGCCATGGCCCAAAAAAAAAAAAAATATTCCATCCAGTAAAGCAGCATGGAGTTATAAGCTGTACTACAGTTACATCCCTAGGTGGCAGCACACTCTTTGCTAGCTCTTGTGGGGAGTCGTAATAAAGCATGTGCTAGATTGTACTCTAGAATACATTACAAGTTTTTCAGTTTAAATCTAATATATTAGGCTGAGTGTATGTGTGTATATGTATGTATGTGTGTGTATGTATGTCCGCTAAAGGAATCTGCACAGTTGCGTTTACAATCACTAAATTTTGCATAGCAGCTCTCAGGGACTCAGGGAATGTCATAGACTAGGAATTGAGTCTAAATTTTCACCCCCTGCTTTCCAAAATACACTTATTAAACCCTAGGCGCACCAGGACGTTATAGTACGTCCCCGGGGCTAGATGCTAAGCGCATGGGGACGTTCTATAACGTCCTGCTTCTGGCACCGGCTCACGAACAGAGCCGGCACCAGAAGCAGCGGCTGTGTTTGCGCTGTGGATCGGATCCCCCGCGCCAATTACCAGGGGATCCGATCCTCTTCTGGGCAGCTCCGAGGACTGGCATGTGCCCCGGAGCTGCCCGATGTCCCTGGCAGTCAGACCCCTTCCAGGTCTGACTGCAAACTGTCTGAGCATGCGCCTGCATGCTCAGACAGTTTACACTGCTCTACAATGAAAAAGTATTGTAGAGCAGTGTATTGGACTTGAACCAGCGATCAGAACATCGCTGGTTCAAGTTCAACTTTGTATAAGTAAAAAAAAGTGAAAAACACTAACGTTAACACATTAGAATAAATAAAAAATAAATACATTAAAATATAAGCCCTGTGAGAAAGTGAGAGGTGTTGTGTGGGAAAACCGCTATCTGTCCTACAGGCAGATGAAATGCTGGTGGTAAAAGCCCTGGGTTTGTCTGCAGTAACCCAAGGGTTAATGCAGACATGATAAGCAGGAATAGTCTGTTTTGTCTGTGTTGGCCTAGCTAACACAGACACATTTGTAATGTCCGTACTGGGCCTGCTTATTATGGAGTAGGGGTAGGCTGGTAGTGGGACTCCTACTCCACCCGGGCTTCGATCCTGGGCTTTTGTATAGCCCACAGGTGCAGGTCACAGGCCTCGTTAGGGCCTGATTTAGTCTGCAGGCCAGAAGCAGTAGGGGAGGCCCTACCTGGAGAGCTGAAAGCAAGATTGCATTCTCACAGCAAAAGGTAACTGAGGGTCTCCTGTCTTGCTGCTGGCCAAGAGCGTGTGCCAGGCAGCCTGGTACCCGGATAGCTAGGGTCCGCCAAATGTGTTAGACAGCGCCTAGCCGGGCAGGAATTACTTTTATAATGTTTTTGCAGGTGCCTAAGCCAAGGCTGAATTTGTGTTCTGTTTTGCAAGTGTGAATAAACACTTAAGTTGGACTTTTAAACCTGCGTGTGTCACTGCTTCCTGCACTGCTACCTGTCAACTACCAGAGCAATTCCCCACAGCCCCTAAAATGTCACTTTCCTATAAAAACACTTAATAAAGTATAAAAAACACAAAAAAACACCATCTCAATACAGGTTTTGGTGATTTTACAAAAAAAATTGAAAAATGATACCTAAATTCTGAGCTTCATAACATTCTAGTAAAATATGTGGAATCTTAAAAAACCATGCCAACATAAAGCAGACATTTGTGAAATGTAAGTTATGAATTTATTTGGGAGCTATGACTATCTGCATCAAAAGTAGAGAATTTAGAACGTTGAAAATAAAGAATTTTTACAAATTTTTGCCAAATTTTGTTTTTTTTCATAACTAAACGCAAAAGATTTCATTCAAATTTTTAAACTAATTTGAAGTACAATGTGTCACGAGAAAACAATCTCAAAATCCCCTGGATATCTTATAGCGTCCCAAAGCTATAACCACTTATAGTGACACAGGTCAGATTTGAAGAATGGGGCCGCGTCCTTAAGGCCAAAAGAGGCTGAGTCCCGTAGGAGTTAACCAACATATACAGGAGCCATTGTCTGCTACTGCTGCTGTAGCAGTAAGCAACCAATCACAGCTCAGTTTCTATTTTACCACAGGTCATTTATATGAGCTTTGATTGGTTACCATAAGCACTGAGTACCAGGCAGCTTACATCATCGTTGCACACACTATGATGTCAGCAAGCAGCTGACGATATTGTGTGTGTGACGGCAGCATGCATGGACGCAGAGTATCAAAAGAAAGAAGAGGCTGGACGGAGGAGCCGAGGAAAGGTGAGTATGGGGTGTGGGTATGGGCTGCTGGCTATATACTGGGGGGCAGGGGCTGGCTATATACCAGGGAGCAGGAGCTGCTGGCTATATACTAGGGCGCATTGGCTGCTGGCTATATATTAGGGGGCAGGGGCGGCTGTCTATATACTGCGGGCATGGGCTGTCTATATATTAGGGAGCAGGGGTTGCTGGCTATATACTAGGGGCATGTGCTGCTGGCTATATACTGGGGGCATGGGCTTGATGGCCTTATACTGGGGGCATGGAAGGGTGGGCTGTCTAGCTATATACTGGGTGGAGGCTGTGACCAATGCATTATTTACCCTAGGCTTTACTCTCAATAGGTTTTCCCAGTTTTTTGGGTCTCAACTTTTACTAGGATTGGCTTATACGCGAGTATATACGTTAATATACAGGTGATATGATGGACACTCCAGTCACATCCAGAACTGCATCTCAGATGACTGTAGTTATAGCTTAGAGCAATTATCTGCTATCCCAGGCAATGCTGGAAGCTACAGCTATCTGGTTATAAAATGTAAAATGTTACAAATATCAAAATTGTGTCCCAGAATCTGATGAGTGTAGTAGTACGTCATCAAACTTCTAGAGAATGGGAAAATGAGCTGTAAAATTCCATGTATCACACCAAGGCAATAGTGCGACACCTACTAGTGTCCTCACACAATATTATGCCCCCCCAGTGCACCAAAATATGGCATATTAACCCCTCTGTGGTCCTTATCTGGCATAATGCTCTCTTGTGGCCCCCTACACTGTGTAATGCCCTCTTTGTAGCCAAAAGTGTGCAAATTGCCTCTAAGATGCCCTACCCTTGTAGCCACCACACTGTATAGTTCCCTTTTTGGCCCCCTTCTGACCCCCACAATGGAAAAACAGACACAATGACCATCACTACAGTGCGACTACTTGTGTCTAAGCCGGCCATGGCAGCTAGTGCTGGGAAGTCCGGCTCTTCTAAGAGATCTAGATCATTAGGCCAGGCTCACTAAGAAGAGCCGGCTCTTCTGGCTCCTGAACGACACCCTATTAAATATATAATAGGGGCCTCGGCCCCCCACTCCACACCACTTTTAACCAGATTTTATCGAGTTAAAGGGGGGGTGGTGAGACGATTATGGGCGGGGTTAAGTGAGCTATCGGCTCACTGAAGGGAGCAGACTCCCGCTGTCCACGCAAAAGAGACGGATCTTCCTTCCGACTTGTTTGCGAATGACCCATCACTAATAGCAGCAGCAGAGGGTGAATGGTGGAGCAGCTCTTTTTTTTCTTTTTGGTTGTCCAAGTGGCTTTTCACCCTTTGAAGGGAACCTGTCTGGGTGATTTATGAAACTAAACCACCTATAGATCCTTGTGGACTGGTGGTTTAGTGTCCCAAATCTCTAGGCTAGAGTTCTCTCTGTGGGGGGTCATATAGACCTTTACTTCACCTACAGACCTGTATTTCAGTGATGCTAGAGCAGTACACACCGGCTTCATTACATACGCGCTGTACCCTCAGCACATGCACAGTGAAGCCGGGTTGGATTACGTTGGCTTCAACGTGTGACTGCACAGGCGCCTCCTGGATCAAGGGAAGTATACAATTTTATTTTAAACCACCGGTCTATTAAGATCAGTGGGTGGTTTAGAGTTCCCAATCACCCTGACAGGTTTCCTTTAACCCCATGTCGGCAAAGCTGTCTGAGGCTTCAAAAAGATGCTGGAGCATGGGAGCCGCCATCTTGGTGAAGATCGTCGCTCCCCGTGATGTTAACGGGAGTGGGCATCGGTTGCCATGACAGCCGCGGGTCTTCTTTTTGCCATTTTGAAACATAAAAATTCACCATCTACAGCTCTGTACACCAAAGTTTAAAAAAGTTATTAGCACCAGAAGCAAAATAAAAAAAATAATTTGTACAGGAGGTTTAAATTTGTGTAAGTGTATGAAAACATTATAAAACCTATATAAATTTGTTATCCCCCAAAGAATGAAGTAGACATGTAATTTGTAAAATCCAATCCCACAAGATAACGGTGCAAACTTATTTTTTTTCCACCCTTTTCACTGCATTTGGATTTTTTTTCCTGCTTCCCAGTACATGGCATGGAATATTAAATAGTTACTATGAAGTGCAATTTGTTACACAGAAAAAAAGCCATTTTTGATGGAGAGAAAAACGGAAATGAAAAAACAAAAAAAAGGGGGGGGGGGTTAAATCCCATAGAGAGATGTGAACTTGTTAGATGGCAAGCACTAGGCGGAGGGGCACAGCTCAGCCTCTGTACTGTGTCCTCCTGCTGTGCCTCCGAAGATGCTCCCCATTCTCTTTATACTTCAGCGTGCACAGCAAGCTCCGCCCGCCCGGAAAAACGGTTGGAGGAAGTGGGCGGGCAAAAGACGATCTATGTCAGTCATTACATCACTCCGCCTTCTAAGAGGCGGGGCATGGAAGACCGTTGCCAGGAGAAGCTGTTGCCGCCGGAGCCGTGAAGATGGCGGTGCGGAGCGGGGGGCGGGGCTGAACTGTCACTGCGCTCCGCTTTTGTTGTGAGACTAACGGCCGGAAGCGTCAGAGGCGGCGGAGGAGAGATGAGAGCGTGACGGCCGCTGCGGCTGGCGGGGAGGTGGGTGCGCGCCGGAGCGGAGAGCCGCCATACATAGTACTGGCACAGCTGCCCATGTGGTGGATGTGATGTGTGATGTATATACCGTGTATTCATTATGTATAATCTTTGTAATATGTATATGTATTTATGGTGTGTATAATGTATGTATGGTATGTTTACGTATAGGGTGTATAATATGTATGTAGTTATGCTGTGTGTATAATGTATGTAATATGTATGTAGTTATGCTGTGTGCATAATGTATATATGGTGTATTCATAATGTATAATGTCAGTGTGGTGTAATTATGTATGATGTGTTTACGTATAGGGTATATAATATATATGTATGGTGTGTTTATGTATAATGTATGTATGTAAAGTGTGTGTATGATGTATGCATGGCGTTTACCCATAGGGTATATGGTATATATGTATTTATGGTGTGTTTATGTATAATGTATGTATTTATGGTGTGTGTATAATGTATGTATGGTGTGTTTATGTATAATATATGTAATATGTATGTAGTTATGGTGTGTGTATATAATGTATGGTGTATGCACAGGTTGGGGGATCTGGATGGTGATAATTATGTCACATTCTATCCAATTATCCGATGGTGTCACTACCATTAGCGCGGTCATCCTGTGTCACATGCGGCTTGTTATGTACTGATGCTCCTATTCTGCAGTGTTGTCCTGGCAATCACTTGTACAGATCACTACTGTGTTATTTTCTAAGGTTTTCTAAGGTTCTTTTCCAGTGTTTCAACCGCAAGCGGCACCTGATGGACCCCATTGACTATAATGTAGCGCAGGCTATAGTTTACATTGGGCATTTCTCCGGTCTCATCCCTTGATGATGGTAATAGCAGAGCCTCGTGTAGCACTTTTCTTATTGGAAAATGCAACACTCTGTACCATAACAGTGTAGAGCCATAGTGGAACCATAGCATCTGGGCTCAGGAGGGGCTGATCACAGACTTTCCAGCCATGTTGGAACTTTTTACAGGGATCTCTGGTCTGTAGAGGTCTGACCACTTTGAACCCCATCAATCATAGGATGGGGGTCCCCAAGTCTAGTGTGTGTGAATGGATCGGTACTGAGCAACCCAATTCCCTTCCACAAGTCCAAAGCAGTGGATTTACACTTGTTCTGCCTCTCTGTTCGGAGGGGAATAGAGCATAAGTGTTGTGAGTGGGAAAACCTCTTTAAAGGAGTTCTTTATTTTGATAAGATTACCCAGCACCTCCATCAAAAGCACTTAAAGGGGTTGTACTATTAAAGCTACACTTTATCCAAAGGATAGCGGATCACTAGCTTATTGGATTCCTACCATACACAAGAACAGGACCCAAAGCAATAAAGAGCATGTCGGTTTCGTTGTGTCCTGCTGCTCCATTCAATAGTATACAGGTGTCAAAAGTTTCCCAACCTCTATCCCTCAGTTTGTATATTGGGAGCTGAAACATTGCTGCTGCTGGTTATAGATCCATATACTATGACACCTGTTCACATTGGGCCGTGCTGTCATTATCCTGCCATAGTGATTGTAGTTATTGTGTCTGTATGCGCTGAGTGTTTGGCTCTGGGGTATTTGGCTCTTGTTGTCAGTGGGGACGCCCTGAGTGATTGCACACCATTGTATCCCAGTCTTGTGGAATGAACAGGAATCTGAACGATCGCTCAATAAATAGCAAGCAATTTTTTTTACCTCTATTAACCCTGTGTTCTCTCTACTAGTCTTGTTACAGAACAATGGAGCCGTATGAAGAATTCTACAAAAAGCGATTTGCCACATTACAAGGGCAGGCGGTCACTACCGAAGCCGTGTCCGCTGAACCTCAGGGAGTATCGGTCATCCAGTTTCATGGTGTTGCTGTCCTCTCTCCATTGGTAAGTGATTTACACCCTATGTATCACGGTAGTGATTCTGATTTGATTGCTTCACATTGTGCCTGCGGGGCCGGGTGGATTTGCATCTTTGATCTGCGTTTGTTCTCATGCAAACCATCAGTATAATAAGTAGTGTGTCAGCGCTATGGAGTTGTGCTGACACATACTTTACAGATACAATACAACTTGTGTCCATAGGTGTATTTGCTGATTAAGCTTAAAGGACATATACCACCAGAATGAAGGCTTGTAAACCAAGCACACTGACATACTGGTGTGTGCTCCCTCTGGCAGAATACACCTTTCTATAACCTTCTTATGCAGTTGTTTTTAAGAGAAAAAGGCTTTAAAATTATCCAAATGAACCTATGGAGCTCAGAGCATAATATTAAAAGCTGTTTTTGTAAGCAGCTAAAGGAAGAGCAGACACAATCCTTCATCCTGGTAGTAGATGCCCTTTAAAGGGGTTGTGCCACAATTCACACTTGTTCTCAACCCCTAGGATAGGAGATAGTCCGTTTGCTGGAACCCCCACTGACTGTCAGAGTTGGGACCCAGGACCCTACCACACACACAGAGTGCAGGAGCAAATTGATCTGCACTCCATTCACTTTTATGGGACTTCTAGCAAATCTTACAGAATGGGAATTTCACGAGAATAGCATTTTGTGGATTTGGGGCTCAAGTGAATGCTTTCCAGTTTGGTGGGCTTTCCAGTGATGGTTGTCCCTAAAGTTCAGGTTGAGCGTGTGCCCCTGCGCTCCATTCACAAGTTAGCGCGTTACCCCTCCCGCTGCACAAGATCTGGTGCGTCTGTGAGTGGTGAACTCTGCGCTGACCTGATATCTCAGACCAAGCACAGGATGGGACTGTGTGATGTATGATACAAAGTGTCCCTTCTTCCTTGCTATAATCAGTATTAGAGTTTGGCACATCTGTTCTGCAGGGAAGCAGGGACCTTGTATCATATATCACTATGATGCCTCATGCCTGCACGTGGTACACCTGTTTTGATGAGTGCTCGGGTTCTTTCCTGTTAATGACTATGTAGGTTCGTCTTGCTGTGCCACTAAAGGTAAAGTCGCAATAACTTCTAAAATTACTATTTGGCTAGTGACGTTTGCTGGTCTTTGTGCATCCCCGGACTATGCAAAGATGAGCAGCTTACTGTGACAATGACTGACAGTGACACACATCCTAAACGGTGACAAATTGATGATTCTTCTCTTACCCTTTTATCTCTAGTGATTGTATAGAGTAATTGTCTCTTTACTTCTCACTATCATTACCAGGATTATGTCTATTATCTATTGTTGCTCTTGATGGTGTCATAACCTCCAATAATTCCTGTAATGTGAGACGATAAAAGGTATTTCTTGAAGAATTCTAATAATGCTCAATAGCCGGTCACATTCCTTGATAAGATCAAGTATTTGGCCTTGTTCTTCCATGTGAAATCCACAGGCTGAAGGAGGTGATGGGGTTATATGATGTCATGTCTGATGTTACTAGCTGCATATTGCATGTATGGGTCACTGACAGACGTCCCAAGGTGTCTGCTATGGGGCCTAGAGTCTGCATCTCTTATTTTGAGGGCAAGATCCTGTCCACAGTTGAGGGATGTGTGTCTGGGATCAATGGTTGGATGAGTGTCTGAGATAAACACAAAACTTGCCATTTATTAGCAGAACAGATCATGTTCCTAAAATTAACCTACACCCCAGATTAGTCCATGGAACAATATTCTAAAGCCAGTTCGGTCTGAGAAACTCACTCCATGCACTTGCAGGATTTCCAGGGCCCCAACTGCGATCACTGAACTGAGCTCGGCACCTCAGTACAGTTCAGTGATTTGCAGTCCATTCTGGGAAATTCTGGAAGTGCCCCTGGCAAGTTTCTTGGACCAAGCTCGCTTGTGGGCAACAGGCTTAAAATGGAGCCCCTAAACCATTCGAGTTGTGGCAATTGTAAAAGTTAAAAACGACCCTTAGAGTTAATCGAGATCCCAGACGGGATGAGATGGCTGGGGTCCCTGGTCTGGATTTTGTACAAAGTCCGCCAGCGAGTAATCCACTCTTCAGACTCCAGTTACACCAAGATGAGTCAACGGTGCCCATCACCATCCTGTACCTACCTCTCCGCCACACTGCAGCTTGGGCGGGTACGTAACCAGATGTAACTGTGACCTCTCTATGGTACAGTGTTATATGACTGCTCGTACGTCTGAGCTGGATAAACAGGCTTATACCTACAAAATGTTGACATTTTCCTAATATTGAACAGAGATTACATTCATTGTTGGAGGATCTGTGCTGGAATTTAGCCTGACAGTATAGTATTGTGTAGTATGTACAGAGGGGACACATTCCTGAAAAGTCTCATCACAGATCTGTCTGATACGTTCCTACCCATAGACGGGCTCATATTTGAGCTGCTCGGAGTAGAACTGTACATCTGTATCTATATATTTACGGACTGTAATATTGCTGGAATATCCCTGCAGTTTGGTCATCAGTATCATTATTAGTCGGGGAGGTTTTCAACTGAAAGGGAATCTGTATGGGCGATTTGAGACACTAAATCACCCACAGGCCCTTATGGCCCATTGGTTCAGTGTCCCACAATGCCCCCGGTTTCACCACACGAGCCGTGAGAATCGCCATTGCACAAAGCTGGTGTTAGGGAGGGTTGGTAGATACCTGATGTATATGAGAAAGCCGCCCCTAACAAATTTGGGTGCAACTGATATTACTCTGTGTACTGCAAGCTTAAAGGAAGTCTTGATAAACCAGAGACACTTACTCATAGATTTGTTATCCATGGCCTCCTTCCTTCTAAAATCAACTTTTAAAATGATGTGAATGCAATCTGGGGGCGTTATCAGAGCCCCTCTGTCCTACAAATGACACTCTGCAGGAGCACTTCCTCCTTCCACTGTTTGCTGCAACTTCCTGCACTGTCAAGATTACTTCAGAGAAAGGGGGAAGTTCTGAGAAGGCAAAGGGGGATGGTGAAACCGTATGAAACTACAACCTGGTGGGGCTTTGGTAACCTCCCACAGGAGCCCCTCTGGCTCACTAACATCATTTAAAAAGTAGATTTATTAGAATGAAGGAGGCCATGGATAACAAATATAAGAAGATTACCACGGTCACAGCGCCTGGATCTATGAGTAAGTGTCCCTAGTTTATCATGATTGATTTTCATGATGGATTTCCTTTTATAGGGATTTTCCTGGGCTCAAAACATATCCTTCATATCATATTGGTAGAGGTCCCACACCTAGCACATTGATGATCTCAGTGGCTAAAACTCAGAAAATGGAACAAGAAGCAGACGGCTCCATTCTCTGTGTGTAGTGGCCAGACCATGTTACTGCACATAAGCCATCATTTGAATGGGAATGTGTGACCCAGCACAATACTGGACCATTTTGACCAGTTTTTGCAGCAGGTTACACTGCCTTGTTCGTGTCCATCTCAGACATCTGTCTGGGAAAAGCATGTCCATCCGGGAGAACCTGAGTGGCAAAACTTCACCAAATTGCCCATTTGTTGTTTTTTTGGGGGGTGGAAATTTAATATAGAAATAATTGAAAATAATCTTGTGACTTGGAAGGGAATGACATCTAAAATAGTATTTTTGTTGTTGTTACTATCCTGTTTAGTGTGTGTTATCCTGTGTAATTTTTACCTTGCATAGATTACGGGCTCCTGACCACTGGTGTTAGCTTTATGATGATGGATGATTTGTTTATAGCACTATATACTATGTATACTGCGGCTCTTGTGTAATGGTCATATGGGCCGGCTCGGGTGACAGTGACGAGATGGGATAATTACACCTTTCAGCTTTGTGAAGATGTTTTTACAACTTGTCTTAGGACCTGGCCGTCCCTGGCAATTGTACACAAACTACAAGCGTTGTTGTTGTGTACAGGCTGTAGGATCGCCTTGTCACCCTACACTCTCTAAGTCCTACACAGCTTCTATCTGCTGGAAGACCCATAATCTTTCTAGAATTATAGAAATACCGGCCTCAACGCTGTCCGCACAATGTGTATGACAGGTAAGTGATCTCAGGAGATCTGGGGCATAATCTTTTCTTATGATACAATACACAGGCTGTCACCCGACTTACAGACGACCCCTAGTTAAAAACTGACCTCTGGATATTGGTAATTTACTGTACTTTAACCTTAGGCTATAATAAACAGCTATTAAATGTGTCTACAATGAAGCTTTATTGTTAATCCTGGTTTTTATGACAACCTAACATTTTTAAAATCCAATTGTCACAGAGAGCAAAAATTTTGTCTGGAGCTACAATTATAAAATATACAGTTCCAACTTACATACAAATTCAACTTAAGTACTAACCTACAGACCCTATCTTGTACGTAACCCGGGGACTGCCTGTACAACATTTGTAGATGCATATAAGATTATAGATTTTTATATTTTTGTAAATGTTTGATTAATTTGTGTATATTCAGTGTATAATAGTAAATGGTAATAGAAAGCAAATATTCCTAAAACTTCCTAATACTTGATCACTAAAAAGTTAATTTACTACTAAAATAATCTTTATTGTTTTGCTGTACACAATATACGGTACCATCTCCATCTATATTCGTTTGTCTCCTCTGTCTCTTTATTGTTGTTTTTTCTTTAGCGTTTATCTTTTCTTACCTATGTAATTTATTTTTTCTTTAGATTTTTATCTCTCTCCTTATCTATTCGCTATATGTCTGTTTGCTCTTTTCTTTCTTTCCTTCCATATTGATCTTTCTATTTCTATCAATGTATTCGTAAGAACTTGGCTGCTTATCTATTCCTCTAAAAATAAACTTGCTCCATTAATTATGCTGGTGATTGTTTGTCACGTATGTATCTCTAGTATTATAATTATATGTTGGCAGACGCACTACAGTTATATTTACCTTGTGAGTGAGCGCCGTCTCCTTTTCTAACTCCATAACCGCTTTATTGGGAAGTGGACATCTTATTTTACCCCACAGTATGAAATGTCCTTTCTAGAATTTCCCATCTACCTAAAAATAAAAACCTCATCCCTTCATGGGTTGTAATGTAAAAATGAGCAGAAAAGAATCATATTTGCCTAAAACGAGTCACGTTTAGAGGCTGAATGGGGGAGCATCACTTCAGACATTTTTTCTGGTTCTGTAGTACCTAGAATCATGGTGTCATAGTAAAGATGTGAATCTCATCTTTTCAGAACCCCTCGGACTTGTGGTTCTGTGATCTATTAAACTAGAGATACATGCTGTTAAAGCTTTAGTTGGGAATATGAGCTGCAAATAAAATCCAGTTCCCTTTTTTCTTTTCTTTAGCAGACTGTCTGTAGTTAAAAGATGAAATTGTTATCTTTAATATGACACCACAAGTTCTATGCACTAGTGATGAATGGTACCGAACCTGGACCCGAATCCCCCACCGGTAACATCTGAGTGTTAACTGTATAAATGCCAGTGGCATTGAAACTATTGCGGCCATACATCAGCAGCAGCAAGCGATGATCATCCCCAAAATGGCAGATCCGTGTGCGGGTGGCGTGGGCCCACATCAATTTAAATGACTTTGGCAGCAGGATTTAAAGACCCGGACTTTGTGGTTCGAGTCTGCTCAACACTATTGGGTAATATAGAATTCAAGATGGGGACTTTTGAATTGACACTACCCCTGCAACTTCTAAACTTGACTCGTCTCGGGCAAATCTGACTCTTCTCAGCTCATTTTGTATATGACTTTAGAGGAGATTTTATTTTTTTAATATGTAGACTGGTGAGATTTCACATGAAAGAGGGAATTCTAGAAAGGGCCTGAAGGGGTAAATCTGGTGACTGGTTGCCTATAAATAAACAGGTAATGTTATCATGGCGGTTTTCATTATGGAGGTATTTGACATGGATTTTCTTGAGTCAAACATCGTCTGAAAATCCACTGTCGGACTTTCCGATAAAAATTTTGGTCAATGGGAGAGCGATTGTAAATCCTTTACAATTACTTTGCAGCTCACAGTGGAGAAAAGGCAAGAAATGCAGCAATATAGACAGAAGGCCATCGAGTTGGGAGAGAAGAGGCTGAACAACAAAAAGAAATCCCTACTGAACCGCGTGCAGGAGATACTGGACACTGTGCAGGTAACACATGCATCCACTCATATGACCCAGCCCAGGGGTAAGGGGTGGTCATACATACAATATATAGGACCCCTCTATCTTCTATGATGGTAGGTGTTTGGGAATATACTAAATGCTCTGTATACTCCTCCATCAGCAATTTGGATACATCTGAGACGAGCATGCATGTGTATGTGGGAGATGAGAGGAATTTCAGATCTGGTCAGTAGGATAACCATAGGCTGAAATCTATCTGATTTGTGTATTGTGTAATCAGGATGGCGATAATCGTGGCATACATATATCTCTGCCGGGACTGACGCTGTGATTGGTGTGAACAGGGGCTTATCTTCATAGCCGCTTTTCTCTATGTAGCATCTGGTGCCAAGAACCGCAGCAAGGTCACAGTATATTTATAAGAATAATAATATTCTTTATTTAGCGCCATCATATTCCGCAGTGCTTTACAAATCATAGGGGGCATATACAAATATAATATTACATTACAGAGTACAGACATATGGAGCAATAGGAGTGATGGACTTGCTCACAAGAGCTTACAGTTTATAAGTTGTATATGAAAAATACCTGCACACTTCTTGGACCCGCTCATATGTCACAGCCAGATCATATGGAGAGGTAGATGCAATTTAGACAAGCCCTGCTCCTCTGATCGGTGCGGATTGTATATGTTCTATTTTCTTTGTATATTGTTTTATAGTGCATATATATTAATTGAACTGAAAAGTGATGGTTCCTGATCTACGTTGTACGGGTGAAGTCAAGGAGACTATTTTGGCTACATTAATTGGCGCTATGTAACATAAGGGATCTGAGAATTCCCTGTATGACTCCTAAGTTCTGGCTGAGGTGGGGAAGTCTCTGAGGCAATTCACTGCACTCACATGAGCTTGAAGAAATCGTCCAAAAATATAACCGTGAACGCAGCCGCCATTGATGTGCATTCTGGGTTTTGAGAAAAAGTGCATTGCTAAATTGACAACTGGACGTTACCATTCTTGTTCTAATCCTCTGGATTGTTCCTACACAGTGTTGACACTACAAGCGGTCCCCTACTTAAGGACGCCCGACTTGCATACAACCCATAGTTAAAGATGGACTCCTGTGACCTCTGGTGAAGCTCTCTGGATGCTTTACTATAGTCCCAGGTTGCAATGATCAGCTGTAAGGTGCCTGTAATGAAGTTTTATTGATAATCCTTGGTCCAATTACAGCAAAAAAATGTTGAAACTCCAATTGTCATTGGGACATAAAATTTAGTCTGGATCTACAATTATAAAATATACAATTATTTTGACTTGCATACAAATTCAACTTAAGAACAAACCCAATGAACCTATCTTGTACGTAACCCACCTGCCTGTATTGGTATTGATTGTCAGACTCCTATAAGGACCCTGTGGTTTTGACAAGGGGAATGGGAACATCCAATTGTAAGTTGTTCCAGGAGGAATATCAGAGTGACTGCACAATACATGGTCCTCAGAATATATGTGCCTGCTTATGGGAAGAACAGAACTGGCCATATGGATAGGAGAAGTACTTAAAGGGGTTGTCCATGTTATAAAATATGTTTCTGAGAATGAGTAATAATTCAGAATAATTTTAGTGTATCCTATCTATCCTTCCTTCTTTACAGGGGTTGTCCGCCTTCAGCAAATAATTTTATTTAACTTGTGTTATGAAAGATTATACAATCTACTTTTATTGATTCCTCACAATTTTTTAGATCTCTGTTTGCTGTCAATTTATGAATGACAAAGTGATATATAATGAGCCATCCATCTGTGTGACATCACATGACTATGTATCAGCTTATATCCACAAGAAGTAAACTATGAAATTTCCTATATGATGACAGCAATCAGAGATCTAGAAAACAGCAGGGAATTGGTACAGAAAGTATATTGGAAAATGGTATAAATTTTCATTACACAAATAATATCAATTATTACAACTTTAAACTGAGACGAATCATTTAATGCATTACACAGGGGTAAATATTGGAAGCGATTTCCAGGGTTTTAAACAAATATGCCCTTTTTTTTAAATTTAGGATCCAGAATTGTAAGTCTGGTAATAGTTTCTAGGATGTGATTTTCATTGCACAATGCTTTAGTCTGTTTCTACAGAGATGTTTGTATATAGGAATATACTCCTGTAACCTGAGGGTCCCAGAGGAATCCTTGTTGTTGTGTTTTCTTACACCATGGCGCATCTACCCCTTTGTGGGTTATGGGTGACGATGACTTGCCGTGATGTGTAAGTGTAGTGGATGAGTAAATGGAAAGCGCAACAATGAGTGAAGCCATGCGAGGGTATTTCTCACATATCCCAAAATCTTCCATAAGTGTCAATGATGCAGGTGCAACTCTTGCAACCCTGTCCCACTTAAATGTGTGTTTATTAGTGGCTCCATCTAGGTTAAGGATGAATAGAGAGGTTGCTGCACCTCTCCCCCATTCTCTAATTCTCCGCACCCATTGAAGAGATTTGCACAGAGAGGATCGGTCAGGTCCCTTGTCTACATGAATTCTCTATCCAAATTACGATTCTGGAGCACCTTTCCTTAAAAATCTGTTCTTCTAAAATATACCTAAAATTCTTATAAACTAGGAACTGGGCTATACTGTGTCACTATACAGTAGACACTATGCTATATTCCACTAGTGTCACTATAGAGTCTCACAAGGGCCAGCACTGATTGATAATATGAGACTGTTCAGAGACACACCACCAACTGGTAACGCCCCTTTGTCAATTTTTGAATATGTTTCTGGAACCTGACCTTTTGAAGAAGTAAACTTTGTATTACAGTTATTAATTGCAGACGCTTCTCTGCTCTTTCTCCTGTAGTGAGCAGTGTATCTGAAAGCCTTTTGAGGTCCAACCACATCAAAGAGGCAAATTAATAAATCTTTCTTCTGAGAAGATTAGACTATCCAGAGACCTGTTGTAAAGAGTGAAGTCATTAGACACTTTATCAGGCTCCTTTATCTCTCAGCTGTCTGTGGATACAGGACTGAAAGTCGCTTTACACAAACCGCTTAAATCCCTGCTATTCATTTAGAAAATGTTTTCGAAAGTTTTGTTCCACTTTGAAGGTTTTTTTGTTTTTTTTTTTACTAAAGAAACTTTTCCCATATCGCCAGACCCCTTCAAGGAACTGCCCCTATTCCCAAAACTCTGGTTTCAATCCATCACCCTTCCTCAGGTGCAGCTATAGATGTAGAGGGTGAATGTACTTTGTCAGCTTTGTCTCCATGCAGCTCCATTCTGTGGCTGGAGGAGGACACATTTCAGACCCCATTACCTTTTTTCGCACATAAATATAGTTCTGGTGTCACTTAAAGAGGTGGATTTACTTTTTATTTTACTTGGTGTCTAGGTACCACAGACGTCCATTGTTGACTTTGCAGTAAAAAAAGCATTTTTTATATACTGGTCTACTGGATACCTCTAGTTCTACTGCTCCTGGAAACACAATGGTGCGATTTTTAAGGGGAGCATTTCCTCTTTAATATGACACCAAAATTGTGTTTCTAGGTGCCTCCATTCAGAAGATGTAGGTTTGAAGTTGGCCACTGTGATGATACCTATAAACGGGGGATATGTGCAATTAGGACGTATATAGCCGTGTGGCAGTCGTGAAGGGGTTAATGTAAACCTCATCATGAATCATCTTTTATGAAGGTTATGTCTCAATGACGAGCTCTGAAATTCTGCTCAGTGACCCGTAGCGCTTCCAGCAGGGTATAAGACGTGATCTCTCCGGTGTATAGTTCTGCATTGATTGACTGGATAATCACACAGAGAGAATAGAGAGGCATTCAGCGCTTCCCCTGTGTTTACTATGTGTCCCCTGGTTACCATCACATGGCTTGGGAATACACAGGGCAGAAGGCTTTGTATGCCCCCTGCAGCCAAGTTACTATTCACAACCAGCCAACCTGCGTATAACCACAGCTCACTGACTGCACGGCTGGGGGAGCAGTAGGTAATATATATGTGTTGTGCTTTTTCTTTTCTTGTTCTAGTTTTTTTATGATTTTATGAACACTTTAATATATCTGAGTAATGGATAAATAGAGGGACAATCTATAGATCTGGAAGAATTGTGGAAATTTAAAAAGTATGGTAGTAATTCAACTCTTGTGATGCCCCATACACATGACATGAGTAAAAAGAAAACTAGTACTGTTTTTCCATTTGTTTGGGATCTGATTGCAGCCACTCCACATGATTTTGCTATCAGGATGGATGCTGTCTTTCTGCAAATATATCATCTATTCACTTGAATGAGGCTGAGTTGCAATATCAAACGCAGCCTGTGCATACCGCCTGCAGATAGGACGCTATGTACAATATGTCAACTTTTCTGCTCTATAACATGCTGCTTGCAGATAGGATACTATGTACAATCTGCTCAGCTCCTCCTGCTCTATAACATGCTGACTGCAGATAGGATACTGTGTACAATATGTTCAGCTCCTTCTGCTCTATAACATACTGCCTGTAGATAGGACACTGTGTAGAATATTTTCAGCTTCTCCTACTCTATAACTTGCTGCTTGGTTTCTCAATTGATTTCTCTTATCCATATATGATGTATATTATGAGTTGCACATCTTCCGTATGTGGTATAATTGCATGTTTTTGCATCTTACTAATCTTAATTCTCTTTAACTCCTTGTTCCATACAGGTAAAAACTGTTTCAAGTTTCGAGCCGAGTGCGGAGAATGAAACCATTGATGAAAAGTCCCATCTGAAAAACATGAACGGCTTTGCAATCCTTCCCAATGCGCTTCATTTTCCAGTGTTCTCTGCCCACGATGGCCCTGCCAAGTTTGAGAAATCGGTGGACGACCAAATTTCCAAAAAAAAGTTAAAACCCACTGTAAGAAACTTGGATAAGGAATGTAAGGACTTTTCACCCGTGACACAGAACAAGAGCCCTGCTGTGGTCAGTGCAAGGGATGTATCCATGGAGAACACAGGCGACTCTATTCCCGAATCCTCAGCGTGCGATTTACCAGCTACCAACAAGGAAGCTCCGGATCCATATGTAATGAGCTTACAAAACCTCCTGAAGAAGTCCCGGGAGTACATAGAGCAGAGCAGACGAAGCATGAAAGGCAGCGCTAAGGGAAGTTCTACCGAAAGTCATTCAGACAAGGAAAACGACACCATTAAAATTAGCGACTCCGTAAAGGAGAAGACCAGACTTGCACATCGGAGTAGAAGCTCCAGCCCGTTACTGGTGGACAAGCCAACACTCAACAAGTCTAATACCTTGTTACAAGCCGCCTTATCTCAAGGTCAGAACTCCGCTGCTCTGCCAACTTTCTCTAAAGTGGACATCACTTCCAAACCAGAATCCTCTTCCGGTGCCGAGTCTGATGAGGAACTTAGACATGGATTGATGTTGGAGTATGAAAGTAACATGATCAAAAGCCTTACAGGTTCTTATGCCAAACTACCAAGTCCCGAGCCAAGTTTAAGCCCCAAAATGCACCGGAGGAGACCCAGGCCCTTATCAGCAGGAAATATCGTCATAAACCACCCTGTCAATGCCTACGATCTAAGCCCCAAGGAAAAGGGTAAAATGGTGGGTTTGACAAATACTGATATGAATGAAAAAACAACGCCTGAAATTGTGCCAAAAGACGTGGATAAAGTAATGGCGTTTTCCATGAAAAGACATTCCTTCAGCGATCATATCGACTTTATTCCGAATCTGAACAGACGCTCTGACAATAAAGTTATGAACTCTAGAACTGTCTCTGACACCTCAACATGTAAAGGAGTCCACAGCACAAGTCCTGGCTCTGCAGACACCCTGGACGGGACCATGTCAGGTCATCATGGTGACCTTACAACCATCACATCAGAAAATGTACACAAGCCATACTCTCCTCTGGAGGTGGTGAAGCGCAATTCACCCGCGGAGCTCAATAAGTCGTATGATGTAGAGACCCCGTCTCCTATCCTAATACAGAGCCAGAGTGCACATCAGCCCTCGGACACTCCCAATGTCTCCTCTGTCAGTGCACAGTTCATGGAGAACAACCCTGACATCCAGGTGAAGCGGCGTCTTGATCTGGACCTGGAAAGTACACAAATTGAACACTCCCCAGTGCCAAGTGAGGACGAGAAGAGGTGGCTCCACCAGAGGAGAAGTCGCAGTGGGTCCCTCAATACACCCAAGACTGAGATGTTACTGAATAGTACATTAGGTAGGAATCATAGGTTATATTTTTAACAATTGATGCAGGAGCAGTTTAATGGATTCACTGTATTTGTAGATATCTACTTGCTACATTCACACTGCCCTTTGGGGGTCGTATATACGGCCGCAAGTTTGAGGTCGCATATAAGTTTCCATAAATGGCAATGGGCACCAGGCGGCGGTACCCGTACTGTACACAAGGAAAAGCTGTGTGCCAGGCATCCGTACGGAGAGGGGAGGGGTGAGCAGTGCTCATCGAACCATGCGTATGCTCGTCTGTGCGCATACATCTGTGTAAATGAGGCCTTAGGCCTCATTCCGACTGCCGTCTGTGGGGATGTATACGCCGCCACATGTACGTCCCCATAGACAGCAATGGCAGCCCGGCGGCAGTCGGTGTGGCACTGATCCACGTGTCCAAGGGGGAAAAGGTAGAGCATGCTCTCTTTCCCCATGTCTGCGGCCGTATGCCACTGTTTTCTATGGTGGGTACACCTCCTCCTCCTCTCCAGCGACGATTGGACATACCGCCAGGTGAATGTACCCTATGGCTTATTGTAAATCAGGGGTGCACATTTTTGTCCCATTCGTTGCAGTAGTGTAATACTGATTGAAAAGGACCAACAGCCAGTGCACTATGTTAAAAAAAAAGCAATGTAGATGCAACATGCGAATGCACAATAAGTAACTTTTCTATCACAGATTGTTTGTTTGTGCTTGGACCTCTCGCCATCGTTTGTGAGGAAACTTAGTCATAAGGTGCCCTGCAGCGCCACCACACGACAAATTATGCATTGCACAATGGCCTTCATATAAGTGAGACAGTTCTGTATTTTTAACCCCTTTTCACTAAGAGATGGGGATCCATCTTATTACTCCAGATAAATACAGGCTCTCTCAGTGAGGTGTATGACTTGGATCTATTTATCAGAAGTGTCTGACAGCAGAACTGTTCTAGTTGCTCCTGGCAACCAATCAGAGCTCGCTTTAATTTGCCCACACTTGTTTATAAAATGTAAGCTGATCTCTGATTGGTTCTCCATGGGCAACTGGAACCGTTTTACCTCAGACACTTCTGATAAATCTCCCCCTATATGTCTGTATTGTACTGGAGATGCTAACGCTGCTGCTTGTCTTCAGAGGACAACCTGAAGAAGAAGATGTTGGCTTTTGAAGAAATGAGGAAGAAGCTGGAGGAACAGCACGCGTATCAGCTGTCTCTACTGATCGCCGAGCAAGAAAGGGAACAAGAGCGGCTTCAGAGGGTAACCCAATATCTTGAGGAGCGCGCAGGATAAAGCAGATTAGCGCACTTCTCAGACATGGCACTTGTAGATGAAATACATCCAGGAGTCTCTGTTACACTAGGACAATAGACACAACTTTTAAAGAAACTTTATCTTAATTGTGCTTTTGCTTAATGTTCCATTGTATGAGTAGACACCTAGAAGGGCAGAGTATCTACTAAGTATATTAAAACAATATAAAGGGCTAAAAGCCCTGTTTAGATATTTCCAAAATTTGTAGATCAGATTTATTTACTTTGTATCTAACTATTCTGAACTAGTGGCTACTTTATTCAAGTGGTTTTAGAGCAGTGGTTCTCAACCTTTGTAATGCTGTGACCCCGCAATACAGTTCCTCATGTTGCGGTGACCCCAAACCATGTGATTCGCTACAAAAACGTGATAAAATCGTGGCTCAGATGGCTTTAGGCTACCCCTGTGTTTTGGTAGTTCGACCCCCGCTGGGGGTCGTGACCCACAGGTTGTGTATGATCACCTGGTAGTAAAACCATGGAGGCCATCTTTGGCTGACTGGTATCTTTCATAGCTCCATCATATACATGAGTAACTGCTTTGGCCAAAAGTGTAGTGAAAGGAGAAAGCCGGAGCAGGGGCTCCTGAGAGCCATAGAGTCAGAAGATAATTCTGCCTCTGAAGGATACGAAAAATAGGTTTCTTATCCCGTTTATATATTTTAGGAATTTGAAGAAGAAGGAAGAAGACTGAGATTCAAAGACGTTGACCTTCCTTCTGTACAAGGTGGTTTGGATAGTAGCAGGACGAGGCCGGACTGGAACGACAGAAGTGACGACAGTCCATCTGAGAGTCACCTGGACAATAGTAACTCAGTCAGCACAGGTGAGGCTTGTATCTGGACTTGGTCACAGTGGATCAGAAAACCTTTAGGCCCTTTTCACATGATCATGCTCATTCTGTGAATCCCAGACCGTGTGGTGGCCACATTTTACTGACCAAACACTGCTCTGGGGACGTGAGTCCAAGCTTCATAGTTATACATGATGCAAGGAGTCCCTGTATCTCTGCTGTAGTCCCATAGGGATGCAGGGACTGCTTATATGATGTCTAACTATGATGCTTGGATTCCTGTGCCCGGGAGAGTGTTCAGTCTGTGGATGTGTTTTACAGACCGAGCTCCTTCATGTGAGGGATTCTATGGGAGCCGACCACAACATTCATCTTCTCACAAGCTGGGTAGTAGAATCGTATTCCAGATTTAGCAGTGTGAACCGAGGTCTGATTACACAGAAAGCAGAGTTTTACTTGATGTGGACATGAGGTTGCAAGTGCCCAATGCCCGGGCCTCAGCCGTTCTATCTATCTTATATAATGGTAGCATTTGTCTTGTCTTCTGCACTGAAATCTCGTGCATGCGCTGTGCAGTTGTAGGACGGACACACATGCACAGTACTTTCTACGTAGTTTGCGCCGACTTCATTGACTTATTATAAATTTATATTACCCTTCAGTGCTTGTGCAATGACACAAAGGAACTCGGATCTTCATTGTCTTATTTTACATTCCCAGCCCCCTCAGGTGGGGTCCTTTTATACAATTACCCCTTTTATGTTTATGTTTAACTATGAAAACAAACCTTTTCCAAACTCATGTGAAAATGACACAAAAACACAAAAAAAGTTTTCTCTGCTCAAATTTCTAGGCTTCAGTGTGAGTATCTTGTGTTCTACAGTATCTAGAAACATGCTATTGTCATATGAACACCTTTGCGTCGCAGTCTTTTTTTCGTTCATTTTTCACTACCCACCTTCAAAAATCTATAACTTTTCATGTTTCGGTGTACAAAGCAGTGTGAGGGCTAATTGTCTGTGTAACAAATTTTACTTCTCAGTGACGTTATTTATTATTCCATGCCGTGTACTGGGAAGCTGGAAAAAAATTTAAAATACAGTAAAATTGCCCAAAAAAAGACATTTGCATCGCTTTCTTGTGGGCTCCGTTTCTACGACTTTCACTGTGCGCTTTATTCTTTGGTGCGTTCCGATCACAGTGATACCAAATTTATAATAAAAATATTTTGACTTCGCCGTGTAACGCTTTAAAATATTTCATACTTGGGTGTATGGAGCTGTGTAAGACATATTTTACTGTATTGCAGTATATGGCGTTTTTAGACCTGATTTATAACAATGTGCCACTGTTACATTGTAACAAATCTGCAGAAACCATACAGCCTCGGGGCTTACAAAGACTCAGTGTCGGACAAATTGCAGCCACTAAACAATTATGGTACAAACATTTCATACATTCGTGTTCAAGCTCCAAAACCCCTTTTTTAAGTGAAAAACTGGCGCAAGCACAATAATATATCTGGACCATTGTTAGATGCTAGCTTCATATAAAGCTCCCACCTTATTCTTTAAATGCCTGTATCTCTGGTTATACACATTACGAGGCTGCCATTCTTATCTATAATATGACACCAGCATGTTTCTATAGAACTGTAGATTGATGCGTCTGAAGGTCACGCTCCCTGCAGCCTCTAAAACTGACTCATCTCAGTGAAATATGGCTCATTTTCATCTGACTTTGGAGGAGATTTTTTTTAAAGGTAGAGGAGTGAGATTTCGCATATATGAGGGAATTTTAGAAAGGACATTTCATACCCTACCTGAGGGGGCTGGTAGTTTAATGGGGTACTGTCTGGTGACAAGTGCCTTTAAAATAACTTTAAAAAAATGTAGTAATCATAAGGTTGCAAGTGCCCAGTGCACTGTAGTAAAGGACCACTGTCCTATTTTGCTCTTTTCAGTACAAAGCGGATATCTGACCGATAGGTGGGCAGTCACAGAATCCTAAATAAATGGCCGTGTTGCTGTTGGGGCACAGTGTATGGTCTGGATCTCCAAAATGAAAATGGATAACTAAATGAGGCCTATGTTTGCTAATGTGCATCACACTTACCTAGCAGTGTAAGTCACTAAATGACGTTAAAGGAAATCTACCTTCAAAACCAGGGACACTTACTCATAGATCCAGGCACCGTGACTGTGGTAATTTTCTTATCTAGGGCTCCCTTCCTTATATAACCATCTTTTAAAATTATGCTATAAGGTAGTGTTACCAGAGCCCCTCCATGCTGCTAAATGAAGGAAGCCATGGATAATAAATTGGATTACCACAGTCACGGTGCCTGGATCTATGAGTAAGTGCTCTCTCAGGATGGATTTTGATGGTAGATTCCCCTTCAGCTCTCGGACATGACACATTACATCATCTTCTATATACAGAATCCCTATTCGGTCCGCCTGCCTCTTGCATAATAATTAGCGCGCCCATGACTTTGTTGATGTGTTTTGCTCATCCCTGAGGTCATCCTTGTCTTTATTTTTACAGTCGGGTCACTTGTGGCACCTTCGCAGCATACTTATGGCTCCACAGTTGAGTCCTCGTTCGGTCTTTGGGGATCAGCGGAAAGCAGAGCACCAAAAATATCGGCCTCAAGATCCCTTAACAGACCGAAGACCAGATGGTCCCAGGTGACTTGTTTGTTGGAATCTTCTGTGTAAACTTATTTTCCTATGTCATTAAAACTCCCATCCAGACTACAAGGGAGAAGTTTAATTGGTGTTGACATTGACATCACTTTAAAATTGAGGGTATGACAAAAGACAGAGTGGTGCAAATTGTTGATATTTCTATAGGGTGACTTAACTTTATAACAATTCACAAGGTAGGTGTCTGAATAGTAGAATAGGGATCCATTGAGTGTGCACAAGAAAATAGAGCACTTGGCTGTTTCCATCATACATTGAATGGAGAGGCAGGGTGCTTGCTACATTTAAAGACACAGTTGCCTTAAAAGTCATGTGAAAATGAGCAGAGAAGAGTCATATTTCTCTGAGATTAGTCACTTTTATAGGCTGCACGGAGCATGACCTTCAGACGCATCAGTCTTCAGTTCTATAGCACCTAGAAACATACTGGTGTCATGTTATAGATAAGAATCTCATCTTTTAGATCACATCAGGGTTGTTGTATTGTGATCTCCAGAACCAGAGCCCGCTAAAGAATAACTTCATGACAGTGAGCAATTTCAAACGCCCATATCTCCTGAACCCCGGCACCTAGAAACACAATTCTGGTGTCCTATTAAAATTGTAGTAAAACATCTAGATTTTTATATACAGCTTTCTATTTCTGAGAGTTCCAATTGTAACTTCAAGAGTGGATATCTCCGGTTCTGTAAAGCTTCTACACACAATCCATATATCATATCTCCTGTTTAATATAATGCCAGATTTGTGCCAGGGTTCAATTCAACACAATTCTTGTCTCATTTTAAAGAGACCAATTTTAAAGAGAAGAATAGAATAGGATTGTATTACTAGGAGGCACAGAACTGGATATATCCACTGTTAAGGAAAGACTTTGCTCACAGTTTGCAGAATTGCAGAAGTACTTGCACCCTCTGCATTTTTATCTGATGTAATGGGAAAGATCATATCCTAATAAGATTCTTTCTTAAATACGATGGCAAAAGTATGGACATTTCAAACCCTACCTGAGGAGGCTAATAGTTTAATGGGGTTCCCAGCAATCACATATTTTCCATTTATCCAATGAATAACCATAGGAAAATTACTGAAGGAGGCGGGTGGCATAGTATACAAGTTGTCCATACACTTGCACTGGAGAACTGTCAATGTATTAATATTCATCTATTTTCTCATTGAAGGTTTACAGTCCCCAGATGCACAAAAAGTTAAGTAAAGTGACCGCCTTGGCCAAAGGTTTTCTTACACGGAGATTAATGCAGACAGAGAAGCTGAAGAATCTGAAGCAAACAGTGAAAGTAAGTATCACCCGATCCACAGCATCCAGTCTATTATATATGATTGTAAGCCAAACCTGTTCCTTATGTACTAACAATAAATCTACGTTCAGCATTTCCTTGCAAGGCGCATCAATACTTATCCTATTGTTCTTGTTTGCTAGGATACTGCTGAGTTTATAAAGACGTTCCACACAGAGGCCCAACCAAGCAGAGGACTTGTCTCCGCACAGGACCTGTCCTTACAGGAACGAGTGCTGGCACAGGTAATGCTGTGGTCCTTATTCATTCCTTTTATTTATACCTGGGGGATTTTAGATGTGGAATTACTGTAAGAATTTGATTTAAACCTTTCCCTTTCATCATTATTTTTGTGCAGAAAAACTTATACACGAGTATATATAAAAAATAAACTTGGTTTGGTGCTCCCTGCAGCTCCTTTCCTCTCCCGAGTTCCTGTGTAGCACTCTGTATGTGCACACACTATGACGCTGTGGTGTCCCTGCCTGATGACATAGTATTCACGGGCTGAGCGCATGTACCTGTCTCTGCAAGTGCTGCTGCACAGATAGCTGAGGGGCTGCTGTAGGCATTTCATTAGTGAGGGGAGGCTGCTGCTGGGCATTTCATTAGTGAGGGGAGGCTGCTGCTGCTGGGGTGTGTGTGTATCTATATACGTGTGTGTGTATCTATATACGTGTGTGTGTATCTATATACGTGTGTGTGTGTGTATCTATATACGTGTGTGTGTGTGTATCTATATACGTGTGTGTGTGTGTATATATCTATATACGTGTGTGTGTGTGTATATCTCTGCATCTGTCTCCTATCTGTATCTCTTGTAAGAATGTCCACAGGACCCAATTGGAGCCTGACAGACCCCATTAGACATCAGTGGGTTCCTCAGATCTTCTATCTGACATGCCCTAGCAAGGAGAGAAGCAATGATGTGTGAATAGCTTTACCCATCTACTTAATATTCCCACAATCTTCCTCTCCTTGTAGTGGAACAATACATGCCCAGCTGATCTCTGCTTCTATAGACCTGAATTATGTGTGTGAATTACACATATGCACAATCAGAAATGTATTGTAATACAAATCAATGTGCTGATCCTCTGTTTTCTGTATTTTTTGTAGGGCAGTAGAAATTGGAATGTCAAATCGGAGACCTATATCTAAGCCCAAGGCGTTAGATCCAAGGTAAATCACATAATTATACATGACGGGGAAGTCTACTCTGTGCATAGTTATGGCACCAGGGCATTTATTGTATATTACAATTTGATAATGTTTCTTAAGTTTTATCCAGGATTTAAAAAACTTGGTTGTTTTTTTTTTTTTTTTGGGGGGGGCACCTCTGATATTACTGTATTCACTGTAGTGCAGTACAGGAAAGGTGTGGTGTAGTTTTTGTAATGAATCCCCATATTACTCCTGGACAGCTTTACCCATGAATATGGGAACTAATGCCGAAATTTTGTGTTTACATTGATCTATTTATGAGGATTTTATTGATGTAAACTCCATATTGTAAAGTATCTTGAATATCTTCTTCTAACAGGATCCTTCAGCCAAGCCAAGGACAAAATGCACCGATCAATAAACTTCTTTCCAGGCAAGGGTAAGGACATTGTATACTGATATGGCGGCTTAAAGGGGCACAGTATTTTACAGGAGAGAGCTCAGTTTCCATCACTTTGTTATAACTTTCCATGCAAGTCTGGTCTTTGTGGTCTTGGACAGCTTGAGGGTTTCGTTTTAGTATAATTCATTTTAAAGAAGTGTATGCCCATTGGTGGAGTGATATTGATAGAAGTAACACAGAAACTGCTCTTGCTGATGCTCTCATCAGCTTCTACAAAGCTCTCACTAGTCTGCTTTATAGCTACAGACCCCCCTCTACCGCACCCAGGGTAGTCGCTTTTCTGTGGGTACTGGTGAAAGGCCTGGTCCAGGTGGCAACCCCTGCCCCTCTGTCCTAGGACTCCACTATGATTGAATGCCTTGTTCACCCTCTTTATCTCACAATGTGGGGGAAGGGGGGGTTGCGGGTGCTAAATTTCTCTTGTCCTAGTACTCTGTATTGCTTTCCTTCAAGGAGGTAAATGAGTGGTTCCGGCTCCCTGCTATTGCCTCCTTCCACTACAATCAGTTGAGCCGTGCCTTCTGGGCTCAGTTTGGATCCTTTAGCCTGGCAGGGGAATTGACTCCCTTGGAGAAGCTATTTGGTGCTCCGGACCTCCCTAGAGCACTCACCCAGTCCTATGCTACTGTTTTCCCTCTTGGACCTCTCTGGGCTGGGGTTACTGGGGGAGTGTGCACATGGTGGTTGTTGTAAGTGAATGAATGCGGTTTACAGATATTTAATGTTAGGATTTACTCAGCCTGTTACTGTGTTATTGTAACACAATGTCTGAAAATTCTTTTTTAAAAAAAGCATAAACAAAAAAAAAAAATCATTCTAAAGAGGGTATCTCATTGGGGTTGATTCCTTTAGAATATAGCGACCAGTCGGTACTGCTGGCATTCGGGTTGCTGAGTAAAGTTGTGACCAGCCAGAAGTATTACCTTCTGGGCTTTACTATGAATGGTTGTCCATGTAATACAGGCAACCCCCCGGGTTATGTACAAGATAGGTGTTTTGTTTTTTTTGTTTTTTGTTTTTTTTAGGTTTGTATGTCGGAACTGTATATTTTATAATTGTAGCTCCAGACAAATTTTTTTTTGTCTCTGTGACAATTGGATTTTAAAAATGTTGGGTTGTCATAAGAACCAGGATTAACAGACGCCATTAATAACTGTTATAGCTGTTTATTGTAATCTAGGGCTAAAGTACAGTGAATTACCAACATCCAGAGGTTAGTTTTTAACTAGGGGTCGTCTGTAAGTCGGGTGTTCTTAAGTAGGGGACCGACTGTATATGGAAGGGCAGAAGCCGGTCATTCTGACCCATAGACGTCTCCTGAGAGGGAGCTCTCTGTGATCTCTATGATGTCTCTTCATGATGTGACAAGCTCTGTGCAGCGCTGCGTAATCTGTGTGCGTTATATAAATAAAGAAATTATTATGATTAATTATTATTCATGACACAATCATTGTAGTCCTGAAAACCTCCATCTTTGTAATACAGCTGACCTCACTGAGTTATACCACTACTCGTCTCATTTTGTTTTCTCCAGGAGTTTCTGCAAAAAGAACCCCAAGAAAGAAGCCAAGTGTTGTGACAATTTGCGCAGGCAGCATTCTCTGGGATGAAGTTATTTGTTCCGTCATCGTCCCGTTTTGCTGAATTTCGGATGATCACCTATACAGAACGCTGCATGCTCCATGCCATTTGCACGCGGACAACCCAGAGCTTTTACATCACTTTTGTGTTGCATGATAGACTATTTTAGCTATGTAATCTCTTCGGAGGATTTGCACATTTTATACCTATTCTACTATTGGTAGGTGGGTTACTCTGCTACTTGACCTTGAAAAGTTAGGATATTCTATGTGTCCCCTATGACCTGAGTTAGCACAGGCTGTCGTCTTTCCATTTATATTCCCTTTCTTGGTTCTTGATCATCATATGTTATGCAACAGCCATGAAAACTAGAGAAATCTCGTATCATGCTTTACACCTTTGCTTCTAGTAGTGCAAACTATAACGTATCTTTTAGGAGCTTAACTAACGATAGATTACCATAGTAGAACATTCAATCTAATGATAGATACTTGGGCAGGACATAAAAATATACCTGTGAACCTTAAAACATGGAAGGCTTAGATGTGGGGTAGACTCCTCTGATTCACAGCCTCTCGCTGTATGAACAAGTATATGGAGGAGACTGTCAGTCATTCTGTGAGGCTTCCCCCTAAAACCTGCACAGGAGGGATTTCATATTGTACTAAATCTTTACTCCTGGCCTGTAGCACATTGATATTGTAGCATATCCAGCCTTAAAGGGGAAGCCAGTTACCAGGACAATCCCTATTTAGGCTGGCAATACATGACTGTGCTCAGTCTGAGGCAAAATAGACCGTTCGCCAGCCGGATTTCATGGAATTCCCAGGAACGGGATTATGTGCAACATAGGGAAAAATTATGCAGGGAGTCAAAACCGCTGCACAGAATTTTAATGATGGGTTTTTCCATGGGCTGAGCCTGGTCATGAGCCGCTGGCCTTAGTTTGGGTCCCTGAATCGGTATACAGTCGCTTACCTAACACAAATTTTGGTTTCCTCTTGAACTGAGACACCAAAATTTCCATATAGTCCACATAATGGACAGAACTGACGTTACCTCCTTAACTGTTAGATGCAGCAACGTGACGAGTTCTGTCCTCAACCAAACCACCCTGGAAGAAACCTTGTCCGCTTTCCTCACATGTAATGGATCTGTGGGAGAATGATGTCCATGCATTTTGGTAAAATGATGAACTATAAGATCTGAATGATAACATTATTTACCACAATGCATGTTGGACATGTAAAGGATGTGGTGCTGCTACTCTGTCAATTCTGTGATGAAGAAGAACAATGGATTGAATAACTGAGTTCAGAGACTGCAGTGTTCTATCAACTGCTGCAGTCTCTTCAGTCTCTACCAAGCACAGCGCCAGACACTGCATATTGGATGGGCTTGGTATTACAGCTCAGCTTCATTAAGAGGGGAATGGTAAGGCTGCACAGTGCAGACCTCTAAGGAATGACGCTCCAGGATTAGGATAGTACAAGTTCTAGGGATTAAAAGGGGTTGTACCAACTCTGCATGTTATCCCCAATCCACAATATAGGGGACAACAATCTGATCAGTAAGGGAGCGACTCATGGGACCTCCACCAATCATGAGAATAGGAACCCCAGCAATCTGGAGAATAGGGGTCACATTCACACTAATTGGTGGAGCAGAAGGACAAGCATGTGTACTGATTCATTAAATACTAGCATCAGAAATTGCCGAGTACAGCTGGCGGGTATCTCTGGAATTCAGTGCCAGAGATGCTCAGTAATTCCTGAGCTTCCCATACCATTGAAGTAGGGGGACACATGCTCTGCCTGCCGCTCCACCCATTCGTAAGAACAGGTTTGCGGGGGGGTCCATCCTTGTGATCAGTGAGGGTCCCAGTGACCAGCTTTTTATTCACGTTAAGGGGGGGGAATAACTTGTAGAGTTGGTACAAACCAATTAATATAACAAATGTGTCAGGAAAATGATATCACACCTGAGCCAAAGCCAGAAGTGGATCCAGCAGGATCAGGAGTTCTTCATATATATACATATCCGCTTCTGGCTTTGGCTCCTGCCTTAACCTTTCTACTTCCCTTCTATATTGTTACAGTGGTTTCCAGCGCATTATACTGGATGTTTATTAGATGTATTTCTATCATATATTTCTACTACCTGTTTGATGTTTACTACTATATTCTACCAATTTTCTACAAATTTCCAGTCCCTATAAGTTGTTCCCCGCACTGTTATAAGAGAATCATTAACCCTAACTATTCCACTTACTGGGACTGTATGTAAACTCACTACATCCCGTGGTGCCGGTACTATGGCGCATACACATAGCGTCACCTCCTTCATTTCCTATTCTTCTCTCGTATCTGACGTAAGAGACTTCTATTCCTAGTAACTTGAAGATACAGAACGTCTGTGTCCACAGTGAATGTGACTATAGCTCCGATCACACCTCTGCTTTATATACGCTCCTATTCTATGAAGGTTTCTACAACTTCTGTTATTTTTCAAAGGATTTTTTTTCACCCCCCCCCCCCAAGAAGGAGCAAACCCAAACTTCAAGCTTACCGGTGGCCTTTTTATTTCTTTTTGAAGTGCCAGAACATTTTTCTGTAAATTGTATTTATTTATACATATTTAATTTCCAGCTGCATGCAGATCGCTTTCTTTTATAAAGTGTAATTTATTTTTGTACATTATTTTGTATGTTTTTTTTCTTTTTTTTTTGTGCTTTGTTTTCTTAAGAGTAATAAAGTTTTTTTTGTCAACTGTTTCAAAATGATTTGTGTGGTGTTTTTTTTTTTTTTTTTTAAATTGGAAAGGGGAAACTAAACACAAGGGGGTATTACCAGCCTTCCCTGCCCCTATCTTTTCTGGCCTAGTTTTGCTCAAAAACCTGCGAACGCAAGTCCACAGGTTTTTAAAACGTACGCAGGCATGGGTCAGGAACGTACCACACTCTCGGCCACTCTGACAGAGGCCGAGCCCCACTATCCCCCCTCCCATGTACACATGGCCTAGACACACTGATAAATGTCCCCCATAATTATCAGAAGTTTCTGAGGTAAAACTGTTCTCGTTTCCAATGGAAACCAATCAGAGATCAGCTGTCATTTTATAAACATCTGTTAGAAAGTAAAATCTGAGCTGATTTGGTTGTGATGGGGAACTGGAGAGGAGGAGTGGGGACCCCTTCCCTCTCCATAGTGATGTAGGCCGCACGGCAGTACAAACAGGGAAAGGTAGGATATGTCCTATCTTTAACCTGTGTATGGAGCTATACAGTGCCACACGTGTGCGGCACCATATCGATGTGCGACTATTCCATCTATGGGGACGTATATACGGCTGCAAACTTGCGTCCATATATACGTCCCATGTACAGTCATAGGAATGCAGCCTTGTGATAAATCTTCCCCTATATTATCAAATTTAAAGAAAATCTTTATTAAAACCAGGGACACACACAATCCAGTCAGTGTGACTGTGATAATCTTCTTATTTTTGCCATCGATGGCCTCCTTCCTTCATCTTTTAAAATAATACTAATAAACCAGACTGGCTGTTGAGGGGGTGTTACCATGGCCCCTTCGTACTGCAGCTTCACAGTTTGTTCATACTGGATACACAAATCAAATATCCGGCATGTATTCTAGTGCGTTTTTGACAGGTTTGACCAATTATCTTAATTCAAACTGGTCAAAAACGCATGCGTTTTTTACGATCTGAAAACGCACTAACTAAAAACAACCTAAAGACGCCATGTGTGTCACCACCCTAAGGTGTCCCTATTGTTTCCAGATTAAGGCTGGTGCCACACGTAGCGCTTTGTCTGCGCTTGCCGCAAAACATCGGTGGCTCGTTCCAGATCGCAGACGTTTCTATAGAAACGCCGATGCGATCGGGCAGAGGCCCGGCCTGGTGGGCGCGGCTTTGTTTGCGTTTGCAAGCGCAGACAAAGCGCTACGTGTGGCACCAGCCTAAGTATTCTGGATGGGAAACCTCTGTGAAAAATCCACCTCCTTCCTTCAATGTATAGTAGCTCAGTCGGTGGTAGTAGTACCTACCTGTGCAACTTCTATGGGGTTATACAATTGCAGACCAGAAATTTTGGTTCTATTAAAAATTTACACCCTATTTTGCTTAATTTGCGCCTTATAACCACCGACCATCTGTCCGCCACATGTTATGGAAGTGCTGGACAAGTCTTGTCTTGTAGAAGTTAATGGACGGCATCAAGCTCACTGGAGGGGAACGGTGTGACGTGTGGAAGACTATACTAGAAGGTAAGAAAATCCATAGCTGAATGATTATGTTTTGGTTCAACAGGTTTTAACTTTTCAGAAGAGAAGATGTCAAAACATAGACATTGATTTTGTCTATATTAAAGTGAAATGACTTCTTGTCCGTTCACTTATGGCTGACACTTCTAATGCACTGCAATACATGGTTATTGCAGTACATTGGTATGAACTAGTGATCAAATGATCTCTACTTCATATGATAGTAATGTGAAAAAAAAAAAAAAAAGTGAAACACAAAAATTTAAAAATAAAGATTAAAAATCAAATTCATGAAAATGTCCCAAAAGCCCCTAACACACATCATAGTTTATACGGTTGAAAAAAAGACACATGTCCATCAAGTTCAACCAAGGAAGGGACTGCATGAGGAAGGGATTTAGGGGAAACAATCCTATATAACATAACCATCTATGTTATTTAGGTGTAAAAAGGCATCTAGACCCTTCTTGAAGCTCTCCGCTGTCCCTGCTGTGACCAGCACCTGAGGCAGGCTATTCCACAGAGTGACAGTTCTCATAGTATAAAAGCCCTGTCGCCTCCGGTGATTAAACCTTGTTTTCTCCAGATGGAGACAGTGCCCCCGTGTCTTTTGATTTGATTTACTCTGGAACAACTTACCACCATATATTTTGTATGGACCATTCATATATTTATATAAATTAATCATGTCCCCTCGTAATCGTCTCTTTTCCAGACTAAATAAATCTAGTTATTTTAATCTTTCCACATAACTGAGACCCTCCATAGCCCTTATTATTTTTGTGGCTCTACGTTGAACCCTCTCCAGCTCCAGGGCATCCTTTTTATGGACCGGTGCCCAGAACTGGACAGCATATTCCAGGTGAGGCCGAACCAATGCCTTGTACAGTGGTAATATTACATCCCTATCACGAGAATGCTGAGAAAGTAGTTTCTGCTAAAGATATTTTCTGCATTGTGTGTACAGGATTATAATCAGTCCTATATACTACAAATGTCCTGCAGATTTTCTGTGCCGAAATTCCGGTAAGTGTTAGCTTGGCAATTGTATTGAATATTGTGAATATTGTAGAGCTGAGTTTTACACCACAATGATATTAGAAGTTTGTAGAATTTGTAGTACTGGATTGTAGCTGGACTTGGAGCCCTAGGGGAGTGTCTGCACACAGCTGTGTTATATTTGCATTCAGACTGCTCCCCAGCCTGCCCCCACCCACCCCTGTCCTATAATATCTATCCAGAATCCAACTTCTACTCTTACTCAGGGCAGGGGGAGGGGCAGTGATATGTTCAGCGAAGAGATCTCAAATCCCAGCACACTCCAGTGCTCCAAGTCCAGCTACATTCCTGGAATATAAATCCTACAGTCCTATTGCTACTAACAGCAAACACCAGGATATGGCTACATCGCTCTGCAGGGATAATACCTTAGGCCCAGTTTTATTATTTGCTCCAATCTGTAGTTATTTGCAACAGTTATTGAGAGCCAATAGAAGGAGCACAGAACAGATGCAACTCTTTCCCATGACAATATGAAGGTGTAAGGGAAAGACTTGCTCCTGTTCTGTGTGTTCTCCTGGTTTTAGATCAAAATGACTGATGCAAATAACTGATGACCTAACAGAGATGTGAACTGGGTCCAACACTGACTGTAGCGTCATACGGTCAGAACTGCGTGAAGACCCCTGAAACTATTTTCTTTTATACTAAGAAACAAGAAATGAAGAGGAGACGCAGTGCGATTCCTAATATAATTTTTATTGTTCCCTATTTTTAAAGTCATTGATCCAGAAGAAGGCAAAAAACCCGGACAGAATTTTCGGTCTCAGGCAAAAATTCCTTCTTGACCCTGGGAAAAGGCGATCGGTTCTGAAACCCTGGATCACGACTATACTACAGCAATTATAATTACTATAACATTACAACAACTATTACACTGTTATTACTGCTCTATATTGTTCTAGATTTATGTTATAAGTTTAAAATAAATCCCTAAACATTCTGATCCAGAAGAAGGCGAAAAACCTGGACACAATCACGCAGGGAAAAATTCCTTCTTGACCCCTGGAAAAGGCAATCGGTTCTGAGACCCTGGATCAATGTATTATTATTATTACTGATGTGATTATATTATAATAATCTGCCCTTATTATATATATTGGGGGGAAATTATCACGACTTTTACACCTGAAAACCAGTGTACAAGCCGTGACTTAGCAGAGCCGGAAATGATAGATAATGGCTCTCTACAGTCTACACCACTTGGACGAGGAGGGGGCGGAGCTAGACTGTGGAGTGGGTCAGCGCCAGGTACAGGCGCCGGCTATATGTTTTATTACTATCCTCCTTTTTTTAATCAATCATATGAATATATTTTTATTATTACTATGAAATAATTACTGTTATCACTATATTATTACTATATTTTTTTTTCTACTTCAATATTACTATTGTATTGTTACTCTGTTTTCTAATACTATATTATTACTATTAATGTTACTATTTTTCTATTACTATAATATTACTATCATAACTATATTTTTTTGTTTTTTTGTTACTATATTATCACTATTATTATGATTACATTATTAATATTATTAAGTAGTAATACATTATTACTGTATTCTATTAAAAAGATTGCTATATTGTTACTAAAGTTTTTTTTATCACTATATATTTTTTTTTTTTATAACTACTATAATATTACTGTTTTATTCTTAATATATTATTTTCTTTTTTTTTTTTGCTATATTATTATCATTATGACTATTGTCTTTTTACTATGACTACATTATTATTACTATAACATTACTAGTATGTATTTTTTATAAGTATGTTACTACTATTATTATTACTATAACATTACTAGAATACTATTCTTTAACTAGATTATCACTATTATTGACTACATTATTAATATTATTAGTAATATATTATTACTGTATTCTATTAAAAATATTGCTAAATTATTACTAAGGGTTTTTACTATATTTTTATTACTATATATTTTTTTTACTATATTATTTCTTTTTTGCTATATTACTATCAGTATGACTAATGTCTTATGACTATGACTACATTATTATTACTATAACATTACTGGTATGTATTTTTTAAACTATATTACTATTATTATTATTACTATACCATTACTAGAATACTTTAACTATATTATTACTATTATTATGACTATATCATTAATCCTTTTTTTATTACTAAATTATCATTATTTCTATATAGTTACCATCCTGCGCTGATGAGGTAGTGGCTGCCTGGGAGCAGGATCTTCAGCCAGGATCTTCTCTGGTGGCTGAGTGGAAATCGGCAGATGTTGTGCTGTCTCATCCTGCGTCGTCTTGGGGGCTCTGCTTCCTCTTCAGAGTCTTCCTCCCTTTTCCTCTTCTTCACCTGTAGTTTGATGAAGCATGGCCGCTCTTCTTCCTCATCGGTGGCAGCACAGAGCTCTCTGACCATGGCCGCTCTAAGTAACAGAGTCCTGTCCATGGCTCTTGCTCTAGGACGTTCTTCCTCTTCTCCTTTTCGGAGGAATTGCTGTTGGGCTGCAGCGTTGGTCGGCATCAGGCGCTCCATCTTGAACAGCGGAGATGGAAGGAGTCCTGCGCAGAAGGCCAGCCGTCTCAGAAGTTCTTCCGGAGGGATGCTGGCGTAGACTGAAGAGGAAGCAAAACAATATCAATTATTATTCTGTAACATCTCCATAGACAAGGTCCTCAATATAAGACTGATGGGGTCTTACACCCAGCGCCCCCACAGATCAGCTGATATACAGAGAAGGGAACAGGAAGAAGACAGCGCTATACTGCAGTGACTCATTTCCACCACTACACAGAGAATGGCGCTATCCGCTTTCTGATTATCAGGTGGTGGAGCTGGGTGTTCATTGCCCAACAACCTGATATCCTGAACCTAGCAAAGTAACTGCCAGACTACTTACAGGCTCCATAGTCAGGGAAATATCCAGCGTCCATTTTCTTTCTTCTCTCTTTGTCTCCAAAAACAAAATAAAACTCCTATTAATATTGGGTTCTGTAAACGTAAAACGTGAGACGTTTCCCCTTGTCTTGTACAGTGACCCCTGCGGCTGATATTGGGGCAGAGGACTGGACTCGTCTATCAGCAGCCGCCAGGAAATAACACAACACAAACTGACATAATGGCACTGGTCACTGGGGGGCGCTGATGGACGGGTCTGGGCTACTGCCCTTTCATTTTGGGGATTGTACTAAATACCAGGGGTTGGGGTTCCCAGTCGCCCTTAATCTGCAATAACTATTCAGGAGTATTTGGGGGAGTAAGGATAAAGTGGGGTCCCCTATAACTCCCCACCCATAATACATTACCCATCCGCCACTGACCTGTAACAGTCTGAAGATAACTGATTTTTTTTTCCTGGTTCAAAACTAAACAGTGCAATCCTATTGGCTGTTGCAGTTGCTATGTTACTGTTGTTGTCATACTGTTGCTATGGTGACAGATGCAGTAGACTAAGGGACAGGACACTATTTTCAGTAGAGATTTTAATGGATCCTTTTATTGTATTTTAAACATTATGGAATATAAAAAGCATCTGATGGGAGATGTTTAGGTTTCTGTAGATATGAATATTCTCAGTGCTGCAGCAGCCAGTCCGACAGTCTCTCCTTACATGTATATGGCGTGTGATTACTAGAGAGCATCATGTTATATCCCTGGCATCAGACCTCTCATCACCGAGCCGCAGTGCCAGTCATACACCTCCCAACTTTTAGGCTGGAGAAAGAGGGTCAAAAAGTCCCTCACTTTTTTCCTAAACCACGCCCATTGTTTCTCCTGTTGCATCACCCCCAAACATAGTATAATAGCCCTTCCTGTGGCCAACCCGCCTATGGACCCATATCATGCCCCATTATGCAGCTCAGAAATATATATTATCCCCTCTTTAATTTTATCCTCCCTTTACTTTTGTTTCCTCACTTTTATTAATATCCCCAAACTTATAATGCCCGAGCTTTCTGTACTCCTGCCTCCCTCCCCTCTACTCCTCATATTGTGGCCCCCTGTCCTCCATCTTATTCATATTGTGTACTCCTGTCCTTCATCTTCTTCATATTGTGGCCTCTGTCTTCCATCTCCATCATACTGTGTCCACCCTCATCTCTACCTCATATTGTGGCCTCTTGTGCTCCACCTCCTCATACTGTGGCCCCTATCCTCCACCCCCACCTCATATTGAGGTCTCCTGTCATCCTGATATTGTGGCCTCCTGTTTCTCACCCTGCTCACATAGTAGCCCTTTATCCACCATCCCACTCATATTGTGGCCCCCTGTTCTCCATTCTCCTAATATTGTGGCCCCTATCCTCCACCCCCTCATCCTGATATTGTGACCTCCTGTCCTCCACCACTCTCATATCGTAGCACCCTATCTTCCAGCGCCCTCATATTGTGAGCTCCTCTCCTTTATCCTACTCATATTGTTGCCTTCTGCCTCTCCTTCATATTGTGGTCCCTTGTCCTCTTTCCCCTTCCTCTTGTGGCTCTTGTCCTCCATCTCCCTGTCATTTTTTGGCCGCTGTCCTCCATCCCTTTCATATTAAAGCCTCCTGTCCTCCATCTCCCTAATATTGTGGTCCTAGTCCACCATCCCCCTCATGTTGTCCTATTTTTTCCAAGCATGGTCATGCTGCGGTGAGACAGTAGCCCGGATCTATTATTCTGGCTGCGCCCATTTTCTGTTGTACTTCACATTGAAAAGAATAACTTTGGAGCTTGTTCACGTATTTATGTCTGCACCAGTTTTGTGTGTTTTTACCAATTGTTAAAGTTGTACCTAAAGAAGCTGGTGCCCACTTCTAGAGCAGTGCAGGGGGCACCCGCATTCAATAATATGGTGCACCCTGCACACTAGTTGCTTTTGACAAATCTGGCCCAGTGGGTGCTCTCCGCACTGTGACCGGGTGCCATAGACATCCATGGGGACCGTGCAGCCGGATCACAGTTCCCATTACATCCGTGTGCATGAGGCCTAAATAATAATAATTCCTTTATTTATATAACGCAAACAGATACCGCAGCGCTGCACAGAACTTCCCAAATCAGTCTAAATGAATTGATCACAGTCCTGTTGCTACTTACAACACACCAAGGATTGATTCCACATCTCTCCAGGGACAATACCTGACACTGTCTTCCGTCCAGCAACATCTCTCCTTTCTGACATTGAAAAAATAACATTATTTATCTGAGAATTTGCTACTGTTACCTCCGGTCTTGAATTTTGGGACAATCACCTGGAGCTTCTCTTTACAGTAGTCGGATTACACCTGGGCAGGATCTGACTGGGGGCCTAGGGTGCACCAGTGAAAGTAATTGGGGGCCACCAAATGCTACATGCTGATATGAAATGTGTATCTTCAGACCACGCAGAAACAATGCATTCTGAGTAGCGTTTTTCCCCCATTGTGTCTACAATGTATTTTAACCCCTTAAGGACGCAGCCTGTTTGTACGTTAAGGCTCAGACCATTTCTTTTAAATTTGACCAGTGTCTCTTCCTGTGGTAATAACTTTTCCTTGTGATTTTGAGATTGTTTTCTCGTGAGACATTGTAGTCTATGTTAGTAGTATAATTTTAGTGATCAGTTTCTTTTTTGGGGGTAAATATTCAATAATTTAGGAAAAATTAAAAAAAGAGACAATTTTCAAAGTATCAATAGATTGTTGACTGAGGTGCAATCTTTCTAGCTGCGATACTCTTCCCTGTTAGGCCAGTTTTGTGCAGTGCAATGATGACTGCACGTGTTTCTTTAGAGATAACCATGGTTAACATCAGAGAAACAATGATGCCAAGCACCAGCCTCCTTTTAAAGTGTCCAGTGGTGTGATACTTACTTAATCATGACAGATTGATCTCCAGCCCTGTTCTCATCAACACTCACACCTGTGTGTCTGGAGCAATCACTGAAACCATGTTAGCTGCTCCTTTTAAGGCAGGCCTGCAATGAAGTTGAAATGTGTTTTGGGGGAAAAAGTTCATTTTCTAGACAAATATTTCAGGGAGAAGTGTCCTGAAGTAAAGGTACTATTTTAAACACAGGCAATGGGTAGGGATGAAGGCCCCTGCCACAGCACCTGCTGTCGGGGCCCACCGGGGGATTCACCGGCGGGCCATTCTGATCCTGAGCAAATCAAATGGTAGGTTTCCTTTAACACCTAATAAAACCTATATACATTTAGAATCCCTGTGATTGTACCAAACCAAAGAATATATTAGAGGTGCCATTTGGAGTGCACAGTGAAAGACGTAAAAACAGACCCTACAAGAAAATGGCGCAAATGCGGTTTCTTGTCAATTTTACCGCTATTAGAATTATATTTTCACTTCCCAGTACAATTGATGGAATATAAGATACCGTCACTAGGAAGTACAATTTGTTATGCAGAAAACCAGCCTCATAGAGCTTTGTACACGGAAAAGTTAAAAAAAACGTTTTAGATTTTTGAAAGTGTGGAGCGATAAACAGAAAGTAAAATGGAAAAAGCCCATCAGGGACAAGGGGTCAAAGGGGTTTCCACAAGTCCTAGGCATTTTTGGACCCCTGTTCTCATGGTCTCTGAAGGTCTTGGAATGGGAAGGGTCTGTTCAATGTCATTCATATGTAAAATACTGAATAACTTTTTGGAAGGGATTCTGTAGACAGGTTCGCTGTCTCTTGTAAGAGGGGTATAAGGGATTTTTAAAAATGTAGATAATGTGATAAACCCTTAAAGAGTTAATACTTTCCCTTTAATCCCCTGCTGAGGCTCTGGTGGGTCCCAGAGGTCCTAGTACAATGTGTATTATTTATGTGACCTTCACACTGGATACATCTTTATTCTATTACAACGTATTTACAAACCCATTACTGAACAAATCCATTTACAGAATAAGTTCCATTTGATGTGTGTAATCTTGTGGTCTATAATACTGTCCTTGCCTCACATGTGTTGTAGCCCTTGCATTGCGATGCAGTGTGGAGGCGCAGTGCTTCTCCCAGCCTGCAGTACCGCTCTCGCCCCACTAGATGGCGGACGTGCACTTAGGGAAGACACAAGCGCTTCCGCCATCCACAATATGGCGAGGGGTTAGAAGGTAAAGCTGACAGCGTGAAGTCACATGACTGTGCATGTGAAGATGGCCGCTATCCAGTGGTAAGAATCGCCTTCTCTTCATATATAAAGCCTCGCTGTGCAACTTTATCATATCCCTCTGCTTATTCCGCTCATTACACAGGCTCCCATGTGTGTATTGACTTGGACAAGGCTCTACTGATGCATTATGGGACAAAACAGAACCAGCGCAGATTTTGCGCCAATTAGGGCGCTGCTTTTATTTCCCGACGGCCATTATCAATATAAGAGCTGGAATCTGATTTGTTGCTTGCCCGTCCTGCTCTGGGTCCTAGTGCCTGTGTAAAGTGATTTGTTTAAAGGGTTCTTCCTGTTTTATCTGTCCATAGGTTGTTTGTTGTATTGCACTTAAGCCATGTATGATTCAATAGAGCTGAGCTGCAGTGGCCAACCAATCCTGTGGTCAGGTGTGGCGCTGTTTTTTAAAATTTTCCTCAAAACAAGTCGCCATATATAAAGAGCTTTCTGTGTTCTTATCCGAGCATCGCAGGTCTAGCGTATAAGTTTAGGGTTATAATACTATGTTCCCGCTGTAAGTCTGGGGTCAAAGGGGCCTTAAGGTTGAAGGGTGAATGTAATCTGCTTGTCAAAACTATGTTGTAAGTATGTACCGTATATACTCGAGTATAAGCCGACCCAAGTATAAGCCGAGGCCCCTAATTTTACCACAAAGACCTGTTAAAACCTATATATTTTTTACTTGAGTATAAGCCGAGTTTGGGGTTTCAGCACATTTTTTTGTGCTGAAAAACTAGGCTTATACTCGAGTATATAAGGTATTCAGACAACGGTGGCTGATTTTTGTAAATTTTTTTAATGCTTTTTTTTTTATATAGTTGTGTTTTTCTAGATAAAACACATGTAATCAGAGTCTTTTTCATTGTCTCAGGAAAATCTCTGACATGGGGGACCTAGAATAAAAAATGTATATACTTGCTTCCTCCGGTTGTCTCCATGTTCTCCTGTCACGCTCCCTTATAAATGACCGTGGTCATGTGACCACTATGACCGCAGGAGATTGGTGACGTTTAGCAGTGACATCACCATTTCAGTATAATGACTGCAGGGGCCATTGGTGGCCACGTGACTACTGACCACCCTGAATCCATCTTTAGCCCGTGTCTGCATGACAACTGCACATGCCATGTAATATTGATCATTATTATTCTCAGGCATTCCCGGGAAAGAGATTATTCTGAGGAGCTAGAGTCATGCAGCCTGGAGAAGATACCTGTGGAATTTGGGGATTATCATCCTCTGAAGACCATCACTGTAAGTAGGACACAGTCATCTTACGTGGATATGCTCCTTTACAGCAATATGTATTATAATAACAATATAATTTAATGAGCATTCTGTTAGTTGAATTAGAGGTTTACCATATCTATGTAACACCCAAGCTATTGCGAAAAGGAGCTATGGTGCGGCCGAATTTTTAGGCAGCCTGCACATGGATGCAGAGTCCTCCATAGAGAACTTTATCCAATTACAGGGGATTTCTTCGCAGCAGATCAACGTCTGTATCGTGTACATGGACTGTTTGAAAGTTTTTGTAATGAAAAGCAAATTTTCTGCAACAATATCTGTGTAGGAAATATCTGCTGCAATGCTAGATGATGAGCAAGGGTTAACACCTCTATGACATGGGGCGTAATAGTATGCCACAGCATTGCTATACAGGGTGTGTTATACAATAGACACCTACCACTTACCTCCTCAATCTTTGCATTAATGCCAGAGGTGCAATGGGCGCTGTACTGGCTTGGATGAACGCCTCCTTCATGGTGTGATTGGGGGCATTTATTTATTGCAGTGACATAGAACAATTCAGATTAGACCCTGCTGGAGACAGGATTAAATTCAAAATATACTGCAGTACAGTTGTATTGCAGTATATTGTATGAAGGATTAGGCCCCATAGGGTTCAAGTAACCTAGGGGGACTGAAAAAAGTTCAAATTGCCTCCTTTTCCTAGAAAGAAATTAAAATAAACAAACATAAACATGTTGTGTACCCCCTGCATGCCAAAATGCCCAATCTATCAAAATATAAAAAGCATGGTGAACACCACAACATGGAAAAATCACTTAAAATGTCCAAATCATTGCTTTTTTGGAACACATTTTGATAAAAAGTGATGAAAGGTTTGTACGTTCCTCAAAATGGTGTCAATAAAAAAATTCAGCTTGTTCTTCAAAAAGTTATTGGCATGTTATGTATTGAGACATAATAAAAAGTATATTACCGTACTTTGGTATCTTTGTGATCGTAATGACGATCCAGCTTCTCTATACATTGCATGGAATATGGAATAGTGACAATAGGATTTGGAAATTGTTACTCTGAAAACAAGCCCCATAAATCTCTGTAAAACGTAAAAATGAAACAATTATGGATTTGAAATGTGTGATTTGAGCTGAAATGTGTGTATGTCATCAATATACATCTATTACTAGTTCTGCTCCGTTTTCTTGATCTGTAAAGTGAAGCCTCCTGTCTTTTACCTCGCTCTGCCAGGACCTTAAGCTTGTATTCGTGTCCTAGAATGTAGATTGCTCATGGACAGTCAGAGATCACATGATCCTCCATCTGCGGCAATTTTACGGACAGGAATCTCCGGCTGATGAGGTAAAAGACAGGAGGCTTCCCTTTATATATCAAGAAAGCGGAGCAGAACTATTACTAGATGTATAAAGGTAAATTACCTCATACCCTACCCCCTCCCACACATTACAAAAAAACATGAAGTAAAGTAGCCAATCATAGGGAATTTACTTTCTGAAATATTGGCTGTGGTAGACTCCACCTCATTGCACCATCCCCAAACAGTTTTTTATGTGCTTTGATTATTAATCTTTATTTTATTAATATGTACATTATCTGCAGGGGCTATTGGGAACATGCAGTAGCCTCTGTGAGTTGCAGGGGAAGGTTACTACACACCCCCAGTATCCTCTGAAGACCCTCCTCCTCACTGGTCCTTGAACGCGGCCTCTGTACCCCGTGCCGTAGCTCCTGGTCTTCTGCTGGCATCATTGATGCTGTGCGCGCAGCGTTGGTGAGGCGGAGCTTTGCCGACAGAGACACAAGAGCTACTGCATCTGCGCAGGGTACTGGGGTCACATTCACAGTAAACAAGGATAAGCTGGTAGGCGGATCTCCAGAGGCTACTGGGGGTGTGTAGTAGCTTTCCCTCCCGGAGCTCACAGAGGTTAATCCACAGCCTGGTGCAGTGAGGTGGAATCTACCTCCCAATGTTTGCTTTTATAAATTATGAACCAATCATACCTTGAGGATGCTGTAGCTACACAGATGCAGAAACATATCTTGTTTAATCACTGAGCTCTGTCACTCCTGTGGCTGCCTAGGCGCTTCTCCTCACCCTAATTCTGCACTGCTCCAGTCTTGTCCTGACCAGCATAATTCGAGAATACGTCATCACTGTGTTGTCCCTGACAGGCAGACTGAAGGTATGTTTGGTTCCTAATGCATAAAAACAAAAGGTACATTTCCTTTAAAAGTGATCTCTCCTCTGCTGTAGTATCCACTTTGGCCACAAGATGGCACCATCATATCAAGCATCTATCTAGCCAGTCCTGCATTGCTTCCATGGGGGAGATTTATCATTAGTCCTATGCAGCTTCTTTGCCTATAATTGTTGTAAAGTTTTGCGCAAACATCATTTTTGCTTTTTTTTTTCTGCCAGTCTAACACATAGACAACTGCCCAAAATCCTACCTAACAATAAATCTCCCCCCATGTGTGTATCCAATTCTGTTTGGTAATAAAACGAGGTTAAAATTCTATAACTTAGTTTTTGGCTCAGTTAATGAATAAAAGCTAAAGAATCAGCCATGGCCAGTGACTTTCAGGCCTAGCACAATTCTAATGCTTTTTAGATGAATGATATGCTCATCCTGTAAATCAAAGATTTTTTTTTTTGAATTTTATTTTTTCCTTTTTAAAGGTTACAGAATCCAAAACTAAAAAACTGGGAAGGAAGGAGAGTACGTCCTCCACCTCCTCCTCGTGCTCGTCTAACTCGGTGGCGGATCCGCTGAGCAGTGTCCTGGATGGTACAGATCCCTTGTCTTTGTTTGCCGCCACTGCTGAAACTGTTGCAGCTACCACGGTAATGATGGTCTAGATATGTATGGGTAACATACATGAGGATATGTCCAGAACATCACTTCCATCTTGAAAGCTGTAATATTGGATTAATGGCAAGTTTTTCCAATGGGAAGGTCGATCTAAGACCAGTTTCAGAAATCGATCTTCCCATTCAGATTTTCAATATGGAACTCAAACTGTTTCCTTTGTGTTCAGAACCAGAGACGAGTGACATAGCTGTGCATCACAGGGAACATTCCTGGTTGTGGTAACTTTCTGTGTTAATAACTTGTGAACCACAAGAGATATTACAGATCTGATTGTGATGATCGATTTCTGAGACAATTGTGGTCTTTTTTTTATATTCTACATGACCCCCTTCCCATTGGAAAAACTTGCCTTTGATCCAAGATGGATCTGAAAATAGCCCAAGAGAGTCTTCCGTAAGCCATTACTCGCTGGGTTAATCCGATATTTCACTGTCCCTTTCTTTTCTGAAATAGTAGGGAGTCCCGGGACTTTTGACTTGCATCTTGGGTTGTATTTTGAGCCTGAGCTGTATAATGGATTGCCTAACAGATGATCCCGTAGATGGAGATTCTCTATAAATTGGGCTCTTGGTGTTGATTGACAAGTCCCACAATTGTTCCTTTGTTTGCAGGAGGTCAGCAGGAAGAAGCGCGACCAGGAGGAATACATAGGAAGCGACTTTGAGCCCTGGTCCAGTAAACGTGGTGAGATCCTGGCCAGATACACGACCACTGAAAAGCTTTCCATTGTGAGTGGCTGCAGAAATGATCAACTGTATAATATCATGAAAATATCTAATTATTCCATTATTATTTTATATTCCATTATTACTATGAATTCAATGTTTTATTTGTCACTCTATTGCAGAATCTATTCATGGGCTCCGATAGAGGTAAGTACCACTTTGTTTCTTATGATTTATGCTTGGTGCTCAATGAGTTACACCCAGAGTGAATTGACACCTAAACTTTTTTGCATTTATATGGGATAGATTTTCAGTTGTAGAGACTTCTGCAGTTTATCTGCCCGGTGTAATATTATCCTTACAGCTTATGTTCTTTTCGTGAGAACTGCAGTATCATTCCTGAACAAAGAACCTTGGGCGCACGGTGACTGAGTGGTTAGCACTTCTGCCTTGCAGCGCTGGGGTCCTGGGTTCAAATTCCATCCAGGTCAACATCTGCAAATAGTTTGTATGTTCTCTCCATCTTTGCGTGGGTTTTCTCCAGTTTCCTCCCACACTCAAAAACATACTGTTAGGTTGTTTAGATTGTGAGCCCCATGGGGACAGGGACCAATTTGACATGCTTTGTGCAGCGCTGCATAATCTGTAGGTGCTATATAAATAAAAGAATTATCAATTATTAAAGACCCTACAATGACATGACATTGGAGGCCACAGACAGAAAGCGGCTGACTCTGGCTTCTTTACTTGATATGTTTTCTATGGAGGTTATTTATCATAGGCTGGTGCTAGCTGTGCCAGTGTATGCTGAAATCCCTGCCCCTCTGTTGTGCTGGATATATCAGAAAGAGGTTGCAAAGGAATGGGGCAGGAATGGCCCATGCCGGCCCACTGGGCACGGCCCCCTTCATACACTGCCGCGCCCACTTGGCCTGAATTATGTTTATTTCAGGGCTTGTATGCTAGAACACTGGCATACAAGCATTGATAAATAACTCCCTATTTCTCTATAACATGCTGCCTGCAGATAGGACACTATATACAATCTGCTCAGGTCCTTCTGCTCTATAATATGATGCCTGCAGATAGGACACTATGTACAATCCGCTCAGCTCCTTCTGCTTTGTTGCATGCAGATCAGCCACCATCTGCTGTTTGATAAATGTATTTGCTATAAATGTCCAGTATATAATGTAATCTATTGCATATATGGCAGATAAGATGATATCGGTGTGTATATATGGCTCCTATTAAGTGGATTTTCTTTTTAATGTAGGCAAAACTACAACTCCCGGTTCAGCAGTGTCCGAGAAAGTGAGAACACGACTTGAGGAACTTGATGATCTGGAGGAAGTAAGATGTCCTGTTATGTTTCTATTTTCTTGGAATATGAGATCATTCTTATACGAGCCTCTTCTTAGATTTGTCTTCATTGTCCTCTGCATTTGGTTGTAGTTAATTAGTTCTTTGAAATCCTGAACCTCCTCCCAGTCCCATGTGGCTTCTTCTCTAATAATATCTCGATGATATAATGTTAGGGAAATGCTGTTTATGCAATTTGCCGAAGCAGAAGTTATACTTTTAAATACCACTGGCTTTCACCCTAAGGCAGTGATGGCAAACCTTTTAGAGACCGAGTGCCCAAACTACAACAAAGACCCGCTTATTTATCGCAAAGTGCCAACACAGAAATTTAATTTGTGATTTATACTCCCTGTCACAGTATACTTTCTGGACTCATCTCTGGTGATGGCCTGAGTGCCCATAGAAAGGGCTCTGAGTGCCACCTCTGGCACCAGTGCCATAGGTTAGCCATCACTGCCCTAAGGCTTAAACCTTAAAGGGGGATTTCCATCTGACTGTCATATGCCATATGATTTTCATCCCCCGTGTCCCGGAAATGTCAGATGTTTCTCTTGTAGATATCTGTTTGTAAAGAGCATCAGTTGATATTATATTTCACTAAGTGGCAGAATTGCTTTATAATTACAGATACATTTCAGCAGGTGTCATGACTTTTCATGGCTTTTTGCACCTCTCTTTCTTCATATGTTCAATTATTTTTCCTTGTGTCATTTCTCATTGTTACACATAACTGAATGTCTGGATATCTGTGAATTGATTTCTTTCTCAGTGTGATTTGGATGTGTTGTTACGGACATCATATCAATAGCAACATTAGAAAAATATTTGATTAAATACTTGGTGACATGTTTACCATGTATTTAACCTTGGCATCCATACTTTTTTGATGCGTGCACCCAAATTTCCATGTGTAATCTCCAGTTTTGACATGTATTGGATACCCTTTGCATCACATGAGGAGGAGGAGGAAGCTGTTATAGGGTTATTAAAGAGTGGAGCTAATAGTGATGGGGACATGGATGTGCATTGAGTAGATATGTGTAAAGTGTTGCTGATGTCGAGTAAGTAAGGACGGACATTGACCATCTGCATTGATCTGTTTTCAGGGTTCGCAGAAAGAACTCTTGAATCTGACTCAACAAGATTACATCAGCCGGATCGAGGAGCTCAACCAGTCCCTGAAGGATGCCTGGGCCTCCGATCAGAAAGTCAAAGCTCTCAAAATTGTTATCCAGGTCTCTGCTTATTGTATGGCTTATTATCCTGACAGATTTCTTATTATGGGTTGATAAACACATTCTTCATGGATTTTTTTTTGTGGGGGGGGGTGTTGCACAAGCAAAAGACCACCATGATAGAAAGTCTTGCCTCCGTTTTTTTCTGCAGGATAATGTCTTTCATCTGTAATAATTTACATGTGATTTATGGGATGAACTTTTCAAATGGGCCATTGATCATGAGAATAGGACCCAGTCTCTGAGCCAGCCACAATGACATTGAACCATGTGACAGGCCACATGCCCAACCTCTCCCCAATTTAAATTTTTCCGCCAGTTTTAATCAATGCTTATAGAGAAGCAAAAGTTCTAAACTTGTATCCTAGGGATCAAAGAGCATTTTATAAAGTGATCATATATCATCACTGATGTATGGGAACATCATTAAGAATAAAGCATCGCTTCTGATCCTGAGGTAGAAAGGGACAAGTATTGTGAGTTTTTTTTTGTCGCTCACCCGATAACTCCAACCAGCGCTGCACGTCACGGATTCCGCACGGAACACTGCGTGAATAAAGACTTCAAAGCAGGAGAAATAATCCAGCGTGCTGCATCCGGATGATAAAAAACTTCTTAGCTTTATTATGGACCCGTAGTCCTAATCAAAAAAATATAATAAAACGACGACTACCGTCGTAGTCACAGCACAGCAAGACAGCGAATAATGTGGGTTAGCCTACTCCGGCCAACGCGTTTCTAGTGTCATCCGACACTCTTAGTCATGACAAATGCTTTGAACGCTGTGAGAAGGTTATGTGTAATAGCGGACCGGAAGCCGAAAACGGCCTCGGGTGAAATGGAAAAGACGGGATAGATTCTCACTGCGTTCAAAGTGTGGAGTAATGGAATCTAAATGTTACTTAGTGGGATTTAAAAGTGACAAACAAAAGGGTAAGCAAATACAAGATGATTGTATGTTAACTGTATATCTTAACATTGTTGTACTCAATGTGAATGTTTTCTCATCCTGTACTTGCAATGATAACCGTAGAAAGGGACACACTTAAAAATTGAGGCTACACCACCGCCTTAGCACCTGTTACAGGATCCATGGTGGAGGAGGTTACACCACTAGTCCCGGCAATACACTATCACTTTGTAATGTAAGGCTATCCCTTTTAAAGGGAACCTACCACCATATATCTAACTATTGAGGTAGATCGGGTGGTAGGTACATCTATAGGGGGTTGTAGGTCGGTGGGGCACCACAGAGCACCAGTACATGGAGGTTGCTCCCCAAGATGAGAAGAGCAGTCGTCCACGCATGTCCTTTCTGTTCCATTCATATCTATGGAGCTGACGGAGATTGCTGAGCGCCACGGAAAATTATTGCACCATAAACATAAAAATTATTATTATTATTACATGAAGCTGTGTAATAAATAAATAATAGCTAGCAATTATACATGAGGTCTGATAACAATTATGCATTTATCATTTTTTTTCTAGTGTTCTAAACTTCTCTCGGATACATCGGTGATAAAATTTTACCCAAGCAAGTTTGTGCTGATTACTGATATCCTTGACACTTTTGGTAGGTACCCGATTCATTTTGGCCTTCATTTTAGTAAACTTGTTGGGCCCTGGGAGGCCTAAGTTGCATGTTTAGAGGAAGAACTGATTTAGAATCTAAACTTACGACTTCATTTGTGTATTTTACAATGGAAACTGGTATAACGTATATGATAACTGTGCTGGATAGTTGCTGAACGATTCATTATACTCTCACAAGTCTGTAATAACACAATCATTAGGCACTTTTAGTAAAAGTGAACCTGTCACTAGGAATGACATTTTTAGCGGGTGACAGGTTCTAATAGGCTATTCTGTGCTGATTTTTTTTAAAAAAAATTCCTGAATGATTCTGAATCATTTCAGTAGCTTATATAAGCTTAATTCACATTACCTGGCTCCCAGCCAGCAGCAAGTGCTGAGTCCCAGGGCAGCTGCAGCCTTTGTGTGCTTGGTCTACACCATCAAGCTGGATGAGTGTGAGGAGAGGAGAGTGACACAGGCCGCGCTCCTCTCCCTGCACGCCTCACTCATATCAGAAGCGCCCGCACCATGTCCATCATGTCATGCAGGAGACAGACGGCCAGCAGCGGTGATGTCGGTGAGGCCTTGGATAGATATGCGTACAGAAGACCAATTTAGTTATCTCCTATACAGTCGGACAAATTCTAGAATACAGTTTTTTTCGCACCGGATTATAAAGCGCACCTAATTGGAAGGATGAATGACCAGCAGGTGGCCGACCTGTGCAGACTTCAAGACAGCTGTTGTCTGTAAGTACGGTTCATATATAAGGCGCACTGGACTATACGGCGCACCTTTGATTTCTGAGAAAATCAAAGGAGTTTTTGTGTGCCTTATAGTCCTATAAATACGGTATACTACAAATATGTAACCAGTTCTTCTTTAGACCATTACATTGTGCAGAGACAACAGAAAAAAAGTGCAGATATATTATTAACATGTTGATGTTATCCATACTGGCCAATCATATGGCTTCTTGCATTTCCAACCACAAATTTCTGATGGACTAAAAGCTAAATGAAGCTAAAATATAGCATATTGTAATGCAAAATGCTGACACCTTGTCATTTCAACAAATTTTTATGTATTGTTTTTTGGTTTTTTTTAAATAAAGTTTTGAAAATGTAGTTTCCACGTTGGACACAAACTTACTCAAACTTTGCTTTGCAGGAAAATTGGTGTATGAACGTATCCTGTCCATGTGTATGGATAACAAGACCGCCTTGCCTGGTAATGTCAAGTTTTCACTTTCTACCATCAAAATCAAAATGGTGGCATTATCAGAGCCTCTGCTGTAGCTTCACAGGCTGTTACAATGAGCAGAGGTCTCCCTTCCTACTTGCACTTCGTACTGCTGCTAGATCAGACCGGCTGAGGGGAGAGAGCAGGATTTTTGGGTGATGCATGTTCTACTCATTGAAGCACCCCTCCCTGAGCTCTTTTACCCCACTCCCTCTGTCTGCTGTAATCTCACACAGTGGACATGGGAAGTGCTCCTGTACAGTGTAATAACCTTTGAAGCAGCAGCACAGAGGGGCTCTAACACCCCCCCATACACGTAATTTTAAAAGTTGATTTTAAAAGGAAGGAAGCCTTGGATAGCACATATAAGAAGATTACCACAGTCACGGTGTCCCTGCTTTATCATGCTTGATTTTGATTGTAGATTTCCTTCCATTTTCCGCTAACCATGTGATATCACCAGCACAAATGTAGAAAAAAAGGACATTACACTGTGTACATATTATGCAACATTTTCTCTAGATGGTTTCTCTGGATTTATTGTAAATTATTATGTGAATGTCTAAAAATGTAGGACTTATTTTCTTCTTTTACTTTTACAGCTAATTTTACTCCGGATAATGTGAATGATACGGCCAAGGAGACTTGTCTGAATTGGTTTTACAAGATTGCATCCATCCGGGAACTTGTTCCTAGATTGTATCCTTCCTGAGTCTTGGTATAGGCCCCATACACTACACTGTATTGTATTTACTGTACAAACCTATACAATTTTATAAAGTGGTGTCCTTAACCTTCCTCTTACCCAGTTATGTAGAGGCGGCCATTCTAAAGTGTAACAAATACCTCTCAAAAACGTAAGTTTTCCATTCATCATTATAGATCTTAGGATTTTACTAGTGAGAACGGGATCCCCATTCTCCTCATTACTGGGGCCCCCCGTTCTTGTGATTGGTGGGAGTCTCAGCAGTTGGACCCTCAACAACCCGCTGTAGTGGAAAACTTATAAAGTTGGTAGAACCCATTTAATTAATGGATTTCTAGGAGGAATACCAGAGGAACCGCAAGTTTCTTGTATTTGTACAGGAATTATTACTCCACATCATAAATTAGGACTGACCAAATTGTGGGGCCATCTTTGCCTATATAGGCAGTCCCCAGGTTACATACAGCATTGGTCCTTAAGTTGAATTTGAATGTAAGACGAAACGGGTATATTTAGTAGGTGTAACTCCAGAAACAGTATTTTTGGTTCCTGTGACAATGAAATTTACCACCAGGGTGAAGGACTGCATGCAAATGAGCCTGAGGGGCTCCAGGCTCCATTAACACCAATAGAGCTTGGAGTCCTTCATCCTGGTGGTAGATGCCCTATAAACATTTAGAGCTGCCGTGGGATCAAGGATTAACAATAAAGATTCATTACAGACTGGGGTCGTCTGTAAGTTGGGTCCTTAGGTCAGGGACGGCCTAAATGTTGTAGTAGGTCATAGTGTACCCACAGTGCAGAGCAGCTCTTTGATATTATATGTCTTATGTGTTTTCTATTACAGGGGGATATCTGAGTCTCTCCCACGGCTGACCTCTATGATTAAAGGCATTGGCGACCCCCTTGTGTCTGTGTATGCCCGAGCTTACCTCTGCAGGGTACGGACGCCTCTTGTGTCTAGTAATATAGTCATGTTCACATATGTGGACGCCTTGTAGATGCCTTGTATTGATGTGTTACAGGTCGGTATGGAAGTGGCTCCTCACATCAAGGAGAATCTCAACCAGAACTTTTTTGATTTCCTGCTCACCTTTAAACAAGTAAGAGATCTGCTTCATATTCTCTAGGGAAGGGAGGGGGATTTGTTAATAATGCCACTTCAGTATTTTCCAAATAATTTTGGAGATATTTTTTTAAAACCTTTTGCAACGGTGTACTCAATTGTGGTAGACACCACTGGGTGGGGTTGATTTATTAAAAGTGTATGAGAGCAGTTCTAGCTGCCCATGGAAACCAATCGGTGGCCAAATTTCATTTTATAAACAGCTGTAGGAAAATGAAAGCTGAGCTCTAATTGGTCGCTGAAGGCGACTGGAACAGTTCTGCTATCGGACACTTCTGATAAATCTCCCCCCATGATTCTAGCTGTCTGAAGTGACTCATCTCAGGTAAAATATGACACTTTTCTGCTCATTTTCACGTGACTTTGGAGGATATTTTTTTTTAATAGATAAGCAGGTGAGATTTCATATAAAAGAGGGAATTCTAGAAAGGACCTGATGGGGCTGGTATTTTATTGGGGTAAAAAATGGTGACAGGTTCCCTTTAAAGTGGTTGTCCAGTTTCGGCAAGTAATCAATATTGTTTGTGTAATGAAAAGTTATACAATTTCCCTATATACTTTTCAATTCTGTTAATTAACTGGAAGCTTCATTGTTACTTCCTGTGAATAAAAACTGGTCCCTGTTCATGTGATGTCACAAAGGTGCACGGCTTGCCATATACCTGGTCATGTGATGTCACACAGGTGCACGGCTCGCTGTATCCCTGGTCATGTGTTGTAACAGAGGTGCACAGGTCGTTATATCCTGGCTCGCTATATATCCCTGGTCATACGATGTCTCACAGGTGCACACCTCACTATATCCCTGGTCATGCGATGTCTCACAGGTGCACGGCTCGCTATATTTCTGGTCATGTGATGTCACACAGGTGCTCGGCTCGCTATATCTCTGTGATCTAACAAGCCATGCATCTGTGTGATGACCTGACCATGGACTATTTTTTTATCCACAGGAAAGTATATAGGAAACTTGTATAACTTTTATTTACACAAAGAATATCAATTTTTTCCTGAAAGTGGACAACCCCTTTAAATGCCCTTTAGCTCTGAAGGTTTTTACTATGATTTTCAGTTCTCCCTGAGCTGGTGGCCGGAGACTAGATGCTATCAAAGCTTCCATACACCTCATGATGTATGACCACCCAGCTACGGTCCGGCGGGTGTACGTTTGTGTAAATTCAGCCTAATATTGTATTATTGTGTTCAGATTCACAGTGACACCGTACAGAACCAGCTGGCGGTACAAGCGGTGGAGATCCCTATTTACCTCACCCTTTATTCTCCCGCCATTGACTGGATGCTGCGCTGCATTGCTTATCGTGCTCCGGATGTAAGTGTCAGATGTGTTATGTGGATATTCCGTGAACTGGGGAGTGGGTCAGGGATGATATTTGCTATAACTTGCTCCAGGCTGTGGCAGTGTTAGACAGGACCTTGCGTAGAATTCACCTGGACGCACGAATGGATCCTGGACTGGTGTATGTCGTTCTAAATCCCCCATAAACTTTATATTAAAGGGGCACTCCAGTCACAGCTGATTCATTGTATTATACCTTGTTCAGGACTCTAAGGTCCATCAAGGTTCAAGGATACAATGATAATGAGTCCCGCTCCTCTTTGCACTATTCATTATTGAAGTGGCGCAACAACATGAATGAACCATGATGTCAGTCGCTGCAGGAGAAACCAGGGGGTGGAGTAAGAAAAGGCTGCCATGGAGTCAGGGAGGAGGAGTCATTCACCAGTGTACACTAAAGCATGCAGACAACCGGAAGTGGGTCATGATGACTCCTAGGACAGAGAGACCAGGAATATAATGATGGTCTCGTAGAAAAATGATTTATGGTAACACCCAAATAATTTGGGATATTTATAACAAATGTTGCCATATGTATTTCTTCATGTTCCTATATAATAACTGCATATATATGATCACATGCTATTGATTCATGTTTCTGCCATTTGTTGACAGTCTCTTCTGACCGAAATGATGGAGCGGTGCAAAAAACTTGGAAACAAGTAAGTACAAGGCATCTATATAACTTGGAATAATTGAAAACTGTCCCAATTTCTCTCGGAATCGGGCTGCATAGGGACAGCTCTTATAATAATAGGAGCATTTCAGTTCCCAGGATGAAGGGGGGGCTGTATACCGATGTCTAGTAAGACTGCAGTATACTCCAAGTCCAGATCACTGCATGCTGGTGGATATGAGCAGAGTGTGTAGGGGTATATACTGTAACTGCATAATTCAGAGAGGGTATACTGTGTATAAAAAATATACAGTGGGGGTATAGACTGTATATACAATAAGACGGTAATGGCAAACCTTTTAGAGATCAAGTGCCCAAAATGAGACCCAAAACATAATAGCTTTTCCCAAAGTGCCAACACAGCAATTTAGGCAGTAACAAACTTATTGCTACCAGAATCTTTGAGCTCCAATCCGACCCTGTCCACACCTTCTCACTCTTCAGACAGGACCAAGCAGCACAGGATGGGTCACTTTAAAATAGCAGGGCACTACTTGGACTGCCTGAGACTGCAGGAAGGTGTCATGTCAGGCAAACTCTGTGCCTGGGAGTCAGCCCGTGTGCCCACAGTGAGGTCTCCGAGTGCCATCTCTGGCACCAGTGCCATAGGGTTGCCACCACTGCAATAAGACATAAAATAGTTTCTCCTATATGGGGGTACTATAGTGATTGGAGTTTTCACAAGGCAGCCCTGCAGTTGCGTGATCTGTATTCCACCATTTGTTCACATCTCATGCAGATATGATTGGAGTATCAGTCATGTGATTCTCTGGGTGTGACTGGAGTATCAAAATGATATAAGGGCAAAGATAAGACTGCAGTTCTGGATGTGACTGGAGTATCAAAGATGATATATAACATCATATTGATCATCTCTGATAATCCAGTCACATCCAGAGCTGCAGTCATCTGGGATGATATAATGGCAGCTATTGATGTGACTGTAGTATCAGAAACTATATTACAATAGATACATGATTCCAGCTCTGGATGTGACTGGAGTACCAGAGATGATCTAATTCCACTACAACAACGTTGGCTAAGTGTATGGCAAGGATAAGTCTGCAGCTCTGGGTGTGACTGGAGTATCAGAAATTATCTAATGCCTCTGCAACAACGTTGGCTAAATGTCGCAATCAAAATCATATGAACTCCCACATAAGCTGTCTGATACTAAGAATGTCCATCATTACCTATTTCAACAAATCAGAGCTCATATGACCTGTGGCAAAATAGAAGCTGAGCTGTGATTTTGCGCTTTTTTTTTCCAGGCTAATCGCCACAGCAGCCAACATACAGTAGTTACTAAGCAGGTGCAGGGTGAAAATTTCCACTCAAAACTTAATCGTTGACATTCCCCGAACTGCCCCCCCCCCCCCCCCCCCGGAAATTAAAAAAAAAAATCACCTTTCCTCGTCCCTCGAAGCGGCGCTTGCAGCCACCTTCATTGTTCGGCATGTGCCTGCTGTACACGCCGGCTCTGAAGCCACCACATGTGATGTGATGACATCATCATGTGCACAGGCTTCAAAGCCGTCGCATACAGTGCGGAGCGGCTCTTCGGGGAAACGAGGAAAGGTGAGTTTTGAATTATGCTTCTATGCTGCGCTCCTGATGAGCGCAGCATAGAGCCAGAAAAGTACACAAGCCGGATGGTGATCATTTGTACCAGTGTCTTAAAGCGACCCGAATTGACCCCTCCATCACCCTTGTGCCGCGACACATGCCCGGGTTAGCCGGGTGCTGGCGCCAGGCCTGCACACTTGCATACATACACTCAGCTTTAAATTTTCGCTATATACCGGGTGTATTGTCTTATTCTATAGGATTGCAGCTGAAGGTTTGTTCTGATTATTGTACAATAATCTGCAGCCTAATTTCTTTTCCACTCCCTTTCTCTTCAGCGCTCTTCTGTTAAATTCAGTGATGTCAGCTTTCAGAGCAGAGTTTATTGCTGCCAGATCAATGAGCTTCATTGGAATGATTAAGGAATGTGATGAGGCCGGCTTCCCCAAGGTATCTTTAATTATGACTCACATAATTGCAGATTATAATATCGGCCAATTATTTTAGTTCAATGACCTCAGATGTGTTCTACTGCCAACATTTCTCAGATTTGGCCTACTGCAGACATCCCTGCTCATCTTGATTCACTTTATGCAAATATATTAGTGCCCAAAAAATATATTAGCGCCCCCCCCCCCCCAAAAAAAAAAATATATTTTCATGTTTATACAGCTGCCACTAGGTGGAGCTGAGTGCATACAAGTTCATACAGGGTATTGGCAATCGCATAGTTCTCTATATAATCTGTGGAGAAATTTTGGGGGTGTAATGGAGTAAAAAAAAAAACACTATTGTGTTGGGGGTTTTTACTTCCACCAACTTCAACTCCACTATGCCATGCTCATTCGTGTCCACATACAGCTGATAGACCTTGCTATGAGACGTAGGGTATGGGTCAGAATGGGAAGCTGAGTACAGTTAATGAATTTCGATGAAGTTAATTCTGCTTTCTGACATTTAAGGGCATTTCAGTCTAGAGGCAAATGTAATTTTGGGAAGTTTTTGTGCCTTTGAACTACTTCTGATTCATGAGTCTCCATGGACCTCATCCTGGATTAATAAGTAATGAGCACGGTTTCTGTTTTTCAGCATCTACTTTTCCGCTCCTTGGGACTGAATTTGGCTTTAGCTGACCCTCCCGAGAATGACAGACTCCAGATTTTAAATGAAGCGTGGAAAGTCATCACTAAATTGAAGGTCCCCGAGGTATGACCTCTCTGCACTGCAGAATAAAGGGACCTGCTCCATGTACACAGCATAATCCATGTGAGAAGCAGCCCCCAGCCCATGAGTCAGGTCTATTCTAGATTGTGGACAAACATGGAAGCTAATTAAAACCCTTTCAATTAAAGGGGTTCCATTGTTACTCCTTATATACAGGATAGGACATGACCATCTGATCCAACTGCTGGGAACCCCAACCGTCATGAGAATTGGACTCCCACAAATCCAAAAACAGAGGTCCAGTTCTCCTCAATTGACGAAACGGCAGTAGGCTGAGCATGTGTTGGAAATTGCTGAGCACAGCTCTCAGATATCTCAGTCACTGTTAAAGACAGTGAATGGGAGTGTCGGAGATACCAGAGCGCTGTGCTTGGCAATTTCCGACACGTTCTTTGTATTAAATGGAATGGCAGGACACATCTTTGAGCTGCCACTACACTCATTATTGACAATCTCCCATTCTCCAAATTGCTGGGGGGGGTGCTTTGTCGTGATCCATTGGGGTCCCAGAAGTCGGAAACTCACTGATCAAATTGATATTCCGTGGATAGGGGATACCAATCAAACTTTGTAAAACCTCTTTGACACTGCCTCCTCTGGCAAGTCCTAACTATAATTTTATTTTTGGATTTTTTTGCGTTCTGTATGTCACAAAAACACTTTTTTTTTTTTGTTTGCAGGATTACATTAACTGTGCAGAAGTGTGGGTTGAATACACCTGCCGACATTTCACGGTGAGTGTCTATGATGTATTCTCTTCAATATGCATCAAAGTTTAATGGAACTGAAAGGGGTCGTCATGGTAAATACAGGCGGTCCCCTACTAATCTGACTCCAAAACTCTAGATTGTAACATCATCATGACATAATATTAAGTAAAAGAGGTAAATGGCCAATCTTCAGGAATCGCATTGATTGAACCCTCACTAGAAATTAATAGGGAGGTGGTAATAATAACCTTTATATAGCGCCATCATATTCCGCAGCGCTGTACAGATCATGGGGGACATATACAAATAAAACAAGACATTACAGAGTATTTATCAGATGAAACAATACCAGTGAGGACCCTGCTCAATAGAGCTTACAGACTACGTGGATGAAGGGGTGACACAGACATGGTCCATCCATTCCTTAAAATGGATGGATAAAATAAATAAATGCTGAATGAACAGTCACCATATGTAGGGAAACCAGGGAGCATCAATAAGCAGAGAAACCTGTTTAATAGTATCAAGTAAGTAAGGGATTACATAGAGAGGAGAAGAAATCAGTGGAGGCTTAGAGAAAAGAGAGTGAAAGCTGCATGCAGTTATGGAATGAGCAGAGCTGTGTGGATGAGGGTGATTCATTTGAATTGAATATGTAAGGTGATGGGCAGCCAGTGCATCCATGTGGTGTCAAGATTGATGGACCATTCTGGCTGCTGCATTAAGAATAGCAGAGGCGAGAGTTTAGTGAGTGGAAGAGCGATAAGCAGGGAGTTACAGTAGTCTAGACCATAGTGAATCGGATCAACAGAGTTTTAGAGGTTGGCATGCTTTGTGCAGCGCTGCGTAATCTGTAGGCGCTATATAAATGAAGGATTATTATTATAATTAGAGGTTTCAGTGGTAAAGAAACCACTGTTTTAGATCCAACTAATTTTTTTTGTTTGGAAAGCAAGAAAATTCCTTGCAATTGAACAGGCAAAACATAAACCCCTTGCATGGGGAACATCGGAAATCAATCTTATCTGGTATCTAGAAATGTTTTTGAGGTGCAAGTGGCAGGAACGTGCAAGTGATTGTATGTAAGACACAAGTGAGAAGTCAGGGTCCAGCACAACCCCAAGACAGCGGTGGTGCTGCCTTGGAGTTATGGTTATACCCCCAATGGAAATGGAGGTGTTATTAAAATGCCATTATTTTTAATGCATATCTTTATCACCTGTTGGCCCTATTGATTGAAAAAAATTGGGGCAGCACGGTGGCTCAACGCATTACAGCCTTGCAGTGCTGGGGACCTGGGTTCATTTTCCAGGGTCAACATCTGCAGTTTGTATGTTCTCTACGTGTTTGTGTGGCTTTCCTCCGGTTTCCTCCCACACTCCAAAAACATACTGGTATGTTGATTAGATTGTTAGCCCCATTGGGAACAGGGACTGATATGGAAAGTTCTGTGCAGCGCTGCGTAATCTGTGTGCGCTATATAAATAAAGAATTATTATTATTAAAAAAAAATCACACGGTCTTGACAAAAATTGTTCCACTTTGGTGCAGTCCACCTGGACTGGAAGCATGAGGGGTCAGGGGGGGGGGGTAACATGCTGGAGACATGATGAACCCTCCAGACCGCAAAGTAGATGTTTACATTAACAAATCATTTTGCCTTAGGGTTTTCTCTAAAACAGAAAATCCTCTTTTAATATTCGGTTTTGGCCACTGTAGTCGGGATGATTTCCTACCCTTTATGTATTTTTGCAGAAGAGAGAGGTGAACACGATCCTGGCTGATGTTATTAAACACATGACTCCAGACCGGGCATTTGAGGAAGCCTATCCACAGGTAATAGTTTGGAATTGGGTTTGTTACATAATATATGTGTCCCCTGGATTGGTGGATATGAGCCATGTTTGTATTACTGCGATGGCTTTATATCCCATTTTCCATCACTGCCGTTTGCTGCTTGTATCTTTCTTTCTACTTCCCAATCGTTTACAGATTTTGTTATTTTGGATGAATTTTGTTTCCAGCTCCAGTCTGTAATTACCAAGGTCATTGCACATTTCCATGACTTCTCCGTCCTCTTCTCCGTGGTGAGTTTTCTTATCTCCTCTTTCTGTAACCATGTAATCCGATTTTTTTTTTCATATTACTAAAAAAAAAAATCCCAACATTTTTGGTTCTAGGAGAAATTCCTACCTTTTATGGACATGTTCCAGAAAGAAAGTGTTCGTGTTGAGGTTTGCAAATGCATCATGGAGGCATTTATCAAGTAAGGAAGGGTGTTATACATCACTGTCTCGGGTTGGGATTTCAGAATCTGGATTTCCTATTTGACTTCAGGCAAACTGCTAAATCCTTCTTTCTTACACATTGTTTTTTGCTATTAGACACCAGCAGGAGGTGACCAAGGACCCAGTCATACTGAACGCCCTCCTCCATGTCTGTAAGACCATGCATGACTCTGTAAAGTAAGATTTACCCTCTCTTTTTGCATTGACTACACAGATCCATTCTTTGTAAATTACAGAAGAAACAGTTCCTGGCCATGTGGCGGTATCGTGTATTGATTCCACCAAAAGCTTTTACAGTCTAGACTTTAACAAAGGCTAAATTCTAAAACTGATGCAAAAAATCTCCTCCAAAAGTCATTTGAAAATGAGAAGAGTCATATTTTGGTTGAGTTGAGTAAAGCTCAGAGGAAGGATGGGAGAGTGTCAATATAGATGCCTATATCTTGGGTTCTGTAGAAGTTAGAACAGTGGTTCTGGTATTGTATAAAAGAAGATAATTTCATGTGTTTTTGTGGTTCTGTGACCTACAGTATGGTAGTTTTGGGTAGGTAATTTCATAGTATGGAACTGGATATTTATTTGCTACCAACTATATCCTAGCTCCCTATATCTCAAGTTCTGTAGAACGCACAACCACAAGCTTAATAAGACTTGTGGGTCGGGATCAAGTAGAGGAACTGTGGGGGGCATTGGAAAGGTGAGTACAGAGCTTATTATTTTAAGTGCTGGGTAGGGGGCTGGCTGGCTACATACTGGGGTCAGGGGGCTGGCTCGCTATATACTCGGGGCAGGGGCTGCTGACTGGCTATATAGTGGGAAAAGGGGCTGCTGGCTGACTAGGGGGTGGGCAGGCAGGCGGTCTGTGTAGCCATATACTTGGGGCAGGTGGCTGGCTGTATATTAGAGGGCATGGGATTGCTATATACTGGGTGTAGGTTGTGACCAATGCATTTCTCACCCTAGGCTTATACTCGACTCTATGTTTTCCCAGTTTTATTGTGGTAAAATTAGGGTCCTCTGCTTATGTTGGGTAGGCTTATACTCAAGTATATACTGTTTATTGGTAAATTACTTAAATACCCTGCCCACACAGTACAAAAACATGAAGTTAATTAGCCAACCCCTTTAATGTGAATGGGTAAGCATGTAATGCTTAATTTCTCCTCATCTGGCACTGCAGGAATAACCTACTGCAAGATATATCCCCCTATTAATTTTGAAGGTCCCAAAATGATGATATGGGAACAACTTATTGTGCAGAGACCCTTTTAACTAGTAGGTTTGTCAAAAGCAATGAATCCCTTTAAGCCTGAGCCTTTTCTTCCTGTGTAGCGCCCTGAGCCTGGAGGATGAGAAGAGGACGCTGGCTCACCTGATCAATGGCTTCATAAGATTGGTAGGTACATGTGGTGTCTTTTGGTTTACTTCATCACCGACTATTGTATTGTGCCTGGAGATTACAAGCAGAGGGAGGGATGGGTTAAACACTTCAACTGCTTTGTCAATCGAAAAAATAAAAAAATGTTATGACTACAGGGAGCAAATATTTTAGACTAGTGAGACATCTCACAATTAATATGTGTTTTATGGTTCCCTAATTTACCATCAAAATCAAGCCTGATACTCCTTCCTTCTAAAATTAACTTTTTACAATTATGCTAATAAACCAGAAAAAACCAAAGCCCCCTTGTGCTGGAGATACACAGGCTGTTACACTGTTCCTCCCACCCCCTGCTCCCTCAGCACTTGCCTCACCCTCTGTCTGATGTAATGTTACTGTAGCAGAGGAAGTTTCAGCACACAGTAGGAAGGGGAAGTGCTTCTTGAACACTGTAATAGCCAGTGAATCTTCAGTATAGAGGGGCTCTGGGAACAAGTTGCCTTTCAAGTTCATTATCATAATTTTAAAAGCTGATATTCTAAAGAAGGAGGCCATGGGTAACAGATATAAGAAAATTACGGTGCCTGGATCAATGAGTAAGCGTCCCTGGTTTTTCATGACAGATTTTAATGGTACATTTTTTTTACCCCCTTCATGCCCGCCCATCGTAAATATATGTCTGGTGGTCATGAAAGGGAGTATGGAGAGGGTTCACGGATCGAGCCCTCTCCATACACGGCGAGTGTCAGCTGTATTACACAGCTGACACCTGCAGGGAACTGCATCTATGAGTAAGTGTCCCTGGTTTATCATGATGGATTTTGATGGTAGATTTCTTATAAGACAGTGATGGCGAACCTATGGCACGGGTGCCAGATGTGGCACTCGGAGTGCTTTCTGTCGGCACCCAGGCTGTCTCCCCAGGGCAAAGTTCACCAGAAAGTACTCGAATCTTCCTGCAGTCCCAGACAACTTGCTACTCCCAATGCTCTTTTAAGGTGACACATCCTTGACTGATTGGAACTCCAGGAAGAGTGAGAAGGTGTGAACAGGGCCAGATTATCTTGTGAGGTCCCCTTGCTGGCCCCATGATTCTTCCTATACAGAGAGACACTGAAGAGAAGCTACAATGATAGTCTGAATTTGCCCTCCTGCTTTCATCTGTATTAGTGTCCTGAGGGGGCCGAACAATTGAATGTTGTGGAAGAACAGGGAGCATTAAGTTACTGTATAAATTGTCATGTTGGCACTTGATGGTAAATAAGTGGGTGTTGGTTGTAGTTTGGGCACCCGGTCTCTAAAAGGTTCCCCATCACTGCTATAAGAAATGCAACTAGTCCTGCAAAAACAAGCCCTGGACAGATATGTTGATGGAAACATTTTAGCAAGTTCTTGAACTTGGACAGTGGGTAAAGTTTGATAGTTTCCCCTAGTGGTTAGGGGGTAACACTCTGACCGGTGGGGGTCCGAACAATGGGATCCCCACTGATCACTAGGACGGGGTCCCGTTCTCACTAATAATTTAGCTGCTGATTGAGCATGTCTCATCCTGTCTCCATCGATTAATAAGAACAGGACCCCCGTTCTGTGTGATAATCTGACCCTCACAGATCAGATTATGTCCTATACTTGTGGTCCAACAGAATTTGTACAACCCCTCTTAAAAAGTTGCAGTTCAACTGTGTACCATTAGATGGAGCTGTGACATTCCGTACGTTATGTGTGGAAGTTTTTTTGTTCTTATTGGAATTTTGTTGCTGGAAATAATAATCGGGGCCTTAGTGGGGATAAGGGAGGGTTAGAACACAGGAATTTTAGGGGTACAGGCATTTAGGGTGACTGTATCAGCATTAATGCATTTAGACAGTGGCGGCTGCAGAGATCCCTTGTGTTCCCCTGTAGGGATCCTTCCCTGTCGGGAGTTGTCACAGGTTGTCATGCTCTTAGAGTTACGCCAGACCTGGCACTGACTTTTTCTCTAATTCCCAGGTGTCCTTTGGGCGGGACTTTGAACAGCAGCTTAGTTTCTATGTGGAGGCCCGAGCGCTGTTCTGCAATCTGGAGCCGGTTCTTGTCCAGTTAATTCATGTAAGTGGAGATCACCAGGGGACGTCTCCGCTATGAAGCACCATGACGTGGGTCTCCGTACATGTTACCCCAGAGGATGGCGTGCGGCCCTCCTATCATCCCGCTCTTATCTCTCCTCCACCTCAGACTTGTCAGTGAACAGATGTATTCCACATAATGTCCTGATTCATTTCTATTCCGTCATTTTCATATCGGCTCCCCATATACCATATATCACTTTACCACAGCAACTCTGGAAGGAGATTTATAGGAAATGTGTCCAGTGTCTGATAGTAGAGATGAGAGAACTGGGAACCTCCCCGGCCCCGGGAAGAAAGAGGCCGCAGCTTATTTCACTTTGCTAAAGTACAGAGCCAACTCCAACAGCGAGCCCAGTATAATAGAAGAATCTGACTGGCCTATGAGACCGTTTAGGATACTATGTATCATCTTCTCCTCTCCTCCTGCTGTATAACAAGCTGGCTGTAAATGGGACACTATGTATAATCTGCTCAGCTGCTCCTGCTCTATAACAAGCTGCCTGCAGATAGGACACTATGTATAATTTTCGCCTCTCCTCCTGCTCTATAACATACTGCCTGCAGATAGGGCACTTTGTGGGAGATGGATCATAGCTTGGTTTACCAGTGTATTATGTTACCTCTGCACACGCCGGATCTACCAGAGGTTCTGGCCTCCTGATTTATGAAGTGGCTGGCCTGCGGCGGGGCAGTTCCAGCCTGTGCCATTTCCTGCCGTTCCTATAGACAGGAAAGCCCCACGCTTTCCCACTCTTGTGCCCGGCAGTCCCACTCCATAGCACTTATCACCAGAAACTGGAAAGGCTCTGATTATTCCCCCCTATGTACAATCCGCTCACCTTCTGCTGCTCTATAATATGCTGCCTGCAGATAGGACACTATGTATAATCAGCTTGGCTCCTCCTGCTCTATAACATGCTGTGTGCCCATAGAGCACTACGTACAATCTGCTCAGCTTCTCCTGCTTTATAACACAACGTACATAGTGTCCTATGTGCATACAATCTGCTTAGCGCCTCCTACTGTATAACCCGATGCCTGCAGATAGGACACAGTGTACAATCTGCTTAGCGCCTCCTACTGTATAACATGTTGCCTGCAGATAGGAGCGGCTGAGTAGATTGAACAGTGTGTTCAATCATCAGCCAGTAGGTAATGGAGTTGGAGGAGCTGAAAAAAACTTGATTAGTGTACTAACTCCAGGCAGCATGTTATAGAGCAATCTCCTCCTGCTCTATAACACATTGCCAGCAAATAGGACACAGTGTGCAATCTTTTTAGCTTTTCCTGCTGTACTGTATGATGAATGAACACTATTTACTATCTGCTTTGCATTTATGATGCACTAAATCTCATGACGGGTTCCCTTTTAAATATTACTTATTCATCTTCTAAATGGCTGTAGTAAAGGAAATCTACCACCAGGATGAAGGATTGTAAACCAGGAACACTGAGATACTGGTGTGTGCCCCCTATGGCAGTATCCGCTCTTCATTTAGCTTCTTATGCCCTTGCTTTTCAGAAAAAAGGGCATTAACACCTATGGAACCGGAGCCCTCTAGGCTCATTTGCATAATTTTAAACACATTTTATTGGGAAAACTAGGGCATAAGTAGCTAAAAGAAGAGATGATCCTGCCAGAAGGGCCACACACCAGTATGTCAGTGTGTTTGGTTTACAATCCTTCATCCTGGTGGTAGATTTCCTTTAAAGTGAGCAGTGAGTGGCACCATTGCAAACTGAGGTTATGCGAGAGACTTATACGAACTGTATTTAATCGCCACTGTGTCATTGCCTTAGAGTGTGAACCTACTGGCCATGGAAACCAAGAAAGTGATGAAAGGAAATCATTCCAGGAAGACAGCATCATTTGTGCGGGTAGGTGGGGTGTTATTATATGTCATATATCGTCAGGGATTTACTTTCTTGCATTAGAATGAATGGAAGTCTTGGAAGCTGTAGTTTGCATTCATGGCTGTAGGTGGAATATTGTATGGGTGTTCTTACCTCTATATTAGAGTAAGATGTGCAAGTTCTTCAGTACAGAAGCTACAGAGGGGTCTTCAGAAACCCCCTTAAGAGCCTTTTGTATAATGTCATGTAGAATAAACCTCACTACATAAGGAAATATGTTAGAGGTTAAAATTTTTCCTTGTTTGCTCCAGGCTTGCGTTGCCTTCTGCTTTATCACCATTCCTTCTCTGACCAGCATCTTCACCCGCCTCAACCTGTACCTGCATTCTGGCCAGGTGGCTCTTGCAAACCAGTGCCTTTCCCAAGGTGAGTCTTTATAAACCGCATCCAGCCCATTGCAGTCCCATCTGGTAAGGTCTTCTTGGGTTCTGCCTGCATAAGCTTCTAGCTGACAGTCCAACTTTTGCATCCATGCAGCTGCTATGGTGGTGCTGTGCCCATCAGTGCCATCTGCATGCTACTGCTCTCCTACCCCGTAGCTGTGGTATAACTGCTGGGGGTCACACTAGATCGTTCATTTATCATCTAACTAGTGGATAGAGGGGTCCAACTCTTCTCATATATCTTGTAAGGATTCTACAAGCAGTATTGACCATACAAAATTGCAGACAATGTTTTTTTTTTTAAATCAGAAAACACTATTTCCAAATCACAGAAAATATTAGATAGCTTTGTCCATCATAGCATCTTTGTTACACCCAGTGTTATAACTAAAAGAGGCAGGGCCCCATAGCGGACTTCTGAATGGGGCCCCACTTACCCCTTAAAGGACACCTGTCATCAGGTCTGTGTCACTAGTCCTGTCACCTCTACCTGTTGGAGCAGCTCACAAGGATTTCATCCCAGCCTTTATCTAGTCATTTCATACATTAATCATTATAAAATCATCTTTTCTTTATTATGTAAATGAGTCTGGTCACATGGTCAGAGGCAGTGATGTCACCCCTGTTACCCCTCCCCTCTCCTCCCCCTGCTCATGTCTGTGTGTAATGTATAGTAAAGCATTGCTGGTGTGTGTGCTGCATCCTCCTAATACACAGAGACACAGACATCAGCTGCACAAGTACCTGACATGTTCTGCTATAACATGGCTGCATCCTGGAGCTGTTGTATCCCTTCTATACACACACACACACATGCACACACACAGGCTGCAGGGGGTGTGGCCACCAGCACCAGGAAGCACATCATTATACAGCCTCACATCATTATACAGGTTGTCAGTCAAGCACTGGGGGTGTGGCTGTGCCTCCCACTCATGAATAAGCCGGACAGCTTTAATATGCTAATGACTCATTGGGCATCTCACAGGTCTTTTACATACAGCTTTAGGACCTCATTGCTTAGGTTTACAGGCATGTAGAGGGACAATGAAGGGATAGAGGCAATGCTTTCTAATGGTAGTTTATGAAAATCTATTTAGATTAGAGGGGTTATTTTGCAAGATGGGTTCTCTTTAAATATATACACACCAAATACACATGCATACATTCACTATGATATACACCCATGCATCATATACACATATATAGCATATTCACACCCAATACCCCAAATGCCACAGCCCCCTGACACTGTGTGACCCATAGCAGCTGTTATGGCTGCTACCCCTGTAGTTACACCCCTGGTAACACATCTGCTATCTATTCTGGCACCCCTCATTCATAGAATATCTCCATACACCCCTATCCTAATCCCACCAAGTTACAATCACAGCCAGCTCCTCAACAGTTCCTCTGATGCCACCCATGGTCAGTCAATCCACTTACTCCACTGATTCTCAAACTTAGCCACTGACCTCCTCTTCACTTACACTTTCATCTCCATCTAAATGGTAATGTTAATTGCTTTTGACTATAACCTTTGTGTGTGTTTTTAGAAGCAGAACTGTGCCCTTCCCCTCTACTGTAGCAAGCTTCTGTTTATATATTACAGTAGAGGGGTGGTGCTGTGAACACAGCAGTGAGAGGAGACTCCTCCATTGCTTTATGTCCAGCTACAGTCCTGGAATACAAATCCATAAATCCTGCCGATACTGACAACACACACAAAGGGATTATTACACAGATCTCCAGGGACAATACTTAAGATAGGCTGCAGCTTTGTATGGACAATACTGCTGGTAGATTCTATCCTATAGTATCCTGGAGTAGTACATCGGCAATTCTCCAGATATTTCCATGAAAAGACATTAATGTACAGAGGCTTCTACCATTCTATATAATGAAACTTGGATTGAAACCCAGAACATATACTGTATATCTACCGCAGCAATATAATACCTATCATACATGTTATAATCGAATGTCATGGCACTTTTTATTTCTAAAGATGTGATTTGATGTTTTATTTTCTCCTAACAATATAATTGATAATTGAACTTGAAAAGCGAATATTTGTCTCCACTAGTAAGACCCAGACAGTCCATAAGATCTTGTGACTTTCCGTGACCCAGTAAATCAGAATTTCCCGTCACTTTTCAAGTTATTTCTGCTATGATTCCTTCTCAGGAAATCAATATGGTCACATACTAAGCTGAGGCTCGACAGAGCAATTTAAGACTATTATAGCTGCAGGGGATAATCTGCTTCTTCCTATTGTTCATGGTCAAAGAAAGATAGAACTCTGTGTTCCCAAAGTGTAACCATTTATTCCTGTAAAATGAGAGGACTACAAATCCCAGCATGTCCTGACAGCCTGAGGTCTGCAGTAGCATGCACATCAGTATTTCTTATCTCTAAAAAGTTGGGAATATAAAAAAATAAAGTTTATAGAAACTTTGTATAATCACAGAGGTAAGGATTTGTCTTGTCTATTGAAAGTTTAGATAATCCCAAAATGTCTAGTTATTTGATTTAAGCTGTGACTATTACTGGATGGATTCTGCTCTCCTCGCCCCAGTAGGTTCCAGCTGATGCAGGGAGCTGACTCCGGCTTTTGATAGTCCAGCAGGTTTCTTTGTGTTGGATGTGATGTTACAGGCTGCTCCGGACAATAGAATATAGAGACAAGCAATTTTTTTTAAACTAGTTATTAGAAAGTAACAAAAAAATAAAGCTGCACTGTCAGATGTGATGTAATGGGAATTAGGCCAGGGGTGAACAACATATATTGATCCAAGGGCCACATTGTCATACTGCTCAACTTTAAGGGGCCACATCAGTACCCAGCTCCCGAGAGGCACTGACAACCACAGTACAGCACAGAATGCCACCCCAGAAATTATACATACCACAGTATGGCACTAAATACCACCCCAGCAACCAAAAATATGTGGAGACCCCACTTATAATAATAGTACTTGATACCCCAGAGCAGACAGCTATAATAACGGAGAAACGTCCAAATAATAGTGGGGCCCCCATTGAAGACGTATCGCGCTGGAGGGCCCCCATTGAAGACGTATCGCGCTGGAGGCCCCCGGAGCAGACGTATCGCGCTGGAGAAAAAAAAAAAATTCTTAAAAAGCAAAAAATAGTAAAAAAAAAAAAAGTTAAAGTATTTTAGAAACAGTAAATAAATTAGTTTTTTTAGTTTTCTGTGATTGTGCACATTCTAACCCTTTATTAGTGGGTAAATGTGATATGCAAATCATGTATATAGTATCTTATATAAACGCACAATAATTTTAAAGCTGCCTGATAGTTGGGGTAAGCTACTGATTAGGAATCAAAGAAACCACATATGGTGACATACAGATGCACTGATATCGCTGCCCACATGCCCCTATATGTCCAGGTAATACACAGATGCCCTAATATACACTGACACAGAAACTTTTCCTGCATTGTAAAGATGCCTGTCTGCTTTCTTTAAGCATTTGCATTACAATATCCTTGTGTGTTTTAACTTACCTGGCTTTCTGACAAAATCTACTTGGTAGTCCCAGGGGACTTCACAGGAATAAAGCTGACATCAATGTGGAAGGGAGGAGCTGTACAGGAGCACAAAGGTGGGGGCTGAGAGCTGAGGAGTGAGCAGCACGTACAAGTCACTTCTTATTTTTGAAATGCAGCCAAACCAAAGCCCAACCACTGGGACTAAACAAAGGATTTTGTCAGAAAGCCAGGTAAGTTTTAACACACAATTATGTTGTAATGCAAATGTTTATAAAAGGCACAAAGGCATATGTGAAATGCAGGTGTGATGGACTTCTGTAAACTGTTTTTTGTGAAAATAAGATCCTTGGTGACTAGCATAACTAGTAGAGTCTGGGCCCCATAGCAACGTTTTGAATGCCCCCCCCCCCCTCCAATAGGTATAATTTGTCTTTACATTATGTAATTTGGGGCAAAACCAATTTGGTCCTCCTTTTCCATAAAACTTAGCTGAATTCAGGCATAAATCTAAAACAATATCTTTTCTCAGTCTAAAACCTTGCAGGTTGTGCTACCTCTATAAACCAATTCAATGGTTTTGTATATCTGCAGACCCTTATATACAGTGATATACACATTTGTATATAGGGATATTAAAAATCACTTCCTTCTTGCTCTCCTCTTCCCTTTCTGACTCTCCCATAGCATATGGAAATACTCCATGTAGCTCACAATCCTTAAAGGAGTTGTCTATTCTGTAAAACCATCCCATATGACTACCCCCTGATAATACGGTCATTTCTAGACCCATGCTGTCACTGCTCTAAGGACTGGAACTCCCCCCAATAATATCAATGAGCACCCATCTGAGTTCGGGCTAGGCCAGCAAGGAGACATAGGAAGCTTGTACTTGTCTCTTACCTGTGTACTTGTCTCTTACCAGCCATAAATGAAGACACTGCTGTGAGCAGCTTTGTGACACTGCTGTGTGCTGTCTGTATTTATGGAGCATTACAGGTTCTTAAGATGATGATCCCCTCCTGCATGTGGACATGCTGTCCTCTAGTTACGGAAACTGGGCATCCCCTTTACCATCTAATACCAGGCAAAGGCTAAAATGTCAGCTTCTGTGCAGATTTATGGAGCTCTACCTGTCTCTTATATGTCATGTCATGATCCTGAATAACACCATTTTGGAGACCCCTCATACCCTCTTACCTCTACGCTGCCCTTTACTAGGTTGCAACTGAAACCACAACAAGAGCAGCGCTGCCATGGATGTGCCCCATCTGCCACTACCAGCAGACATATCAGGGCACATTTACTATGGCGTTTCCGCCAGTTTTGTGGTGCTCTCCGACCTATTTATTAGCTGGCGGCGCCTGAAAAAATGACTTTTTCCGCCTGCTCCGACTCTTCTCCGAAAAGGGGCGTAGCTTTGGCGGAATGGTAACTCAGACACAATTAATATGTGTCGCAGACATTTTTGGGCGGTGTAAACTGGCGGAGAGTAGACCAAAAGAAATTTGGTCTAGCAGGGACACAAATCAGTGCTATTGCACTGTTGCCTGTTCTCCGACTGTTGGACACATTTCTGGTGCTCGGTACAGATTTTGGTCTCAGGGACAGAAAATGGTCTCAGCGCCAGAAATGTATCTGCACAGCTACACAATATTATATGTGTATCTTCTTTCCGTGTATCTTCTTGTGTATCTTTTTTCTGTGTATATGTGTATCTTCTTACCTTTGTCGGTAACAAAGCCAGTGCAGACACCGACACTTTATGTAAATGTTCCCCATAGTCTGTACCAGTCATGTACCAGTCATGGGCCAATCATATGCCATTCATATTCCAGCCATGTGTCAGCCATTTGGAAGTCATGTGCCAGCCATGTGTCAGTCATGTGCTAGCCATGTTTCAGTCATGTGCCAGCCATGTGCCATACATGTGGCAGTCATGTACCTGTCATATGCAAGTCATGTTTTTGTCATGCGCCAGTCATATGCCAGTAAAATGCTAGTCAAGTGCCAGTCATGTGCCAATCATGTACCAGTCATGTAGAATTAATATTTTGAATATTTAGAATTAAAGGGGTTGTCCCTTCTGGAGGTGGACTGACCTCAGCGCAGCTTCCATGCCCCTGTAAACAAAGAGGGGCACAGACCATTGAGACAGTGGTGCGGGATACCAGGAGCGATGGAGGAGGTACAGGTTTGTTATACAGGTCCCTGCCCAGCCTGTCTACAGAATTTTATTAACAATTGTAAAACCCCTTTAAAAAACTAAATATGCAACTATTGATACAAAACAAGAGGAATAATGGACCTTATTTATTAACTGTAACAGTAAATTGTGTTTTCTGCTCATGGCAACTAATCAGAACTCAACGCTCATGTTTTGCAGCACAGATTACTTGTATACTGTAAGAGTAGATTCTTGTCCGTTCACCAATTTTGTCACTAGAGGGACCCAAAGTCTCATTACATTAAAACACACTGAGCTAGGCTCTGTATTGAATATAGCCTGACATCAGCATGTGTATGTGTCCTTATACAGAGGATCATGGATCAACAACTGCAGGCGAATCTCAAAGTAAAGATCATAGCGTCCAACTGCAGAATTATACTCGAGGATCACGCAGGGACAGGTAAGTAAATGTGTCCCATTGTGTATAATGCTGGGAAAGATAAGTTAAAAAAAACGGGACCGGGCCTACTGGAAATAGAACATCCAACTCACCATGTTTTCAATGGGAGTCAGAGTAATTGAAGCTTCTTTATTCAGTACAAATTTTTAAAAAAGCAAGTTCAAAGTCTTCACAATATACGAATATAGTAGAGTAATCATTCCCCTAATAATCTTGGTTACTCTCCTCCACACCCGTTCCAGTTCTACTATAATTTTTAATACACTGGTGCCCAAAACTGGACACAATATTCCATTTGTGGGCTGAGCAGTAATTTGTATAAGGGCAAAACTATATCTGCAACACCCTCGCCGATGCAAGGCAGAGCTGTGTTTGCGAATACGTCCCTCCATGTAGCGTGCAGCCTGTGTAGGGTCTAGTCAGCCCCACAGCATGTCACTACATCACACTGCATAGTCCTTATAGGACACAGGGGAACATTGCAGTGGTAGATCCTGCCTGGTAAGGCAGGAGTTAATTGTTTTATGTGATGTCATATGTGTCAGCCAATCACATGTATTGCATCCTGTCTCTGTGAGCTGAGAGGTAATTGGAGGAGCAGCCACCACCTGACCAAGGGGAGATAATAAAACCCCTGGCCAGGAATGTTCTAGAGAAGACTCTTAGAGGAGTTCCAGTCAGACCAGAGAGTCTGAACAAGTTAGACAGAGAGAGGAAAGGGGTATCATCCTACCTTCAAGGGTGATACCTGAAGCAATCCAGGACAAGCTGAAGCATCCTTCCAGGACACAGCTACCTCCCAGCCTGCCATTGCATACAGGCTGGTGATCTACATCCTGTGGCTCCCTCCAAATACCTCTCCAGTACTCCACCATCTTGTTAAAGGCACGTTGCTGATGTTCCTGTTGGTTCCAATAAAGAACTGTAAGTGTTTCTGTTCAACCTCTGCCTCCGTCTGGTCCCTGCTATTACGGCTGTCACCATCACGGGCACCCTGTCCACCACACAGAGACTCATACTCTAGACACCAAAGGGTTGCCCCCAGGGAGATCCGCTATAGCAGCCTCTCCCTCATCATTTCTTGCCAACACCACTGCCAGGCTGTAGGACAGCCCTCCGGTTCCCCATACCAAGCACCGTGACACAAGCGTGCTTAGGCCGCAACCGCCAGCCACTCAGGTACTGCGGGCCCAGGCTGTCTCCATGCCCCAAGAAAAGGCTAGGCCCTGGTGGGGGATGTTGCATATCCTTATCATGAGAATCTATTCCTCTCTTGATACATCCCATAATTTTATTTTCTTTAGCACCAGATGCCAGTCTCCGGACACTAAAATTGAGTTTACTATCCAGCAATATCCCCAAGTCTTTTTCTCCATCAGTTTTATCAAGAAATTTATCATTTAACACATAATTACACTTTTTGTTTTCTCGAGCCAAGTGCATAACTTTACATTTATCTACATTAAACTTCATCTGCCATTTGTCAGCCAAGGCCTTCAGTTTTCACAAATCCCTCTGAAATGTTATACTATCCTCCTCTGTATTAATTACTTTACAGAGCGAATATTGAAACTCTACTTTGTAAAGCCTCTAAGAGATCATGAATAAAAAATATTAAAAAGAAGTGGCCTCAATACTGAGGCATTAATGTGCCATTAATGGGGACTTTTTTTTTTCTATCACTAAGCCATTTGCTTACCCAAATACACAGATTTTACCCTAGTGCCAGCAGTCACGTTTTATGTACTAGCCTTTTATGCAGCACTGTATCAAATGCCTTGGAAAAGTCCAGATCACACAACATCCACAGTCTCACCTTGGGGGTAGGGCCAGTCTATTCTCTCCTATTGTCATACGTCTTCATGCGTTAAGCATCTGACATTTAATGGAGGATTTACAGTATTCCTCATCGTGTCATTTCCCATGAGTCTTTCCAGTTGAGTAGACATTCAGCAGATTGGCCGTTTCCTCATCCCCCTGGCCATGACCCCCAAGTTTGTCAGGATTCCGGATGAGTGAATCCTCTGTACCACCGCGGGAGGTGGTACTAGCTGACACCTGGGACTGGAGTCTAAGTGGCACCTGGTCCCGCCGCAAAGCGTCGTTCCACAGGTGCGACTAGCCCGCTGTGGCAGCCGTGGTCAAGGTACCTTAGCGGAAGACAGTCTCGTAGTCAGGTCCAGACACAGGGTCAGGGCAGGTGGCAGAGATGCAACGTCAAGTCCAATCCACGTTCAGCAATGGAAGGTCCAGGCAGATGGGGATAGGGACACAGGCACAGAGGAACGCAGGACACGGGAACTCAGGAGCAGGAACACACGGGAACAGGAATGCAGGATACACGGGTACAGACAGGAACACACAGGAACTCGGAAAGACACAGGAATGCAGGTGTATCGCTGGGAAGCTTTTTCTAAGGCAAGTGCAAAGGTCCGGCGGGGAATGCATGAAGTGGCGGGCTTTTATAAAATTCCTGGAAATGGGCAGCACCAATTAGCGGTGTGCTCGCCCTCTAAATCTTCGAGCAGTGCCGCGCGTGCCCTACGTGGCGGGAACGTGTGCCGCGCTGCCAGATGCTGAGCGGGAGCATGGAGAGGTAAGACAACACGGGGGGAAGCTGGGGGCTGCGTAGGAGCGGGGGACAAGAGTGAGGCACGAGTGTACCTGAAACGTGGGTCGCAGGGACACCCGTGACAAAGTTATTCCCGATCCGTTCTCACCAATTGGTGGAGCAGCTGTATGAGCATGTGTCCTTCCGCTCCATTCAATACTATACTGCTGTCAAAAATTGCTGAACACAGTTCACAGAATTGATTTTTTTTCCCAACACTTCCTTGGAATTGAATGGATCACCAGGACACATTCTTGTTCTGCTGCTCCACCCATTAGTGAAAATGGGACCCTTGTTCTACTGATTGCTTGGGGACCATCCCCTTGTTACACCCTATCATGTGGATAAGGGATAGCTTAAAGGGCATCTACCACCTGGATGAAAGATTGTATACAAATGAGCCAGAGAGGCTCCAGGCTTCATATGTGTTATTGGAGCCTGGAGCCTCTCTGGCTCATTTGCATACAGTCCTTCATCCTGGTGGTGGATGCCCTTTAAATATTTTGCACAACCACTTTAGATAATAGGAAAGAGTTTTCTTGGGCATGTTTTTATTTTAGTATTCGTAAAAAAATCAATCAAAAAGTTCTATAATAGTTTATATGCATCTCCGGGAACCCTTATTGGCACTGAATGTATTGACATTATTAATTTAGGTGGCATAAATATGATTTTATATTAATTCTGCTAGATACTGTACAAGTTGGACTTTTTGTAATTTTAATCCAGGATTAAGAATGTCCCTGTATTATTCCATTCCTTCCTTATTGGGTTCTTCTCAGTAATGGTCAGTCATGTGTGACAGAAAGTAATTAAATTGAGAATTATCTGATTTCTCCGCAAAGAAAAACTAATGATTTTTAGTGTATTGATTTCACTGCTTTCATGTGTTTCTATAATCAATATTTTTTTTAAATTGTAATGTATGACGACAGATAGGCAGACATGTTCCTGATACATGATCCTGAAATGTGATATTTGCTTATCCCATAATACTGTATGGTTTTTGTTGAGTTTAGTTATTAACACTTCTGATTCCACTTTTATGATCATATTGACATGGTGTGGCAGCCAGGGTGCCCACAGAATTAGTGCCACCCGTGCCATTGGTTCGCCACTAAGGTGATTTCAATAAGAAGCTCTCCTGATATGTCTGTTTGAATAAAGAGGGTTGGTCCAGCATCCAGGCAAAAATAACTTGTTATGAAAAAATCATTACCGTTATTCAATACCATTATAAACCTGATGGGGCCACCTCAATGTCTAATGCGTTTCAAGCTATATCACTCTTAGTCGTACTTTTTCATTATAGGTTATTTTTGCCGGGATGCTGGATTAACCCTATCTTTGAATACCTCCAGTGGCCCCCAGCTCTGGCTTAGTGTTGGCTAGGATTCTGGTGAGCTGTTTTACACTCAATGTGACTTTTTTCATGATTGAATAAATACATTTATTTCCCATAATATAATGTATATTGGATCATATTTTTATAGCAGATCCAGGTTATGCTGTGACATAGTTATTGGCTAGAGCAGTGGTTCTTAACCTTGTTTGAGGTACTGAACCCACCAGTTTCATATGCACATTCACCGAACCCTTCTTTAGTGATAAATCAAATATGTGTGTATGTTTATCCTCATGGCGGATGCTCCACCGAACCCCTGAGACTGACTCACCAAACCCCAGGGGTTCCATAGAACCCCGGTTAAGAACCACTGGGCTAGAGAGGCCAAGAAATATTTAGCCAAATGGGATTGCGATCCGGAACGGATTAACTGATCAGCACTGATAGGACGATATTATACGTGCACACACCCTAAATGGTAATATCTAGGACGGAGACTGCCATTATAGACAACCTGGTTATTTGTCTTTTAACCAGTATTTTGGTCGCGCTGCTTATGACAAAAATATAGGAACTTGACAGTTATCACACGTATCAATGTGAATTTTTAAAATATAGGAACTTGACAGTTATCACACGTATCAATGTGAATTTTTAAAGTGGTACAAGAATTTATTACAACAATATTTCTTAGAGACAAAAGTCTTTAGTTAAAATTATTTGTAAAAGTGGACTACGCGTTTCGGGGCGGGATTGGCCCCTTCTTCAGGTCCAGATGTTTCTGTAACGGGTAGAGATAATAATTTCACATAATGTTTTGAGGATTTCACAATGGAAATATACAGTATTGTTAAACATAATGTATACACAATGTTGCTGGAGAAAACAGTAACAGCCTTTTTTCAGTATACAAGTGGTAGTCTTAAAATAGTGGGTGTTCCAAAAGACAGAATAAAACATATATATAAAAAGGTTCTGAGTGGATCAATAAAAATTCATAAAATACATAAAATTCATAAATGATACATAGAAGTTTTTTATAAAATAGCGATATGGAGCCAAGTTGAAGGTTATAAATTTAAAGATTAAATTCTTTGAAAGTACAATTAAATCAAAGCGGTTGGACCAGAATGTAGTACTAACCTCTCTGTGCTAGGAGGATATTTTCAGACTTTTAGCTGATTGCTCTAGAAGAGAGATGTTGTGTGTTAGGGACGTCCGAGAGGGGGATATGTGGTGGTAAAACGATATTAGGATATAAAAATGTGAAAGGGACTAACCTCTTGTGCTGGAATATAGTGGGGATATCTAAGCCTCTGAGGACCTATATTTAGAATGATCCCGCGAGACTGAAACATAAGGGAGTCCGTAATGAATAAAAAGTTACCATAATATGGGGGTATGGAGGCTAATGGAGACTTACTCAGTGTCTTGTCTGTTCCTGCCGGCAGCAGATGCGTGAATGATCGCTGCTGATAGTGTATGACGGCTTTTTATAGCGGTGAAGGGGGAGAGTGCATGCGCAATGCAATCAGAATGTACTGCGCGTGCGCCAAAAATTATGGCGCGTGCGCCAAAAATTATGGCGCGTGCGCCAAAAATTATACGTGGAGAAGGATCAGACAGAGGTTCGGGGAATGTTGCGAGGAGGAATGTCCAAAAATTTAAATAAGATTTATTCCCTGGTAATGGTCAAATGTAAATACGCTGAGTGTTTTTGACCTCCAAGGTGTATTCAATGAAAAAATATATCAAATTCTTTCTATAGTTTCATTAAGACCAAATGGACTCATGGTGTTAAGTTTAAAGATCCAGTAATTCTCCCTCTTTATAAGTTGATCTTGTCTATTAGGGAAATGTTTTGGAATCTGTTCTATAATGCTTGCCTTAACTTGGGAGAAGTCTTTGTCATGATGGAACTTAAAGTGTCTAGAGACGCTGTGTAGTAGGTACCCTGCTTTAGTCTTACTGCGGTGTGTGTTAATGCGCTCCCTAAAAGGTTGTGTTGTGCGGCCAACATATTGAAGGGAGCAGGGACATTCTAATAGATAAATAACATGATCGGAGGAACAGTTGACAAATGATTGTATTGAGAATGTCTCAGATGTAGTATGAGACGTAAAGGTTTGTGCCTTATGTTGCATGATCGTGCATGTCAGGCATCTTGGGCTATTGCACCTAAAAGAGCCTTTTACTGCTGGGAACAAGGTGTTGTGTTGGAGATTAGTGGTGGCGTTTTTTGTAGTAAAACGTAACTTTGTGGGTGCCAAAAATGTTTTTAGAGTTGGAGCTCGTTTGAATGTGAGCATGGGGTTCTTGGCAAGGGTCTTTGCCAAGTAGGGATCTTGCTGGAGTATTGGCCAATGTTTGTTTAGAATTGATTTTTGGCGCACGCGCAGTACATTCTGATTGCATTGCGCATGCACTCTCCCCCTTCACCGCTATAAAAAGCCGTCATACACTATCAGCAGCGATCGCGCTGGAGGCCCCCGGAGCAGACGTATCGCGCTGGAGGCCCCCGTTTACCTATTAAAAAAATCGTATCCAAAGAAATATGAAAATGAGCAGAGAAGAGTCATATTTTGCCCTAGATGAGTCAAGTTTAGAAACTGCAGGTGTATTGTAACATTAAATGCTGAATCTTACATGCTATTGTACGTGACAAATCTTTGATTATTGATGCAGCACTGATTTACCATGACGTTCTCTGCTCTACATCTCCCTGTGCATGTTTTGCTCAGACCGCTTGCTTCAAGTGAAGGAATCTGGGTTTTAATTCCATGCACATCTTGGTGGCTAAGAGCACCAATGAGTAGGACTAACAGTAACCCAGTGCCCTCTGCATTCATAGTATTGGTTGGGTCCCCAGAGGCCAGGCAGGGCATAACCCTTTAAGAGACAGAAAGGTTAATACGCAAATCCACAATACCAAAATCCTGTATCAATGACTCCTGTTACATCCATTCCATAAATTACTTTACATCTTTCCGGATGACTGCGAGATTATCCAGGTGTAGTGGAGCGCGCCTGGTACCTGCCTATCTGCGATCTAATGACGCCTGACCTCAGCCGCAGCTCCAAGAGCCCGTCAGTAAAGGAATTATTGCACTCAATAACTTACATATTATTCTGGCCTTTTGAAATGTTATTCAAATAGCCTGGCCAAAATTTAGCATCGTATTCTGCACATGTAGTTTTAAGGGATTATTTACATTGTGATTGGAGGGGGGATTGCAATGATAGCTGTAGAAGTGGCAGAGACACCAGCACAGGCAATTTTATTCCTTAAAAAAGTCTCATGCATATAAATACACGTGGAACTTTTTTCTCCTCGCCCTCAGTTAGAGCCAGGAGCCACGTTCCCTTTACCCCTGGTTGTAATGTAAATCTCAATGATAATATTGTTGCGTGGATGTTGTATACCGCTCTTGAGTTCTCATGTAAAATCTGTATCTACCATGTATCATCTATAATACTGTTATCCTCTTATGTGGCAGAGCAGTGTTTATGGCCCCCTATGGCGCTTGTATCAGGGTGATGCCTAACTGATCCCTATATACATGAAGTACTTCAGGTTGAATACATTGTGTGAATCACATCATTTTCTATTCTACATTCAAGGATTTTTCCCCTAATCTCAATGGGGGAGATTTTTCAGAAGTGTCTGGGGTAAAACTGTTCTAGTTGCCCAGGGAAACCAATCAGAGCTCAGCTTTAGTTTTATAAACAGCTGTGGGAAAATGAAAGCTCAGCTCTGATTGGTTGCTATGGGCAACTAGAACAGTCCTGCTTTCAGACACCTCTGAAAAATCTCCCCCATAATTCGTCTTATCTGTCTGGATTGAACCACAAATCCTTTCGTGATTGTGAGAGTAGGAACTGCCCTATAAGAGGAGCAGTGGTGCCTATGTAGGACCACAACGCATTTGACTTTAGTGGGACTTGACTTTAGTACAACACCCGTTAGTCCCATAGAAGTCATTACAATACATGTACATTAGATGGATGTGGCCACTATTACTCTACAAGCCTTTATATCTCTCCAGCTGATGCCTTCTTCCGAGCCGCCGTCTCTCTTGTACCCGAAGTGCCAAAGACCATTAATATAGATGGAAAGATGCGCTCCTCCGAAGCCTTCCTCCTGGAGTTCCTCAGTAACCTCTTCTCCACGCTGCTGGTTGTTCCCGTGAGTATCACCTACTCTGCATTCTGTATGGAGAGATGGGTTTTGGCTTGCATTTTGATACAGACAGCGGTAGGAGGGCTTGTTTTTTGGGGGATCAGTTGTATTTTTTGAAGAGCTTTACAAAACATAGGTATTGATTACTTTTTTCTTTAGAATAGTCTGTAGTAGTACTTCTTCTGCCGACCAAGGCTTGAAGAAGGAAGGACCAACCGGGAACAGGCATGTAAACTTTCTGCAGTCTGTATCGTACTGCCACACTCTGCTTTTTCTGTTATACCTTGTCTTTGTTGAATATCATTATTCTGTTATCAATCTTTTCATTACTTGATATTCTCAGGGAAGTCCCCAAAAAGGTAATGCCAGACCTATACTTAGGATGTTTGGGCAGTGAAGGTCTGACCTTTGTTAAAGGAAGCCTACCATGAGGAATCTACTATCAGAACTGATTAAAAAACTTACTTTAGTAATACAGGCGGTCCCCTACTTAAGAACACCCGACTTACAGACGACCCCTAGTTACAAACGGACATCTGGATGTTGGCAATTTACTGTACTTTAGTCTTAGGCTACAATAATCAGCTGTAACAATTATCACTGGTGTCTACAATGAAGCTTTAGTGATAATCCTGGTTCTTATGACAACCCAACATTTTTAAAATCCAATTGTCACAGTGACCCAAAAAAATTTGGCTGGGGCTACAATGATAAAGTATACAGTTCCGACTTACATAGAAATTCAACTTAAGAACAAACCTACAGACCCTATCTTGTATGTAACCCGGGGACTGCCTGTATGTAAATTAGATGCAGAGGCTCCTTGGGCGTGTACTAGCCTAAAACTACTCCATGTCCCAGTAGCCGCTGCAGCTAATTTACATATTACTAAAGTAAAGTTTTTAACAAGTTCGGTTCCAGATAATTAAATTACAGATTAGGGCAGAGGCAGCAGGAGGAATCTACCATCACATCCTACTTGTTATAGTAGATTCCTCATGGTAGGTTTTCTTTTAATATTCTCACCCCTTGAATTCATTTTGTTATACGGCCATGATACATATAGCACTTACCTGCACTGTTCTTTCCACAGGACCACCCAGAACAAGGGGTCCTCTTCTTGGTACGAGGCCTTTTAAATGTGATTGAAAATTACACTTGGGAGGACAACAGTGACGATAAAGTCCGGATCTACACGAGTGTCCTGCACCTACTGGCTGCCCTAAGCCAAGAGAGTTATCTCTATCATATAGACAAAGGTGAGGTGTAGCAGAAATGACGATTGGTGGTGTTAATAATTAGCAGGTGAAGGGGCTACTATGACGTAGACAGGAGCCCCTGAGGCTCCTCATTTGCATAATTTTGAAAGATGTTTTTCTTTAAAAAAAAAAAACTAAGCTATTTGAAGCAAAAAAAGTACATATCCTGTTTCAGGAGGCACAGTCCAGCATGTAAGATTAGATGCACTGCGCCTTTGTGGTAGATTTCCATTTGAATAATAACTTTTATAAATTGTTACACAATTCTAGCAAAACTCTAGACTTTGTGCACTATATTTAACATGATGCATCCTTCTTTGGATAGACAAAGAGCATCAGATCAGCTGGGATCCCATACCCACATCGCATGCCTATTTCCTGTTACGGGCGATGGTGCCATGACTAGCAGTCTAGCAGTCATACCGAGCTGCAGGGCACTTGCATCATCCCCTGTATAGCTTTCAGTCAGTAGGAAGGGTCAGAGTTTCCTGTAGAGCAAATACTAAGGATCGTTTATCAATATGACAATTCATGAAGCAGACACCGTCGATGATTGTTAGCATTCAGTAGATCGTGACATTATGTTACAATGCTCCGGGCTGGTTGCTTGCTCTCTCTCCGTACCAGGCCTGGGCTGGCAGCGCTCTCTCAGTCCCAGGCCTGGGCTTGGCTGGCAGTGCTCTTTCAGTACCAGGCTTGGGTTGGGATGGCAGAGCTCTCTCAGTACCAGGCCTGGGCTGGGCTGGCAGCGCTTTCTCAGTACCAGGCCTGACACTTAGCAGCGCTCTCTCGGTACCAGGCCTGGGCTGGGCTGGCAGCACTCTCTTGGTACCAGGCCTGACACTTGGCAGTGCTCTCTCAGCACCAACCTTGGCTGGGCTGGCATCTCTCTCTAAGTACCAGTCCTGGGCTGACAGTGCTCTCAGTACCAGGCCTAACACTTGGCAGCGCTCTCTCTGTACCAGCCTGGCCTGGCAGCTCTCTCTCAGTGCTGGGCCTGACACTTGACAGCGCTCTCTCAGTACCAGGGCTGGGCTGGGCTGGCAGCGCTCTCTCAGTACCAGGGCTGGGCTGGGTTTGCAGCACTCTCTCCGCAACGGGCCTGGCACTTGGCAGCTCTCTCTCAATACCGGGCCAGGCACTTGGCAGCGCTCTCCAGCAGCTGTTGCTTACAGTTGGCATGTCTCTGAGGAACCCAAAACAAACTCCTTTGTATCCGGCTTATCTCCCTAACATAGAAGCCGTGCTCCCTGCTAATCCTTCATTTCACAAACCATTGTGCTCACCTGGAAATCCAGAATCTCTGCACAATGGATCCCATATTTACAGACGCATTAGGCAGCAGATATGAAATGTACACATAGGTGGCATTGTGCAGCAAAACATTGCCAAAAAGAGCGCTGCAGTTATACAGAAAAGACAATGGGCAGACCATTCGCTCATGTTTTGCGATCAGTCCAGCACCTCATGGAGGATACATTGGTTTTCTCTTACTCTGTTGGTTCCTTTCTGTCCATAAGACTTTTGTATGCACATTTAGTTTTAATCCAACATCAGTTTTAATGCGACCTGTGACCGCACCCTTAGTAATACTGCTCAACTTCAAGGGGCCAAATGAGTGACCAGCATTCTAGATGCACCAACAACCACAATGTTATTGCCATCCCAGAAACCAAATACTGCATTCAGAAAATAACTAATACACACAATAAATAATGGAGATCCCAGAGCAGACAATAGTAATAATGAAAGTGATCCCAGAGCAGATACTTTGAATAATGGAGAATCCAGAGCAGACACTTAGAACATTAGAGACCCCCTGATGTGTCCTGAAGCTGGTTGTATACATTGACATCAGAACCCAGAGCAGAAAGGACCCCAGAGCAGTGTGTCAGCTTTTCTGTACTCACAAGGTCCTCACTGCACTCTTCCAGGTCCTCTCCTGCTTTGAACAACGCTCTGTTCAGGGTCTTTGGACCGAGTATTGCAGGTGTATTCACTACTTGCAGCGCTCTCCGCGTTCTCAGATCGTGTTTGCACAAGCGATGCAAGCAGAATATGTTCATGCCTTCACCATGACAGGTTCTTCTCTCTTTAGTTGACTCCAATGATAACCTCTATGGCGGGGATACAAAATTCTTGGCGGAAATCAACAAATTATGTGACACTCTCATTGGACAGATATTGGAGCACCTGAAAGTCCTTGGAAAAGAAAAGGTGAGTCCCATTTTATTGCCACCATTGTGGTATGTGTATTCCCATAGATGTGTAAGGCCCCTTCCACACTTGTGTTGCAGATCTGATCAGGGGGCGATCAGGGTTTGGTCAGTGAAAAACGCACATTTTGCATCAGAGTTCAATAAGTTTTTAGTCAGAGTTTGTTCAGTGTCTCAGTTTTTCATGCGCGTTCTCAATGCATTTATTCACGTGCAGATAACACGCGTGAAATGGACTCAGGACTGAGCTCTATCTTTTCTATGGCAATTGATCAGTGAAAAACGCATTGCACTTGCAAGTGTCTCAGAGTGCGATGCGTTTTTGATGCGTCTCCATAGACTTGTATGGTGCGTTTTTCACACTCGTGACTTGCAAAAGTAGAGCAGGCAGAGATTTAAACGCGTGATTAAAAAATGTGCTTGTGTGCATGAAAATACTAGTCTGAAAAGACCCGTTGATTACAATGGGTCAGAGTGCAATGCAAGTTCTGCTCATCAAAAGCATGTGCAGAACACGCAGGTGAAAAACGCAAGTGTGAAAGGGGCCCAAGACAGAAAAGACTGAGGCGGCAAGTCCTTGATCCTGCCCATCTTATCAATATGTACCTGCTGCTTATATATAATATATTATTACTGATGTGCAACAAAAGGTGGTGCTAACTCTTTAGCAAACTTTGTAAAAACCAGTAGGACTTGTGAATATAAGAAGAGCTGTTTTTACCCCTTACCCCCATCCAGATTGACATTCACTCTGAAATCTCTGAAGAGTAAGGTATTAGATCACTTAGGGAAGACACTGGGCGGAAGTTGCTGCTGGAGCTAATAGAAAGCTTCTATCTCATCCCAAGTGCTTGATTTACCTCATTATGGGTCAATGCTCCTCTATAATCACATATATGATCCTGCTGATGCCTCTGGGTAGGGTTTCTCCTCTTCTTCATGTTTGCAGTGTATGGGAGACTCCTCAGCAACTGCTCTCCCACCTCCGACTTTAAGACCAATGAGAATTGGGCAAGAGCCTGCAGAGGGGAAAACTGCTAAAAAAAAAAGTTGTCTCTATTAGACTTCAGGTTTGACTCCTTGGGGTCGACCACTGTGGATTTTGGTACCCCACATTGATGAGCATATAATGGGGGTGGGGGGATGCTGCAGGACAAGTCCAGAGATAATTAAGGGTGATTACCAGACTCCCTTTAAGACACTGAACCTCAGTTTATCCTGCACCGGTGTAGCTGTAACACGGATTCCCTGCCAGGGACATTGCACCTTTAATTTTCTTTCTTTCCAAAATAAAAGGGTTTCCACAACTCCATGAAAATTTAGCATCTAACGCTTTCCTGATCCCCATCTGGTTCTGTTTACCCCCCAGTCCACATCTCTTCAATAACTAGAAGTACTGGTCTAGGACACATCTAGTTTCTGTGTGGCCTAAAGTATGTAACCCCCTAGTTATTCTCCCATCACTCTTTATTATTTCATGAATGGCGGCTCATCCTCCACCCGGGGTAACGGGTTGGATAGAAGTGAGATGAGAGGTGACGCTTGTCCCGTAGTGGGGTTACACCCATGTAGTAATTCGGTCCCCTTGTGCTGGTTAATCTATCTGTATACTACAGTCCGCAGCGTTCAGGGCTCTGACAGCGCAGCAGTGATTCCCCCCCCCCTAATGAGAAGCAGCTTGTATGGGAGGGGAACACGACATGAACTGTGAATGATCTCCACATTACACAATCCTGCGTCTCCCACCCGTCATTACTCACTGTCCTCTCCCACTTCTGGATGCGGCCATTAGCTCCTCCGCTGTACATCTCCCAGGACTATAGTAATCCGGCCAGTCACAGGATAAACACGTCCGTGTCATAGGACATCAGCGCATGGACCGCACTGCACAACCGCTGCTGCGCTGTATTCAGCTAACCCTTAAAGCTGCAGTCCAGATAACACCCCCCCCCCTTCTTTGGGTCATTGTGAAAATAGAGAGAGCACACTTTTATAGTGTTTATGTTTTTGCCTAAATAAATCAAAATCCTTTGAAAACTATTTGTTTTTGCCCTACTCGGACACCTGTAACTTTTTTATACTATGGCGTGCGGAGAAGTGTAAGGTGTCGTCGTGGGAGGAACTGACGTTTTCATTGATACAGTTTATAGAACGTCACGATTTTTTGGGGTGTTTTTTTTTTTTCCAACTATGTTTTACGCTTACATATTTTCTAAGCTCCCTAGCTTGTTTGAACCGAAGCGGCTCACATTACTTATACATTATACGTCATTATACTACTGTATTGCAGCCCCTGCCCCCCCCCCCCAGTATATAGGCTACCAGCCCCTGCCCTCTTGTATATAGCCTACCAGCCCATGCCCTCTTGTATATAGCCTACCAGCCCCTGCAGTATATAGCCATCCCCGAGCATATAACCTGCCAGCCCCTGCCACCCTAGTATATAGCCTGCCAGCCCCCCCAGTATATAGCCAGCCAGCCCCTCCCCAAGTATGTCAAACTGTAACACTGTAGTCACCTTTCTGACGCCCCCGCAGGCCCCCTTTCTTCCAATGCTCTGCATCCTATTTGGGTCGTTTGGCTCCTCTTCAGGTCCTTGCGCACTGCTGGCACATACAATGACGTCAGCCACTTGCCTCTATAGACTCTAGTATAAGCAGAGTTTAGAATAATCTCTATATAGCACCTTCATATTCTGTTGCGCTTTCCAAATAAAATCAGCCGAAACAGTAAAACCATTCATATTGCTAAGGTGTTACTATTCCATCTATTACATTACTATTACATGGTGTGATAAAAGTCTCTAGGGCACTTTTACTTACCCGGACCTGTCATGATCCCCGATCCAGACTGTCCGACGAGGATGCAGTCTGGCGCGATTCGCCAAGACCGTGTGCCCGACCCCCTGCTCAGGTCCGCCGGAGTTCACCATCTTCTTTCCGGTGTATGTTGAGTGCATGACTTGCGAATCAGTCAGGTTGTTTGACGACCCGCCCCCCGTTTTGTGTCGAATGAAAGTTGGCGTGACTGCACGCCTAGTTTGGCGTTTAGTCGCAAAAATGGTGCAAAAACGATGCGCTTGAATGAAAAGGCGCAAAAACAGAAAAAACGAGTGATACATGTGGCCCCATGGTCCCTACACTTGTGACAGTTTTTGTCCCAGGCACATGACCGGGTGTCTGCGAGCTCAGTCTTCGAGTCTCATTATTAACCAGGTTTGAAGCATTTATGGATTAAAAAAATAAAAAATCTCCCCTCTTGAGTTGTCTTACTGCAGGTTGTCATTCGGTAAAGATTTATCCTTCTAGCTGTAATTCTGGTCAGCACAGCTCGTCCATAATCTCTGTGCCCCGTGTGCTGCCATGGCAACTGGCCATCTTTTTTTGAGAATATCCCACTCTGTAGCGTAGATGGCTGTTACTATACTCCGGGCTGGTGTCTGTGTCCTATACCCCTGCATAGTGGGTGGACTGCGCCGCTTTGGTTAATGGAGCGTTAATGCCGCCTTAGCACCTGGACGCAGAGACTCGTCAGCTGATCTTATTCTCCCTGGTATCGTTCATTCAGGGCTTTCAATTACAATTTGTAGGACACGGATGACATAGTCCACAGTCTGTTCCAGATTGTTTAACCCATCGGTGCACAGTGTGTATGTGCAGTTCCAGTAATCAGGGCTGTGATTGGGCGCTGGGCTCCTCCCTAATAATGACAGGCAGTAATAATGCACTTCTATGCGTCAGCAGTGCAGGGTCTTTTACAAGCAGCCAAAAATAGTGTGAAAAAATGTCATATTTTCTGATACGTATTAACCCCTCTATTAAAAGACAATCCTTTTGTTCCCTCCGTAGACCCTGAAGCGTCAGAGTTCCCTCGCTCTGCTCTTTTTTAATACTATTCTTGCACATGGAGACCTGAGGAACAATAAGTTGAACCAGTTGGCTGTCAATCTGTGGAACCTGGCCCAGAAGCACGGCTATGCCGATACAAAAACCATGGTGAGCAAGTTCTATTATGTCAGGATTCCCATGTCCCGTGTCTTGATATATGCACCCATTGACTTCTATGTGAGGGTGTTGTGTAGGTATGCTCTGCCTGTGCAAAGGTCATTATGCATAGAGCAGGGACCAATTTAATTTAATCTTGGCTCTGTGGCACCTAGAAACACAATCCTGGTGAGATATTAAAGGGGGGAATTTCCTCTTTCAAATTACATCCAATAACTGACTGCTTCTAGGTGCCACAGTACAGAGGATAATGCAGTGTTAATTGTTTCCCCCTCCAGCCAGTCAGCTGAAGGCAAAATGGAGAGCAGAGACCAAGCTGACCCTTTGCAGAAATACATGCACCCCCTGCATCTCTGGCTGGTCCTGGGGAAATGTGATGGATTGACCCACCATAAAACCCAGCTTATCTAAGGTCCTGAATTTTATAATTGTTTTTGAGCAAAACCACTTCAGGGATTAAACAAGATATGTTTCTGCATCAGGGTAGCTAAAGCATTTTCAAGGTATGAAAACAAATGGTAGATTTCCTTTAAATGACATCTACCACCAGGATGAAGGATTGTAAACCAAGAACACTGACATAGTGGGAGTGTGCCCCCAGTATGGCAGTATATGGGGATTTTCCTCCTCGTTCATTACAATGCACTAATTGCACATTGTAATGAATGGGTTAAAACTTCTTCAGAAGACCCGAGGCTGTCATGGCGAATTACGTCATATGTCAGGAAGGGGTTAAAGAAAAGGGGATACTGCCAGAGGGGGCACACACCAGTATGTTTGTGTGCTTGGTTTACAATCCTTCATCCTGGTGGTAGATTTCCTTTTAAATGAAGATATAATTACATGATAACAATTTTTACTTTTGTTTTTATGACGTAAGACTTGATAGAATAGTTTTATAGAATAAGACCAATTACCAAAAATTTGAAAAGCTATATAGTAGTAACATTTTTATAAAAAGGTACCAAAATATGTTAAAAATATCCTTAAATCCATCCTCAGGTTCAGGTACAGAAGCAGAGGGTGCATATACTTCTGCAAACTAGAGGGGGTGGGTGGCACTTGGAAGAATCTCCCCTTTAATATCACATTTTTAGGTGTCCCAGAACTGGAGATATCTATTGTTAAAATTTCAGTTGGGAACGGAAACCCCTAAATAAAAATAATCCTTTTTTTTTAAACTTTACCTGTAACCATAGACATCTCTAGTTCTGTAGCACCTAGAAACATAATCCACAAAACTGTGTTCCCATGTGGAAGAAGATATAGCTGCTTCGAGTTGGCCACTGTCATGACGTCTATACGGGGTATGTGCAATTAGAACCTGTATGGCAGTCATGAAAGGGTTAAAGAAGTGTAGAAATGGACTGCAAAAACTTAACCTTTTCATGACCAAGGGTCATTGGTACTTAAAAGTACCCCCTTTTGCACCATCCACACAAATGTAATTGTGGTCGGGAATGGCCTTAATAAAAGTCTTTGGTACCGACTCATCTTTTACCTTTCAATGTAGAGGGGAGGGGTGAGGAGTGCCCACTCGTCCTTCCTCCCTTCTCCAACCAACAGTGTGAATGAGGCCTTAGACTGAAAACCACCGTATGTGGCGATGACCGTGAACATATGTAGCAGGAGGCGTTGCTTGTGGGTGGTAACACATCACTTTATTGGGTTATTATAACAAACCTCATTGTTTTACTTTTTCTCAACAAGGTGAAAACTCTGGAATACATCAAGAAGAGAAGCAAACAATCGGACAGCAGTCACCTGGGCGACCTGGCAAATAGACTCCCTCTGCAGTCTAGAACCTAAACATGTACGTTCCCGATATGTATAATGTATAGCCTATACAGGTTATATATGGCCCTGGACGGTTCTGCATTCTAGTACATATCACAATGTCCTCTGAGCGTTTCCTGGACGTTGATGCCTCCTTCTTTCCGGTGACCTGATCATTGTACAACCGCATGGTTTCTATAAGCTCAGTCTATAGATCAGCTGCATATAGCAGTATCATTCCACTATGGCAATGTATACAGGAAGCACAGGCTAATGTCATGTATATTCCTGCCAACAATATTCATTCCCCATCACTCTCCCTATTACTGTATATAGGGAGAAATCTGTCATTTAGCCCTGCATTGTTGTATCTGCGTGCATACTAAACATGGCCGTGCACGCCTATGGCTACTTGTTACTAGGTCGAAAATCTAAATTCTCTAAAATGACTTCACTTATACTCCTACAGGAACGGGTCACTACATCAGTGTTATTGCTACCACCCCCAGAGAGGGTGACATAAGACAAGACAGATTCCCTTATAAGAGGCAAACATAGCGGGTGCTATGAAGACCAGATTATTTTCTATCATACTGAATGTTTTCAAAAACTTTTGTATATAATAAAAATTCACAATATGCAACCGTTTGTCCTGACTGATTTTCCTTTTCTATTCCCCCTGTAACGATAAGTGGACCCCAAGTGAAGTCTAGGTTTGGGTATGTTCCTCTCGGCATAAATGTTGACAGATTGGTTGACGAGCTGTTGTTAGGGGCGTTAATTTGATGGATTGCCTGAAAATTGTCCGATTCGGAGAAACTCGGTCAAACCTAGGACCTACACTTCTTCTCATGTCTAATCCGGGGGGGCATTAGCTAAAGGGGTTCTCCAGCCACATACAAGTTAGCCCCTATTCAAGGGATAGGGCTAAATTGCTGATTGTGGGGGTGGGTCTTTGTGATGGGAGACCCAGGATGAAAAGAATGGGGGTCTGTAGTACACCCGTCATAGAAGAAGGAAGGAAGAAAGCAGCCGGTCATGCATGCTAACTTCTATGTCGCTGGACAACCCCTTTAAGAGCACCAGTGATACTATGACAAGGTGTCTGCCGGACAGAGGGACTGTCTTTGGGCTGTATGGCACCTTCAATCACCTATAACCTGTTAATGTACCGTATAGGATCTGACTCCTCAGCTCCATTGACATGACTATGGCTGAGCTGCACTACAACGAGGACAAGGATGGTGGGTTTATTTCTGAAAGAGGCCAACGTCTACTTTTAACATTCCACAATAAAGATACTCAGATTAAACCTGTTTTAAAATTTTCTAATTTCAAACACAAAAATTTCCAACCAACAAACAGATTAACTTAAAATTCTGACGCTTTATGTTCGCCATGACTTGACGTAAGTCACCACAGGCTGACATGTACTAACATTCAATAAAATGATCTCTACGATGACAGGTGATGCGGATACTATAATCTACTTGTGAGAGCGGGATTAGGGCGGCAAGACCTGGACTGCGCCGTTCCGGCAAACAAAAATCACATTCAGTCTGAACACCCGTAAACTCAGTCCTCAAATTTAACCGATCTGGACGCAGTTTTGTCAATGGAGAAGGTCTTCTTCGGGCTCGGCTCAAAGCCAAAGCCAACACCTTTGTTCTGTTTCCAGGACACTGCTTTGTCAAACTCTTGCAGCAGGTTCCTCTCCAGGAGGTTTGCTTCTCCCTTCTGCATGGCCATGTTGGCCTTTACCTGCTGTGATTTAGGATTGGGCGTTCCTTGGTTACCCTTCTTGAATCCACCCATTAGACGGAAGAACTTGGTTTGCTGTTCTGTGCTTTCGAACGTAGCCGTGTCCCACTGCCCAAACTTTGTTCCCTATGGCAAAGGAGTAAATATTTCTCATTAGTTACATTGGTCTACAATCCAGTAAGACATGAAGAAGAATCCCCTCCTAAGGCCTCATTTGGGCTGGCGCTGCTCACCCCTCCCCTCTCCATAGAGCCATGCAGAACCGGCACCGTAACACGGTGAAATATATACCATGTCCTATCTTTTCCCCATGAGCAGAGAAGTACGGTACCGCTCCGTGCGCCCCTTGCCGGCCTATGGGGGACGTATATACGGCTTACGTCCCCCAATGGTCGTGTGAACGCAGCCTTGGCACGTGACACGCGTTATTTTGGCTGTTAAAGCGGACTTCAGCGCTAAACTTTTCAGGCTTCACAAAGGGTGTTATTAACCCATTGTCACCCTGGGGCACATAATTGCCACATTTCAAGGTCTGCCTTTGCAGGATAACTGCAGGCAATTACAGCGCTCCAAACCTCTCCCCGATCCTAAATAATTACCCTGCCGCACTCCAGTATGCGGAGGGCTAATAATCAGCCTCCAATCATTTACAAATTGCTACAGTTCTTCGCTGAACTTGTCACGTAACGCTTTGGAAGCTAAAATGAAATTTACAATGATAATATGAGAGCAGCGAAAGATCAATTGACTCTTCATTTACATTACAATGACTTTTTTTCTCCTTTTTTTACTTTGAATTAGGCTGAATTGTCTGTGAGCTGAATGTGAGAACAGCGTCTCTTTATCTGATGTCCTGATTATGGGCCAGGACTGCAAATAAACCCGCAGGGACTGGGGAGCCATGTTCTTACAGTAAAATATTACAAGATCAAGGAAAATTCTTCTACCATGTTAAATACTCTGGTGTAAAAAATACTAAAGTGCTTAAGGAATGAGACCTTTATTGGCTAACCAGAATAATTATATTTACTGCAAGCTTTTAGGGGACACGGGCCCCTACATCAGGCAAAAATATCCACACAATATACCAGAAACGTCTCTTACATGTGGGTCACAGTAGGGGAGATTTATCCGAAGTGTCAGAGGTAAAACTGTTCTAGTTGCTCATGGCGACCAATTAGAGTTCAGCTTTTCACCTCTGTGGAAACATAAAAGCTGAGCTCTAATTGGTTGCCATGAGCAACTAGAACCATTTTACCTCAGACACTTCTGATAAATCTCTCTAATCCCAGGAATCTGTACCAATGTCCAACTTCTTGTCCCTGTGTTTCCAGGGCACTGACTTACCTGAATCCATATATGTGAGTGTAAAGTATGAGCAGTCATGATACCACATTGGACTTTGGGACTGTATCGGCTCAGACCATGTGAAATGTGTAGCTCCACTTTAAACATAGAACCTGTCACCAGATTTTACCCCATTTATACCACCCCTCCCCCCCAGATAAAGTACTGAATGTCCTTTCTTGAATTCCGTCTTATGTAAAAAGTTGCTTGTTTACATTTACAAAAAAATATCTTCTCCAAAGTCAAGTGAAAACGATATTTAACTCACTCATATTTAACTAACATACTGCCCATTTCCTTCTGATCCTCCTTGAGATGGTTCTACTCCTTCATTGGAGTCCAGTGTGTTTAACCCCTTTACCTACGTATGACTTAATAGTATGTCACATATCCGCTGCAGATGATTGGAGAGGGCTCATGGGCTCAATAGATTATGGCAGTATATGGAAGAATCAGACAACCTAGGGTTAAAGTACCCTAGGGGATCTGAAAATTAAAATACCCCCTTTCCCTAGAACTGATATTAAGATAAACACCAAAGTCATAATCGCCATGTCCACAAATGTCTGATATGTCAAAATATAATAACGGATATTCCCAACGTTTAACGGAAAATAGTGCCCAAAGTTGAATATGCCACTTTTTTGCCATTTTGAAAAAATATAAAAAAAATTATCAAAAGGCCGTACAGTCTTACAAATTGTAGTATTGAAAATGAAAGGAGAGTCAGGATTGTGGCAAAGCACAGATCCGGCCAAGCCTACAAAAGAATTTGGAAGACGTTTGGGGCATTCACAACAAAGTCACCAATCACTGCAGCCTCCACCAATTGGAGTGTGAAGACGGGAGCCTCTCCTCAGTGCAAGATGTATGAAAGCCGCATACAGTGTGCAATACACATGAAGACTGAAAAATACAATCCCAGCAGTGACACATGGTGGTGGCAACATCATGATATGGGGCAGGTACAGGACAACTGGGTGTAATAGAAGGAAAGATGAATGTGACCAAGTACAGAGATATCCTGGATGAAAACCTCTTCCAGAGTGCTCTGGACCTCAGACTGGGCCGAAGGATCACCTTCCAACAAGACAGTGACCCTAAGCCCGCAGCTAAAATAACACAGCAGAGGCTTCAGAACATCTCTGTGACCATTCCTGACCGTCCCAACCAGAGCCCGGACCAGCTTCTCTGGAGTGACTGTAAAATGGCTTCTACCAACGTTCACCATCCAACCTGAGGGAACTGGAGAGGATCTGTAAGGAAGAGGCAGAGGATCCCCAAATCCAGGTGTGAAAAACTTATTGCATCTTCCCAAGACTACTCCTGGCTGTACTAGCTCCAAAGCTGCATCTACTCATTACTGAGCAAATGGGCTGAATACTTATGACCTTGTGATATTTCAGTTTTTCTTGTATAATAAATTAGCAAAAATATCTACTGTTCTATCTATTACTGTTTTCTCTGTCAGGATGGAAGGAATAAGACTGGGCACTATAGGTAGGAATAATACTGGGCACTATAGGTAGGAGTAAGACTGGGTACTATAGGTAGGAATAAGACTGGGCACTATAGGTAGGAGTAAGACTGGGCACTATAGGTAGGAGTAAGACTGGGTACTATAGGCAGGAGTAATACTGGGCACTATAGGTAGGAATAAGACTGTGCACTATAGGCAGGAGTAATACTGGGCACTATAGGCAGGAATAAGACTGGGCACTATAGGCAGGAATAAGACTGGGTACTATAGGTAGGAATAAGACTGGGTACTATA
>CM033648.1:17816836-17915327 GCA_019512145.1 Engystomops pustulosus
TACTGCTGGAGTACTAAAAGTACCAGCTCATATGCTGAGTATTCTGCACAGTTCATATGCTCAGGCAAAAGCTCATATAGTCAGCATTATTGGTGGGCATTACCTTGGCGGTGGGCAAATGCGAGAGTCTCTCCGCTCTCAGGATGATGCGCCGGCCTCGGTGACGTCATTTTGTCGCGCGAGGTTCAAAGCTTGCGAATGTGTTATTGTACACGTCTCCTACATTGTAAGAAGCCGTGACTGCGCGTTGCCGGGAAACAAAACACGGGGGGCACCATAGTTTGGGGAAATTTCCCCGCGGCACACCCGACCATGTGTTGCGGCACACTGGTTGAAAAACACTGTACTATAGGGAGGAATAAGACTGGGTACTATAGGTAGGAATAAGCAGGAATACAGCTAGGTACCAGAGGTTGCACTAACATTTTTCCAGAAGGGTAAAAATACTCCTCTCACCAATTTTTGAGGAGTATGAAAATGTCGGTAATACACACACACATATATATATGTATTATATAACTCATAGCCGTATATAATGTTAATAGATGCTATTTATACTAAAAATATTATCTCAGTATCTTTTGTGCTACACACCGCACACAGTCACACTGCACACTCTACACACACAGCACTGCACACACTCACCGCTCGCAACAGCAGGACTGCTCTCGGGTCCCGTCGTGATCACATAAACGCCGGCCGCTGCAGGGAGAGTTGAAGCAGGACAGGGAGCAGCTGGGGGGGGGGGGGGCTGGAATAATGGCGCCTCATCATGCGTCTATGACACGTGGCGAGGCGTTAATGCGACCTCTGCTAGGTACTATAGGTAGTTAGAAGCTGTAAAATGAGGTAGGGAAATCCTCTTCCAAATTTTATGAAAATTGCTACACGATTTAAATTCTACAGACAAACATCACCATACTGCTCCATGCACAGGGAAAATATAGGACATGTCCGATCTTTCCCCGAGTTATGGTGGATTGCTATGGAGAGGGGAACCGTGGATAAGGCCTAACTTGGTTCATTGTTAAAACCCCTTTAATGGTGGTCTACAAATAAAATAAAGCAGCAGAAACCCCATGGCCATTCTCCACGGCTAGCCCAAAAACACTGCGATAGGCTGCCAAAGATCTATTCATGGGAGTCTGACTGATGTGGCTTCAATCTCTTGGGTGGGGCCAATTATAGTAAGAGGCCAACAATGTGACCCATCACAGCTAACATGAAAGGACGATACACGGCACTGTTCTACTGATCTTTAAGGGTTTAAAGGACACCTGTCATCAGGTCTCTGTCACTATTTCTGTCACCACTACCTGTTGGAGCAGCTCATATGGATCCCATCCCAGCCTTTATCTAGTCATTTCATACATTAATCATTATAAAATCATCTTTTCTTTATTATGTAAATGAGGCTGGTCACATGGTCAGAGGCAGTGATGTCACCCCTGTTCCCCCTCCTGCTCATGTCTGTGTGTAATGTATAGTAAAGCATTGCTAGTGTGTGTGCTGCATCTGCTGACATGTGAGAGACACAGACATCAGCTACACAAGTACCAGACATGTTCTGCTATATCATGGCTGCAACCTGGAGCTGTTGTATCTCTCCTATAAACACACGCACACACAGGCTGCAGGAGACGTGGCCACCAGCATGCACATGGAGCAGCCATTACATGGGGCTGCTGTCAATCAAGCACTGGGGGTGTGTCTGTGCCTCCCACTCATGAATAAGCTGGACAGCTTGAATATGCTAATGACTCATTGGACATTTCACAGGTCATTTGCATACAGCTTTTGGACCTCATTGCTTAAGTTTACAGGCATGTAGAGGGACAATGAGGCAATAGAGGCAATGCTCCATAATGTCAGTTTATGAAAATATATTTAGTTTAGGGGGGTTATTTTGCAAGACGGGTTCTCTTTAAATGTTTGTACCCCCCCTCCTCTTTACAGAGGACCAGTCATCTCTCCTGACATGTTGGTTTTTGAAAATATGTATATTCTTCATAAGAAAACTAATTGATAATCAGGCATCACCATCCACGTTGGGCAGCGTCTCTCCGTAACCAATCTTCACTAAAATGGAGAATACATTTCCAAGAAGAATAACACAATTCTGTGAAAAAGATGTTCTAGAATTGTTATAGAATGTTGTGACATCAAACATGTTATCTTTAGAGGAAATCTACCATCAAAATCCATCATGATAAACCAGGGTCACTTACTCATAGATCCAGGCACCGTCACTGTGGTAATCTTCTTCTATTTGTTATCCATGGCCTCCTCCCTTCTAAAATCTAATTTTCAAATTATGCTAATGAGCCTCAAGGGCTCTTGGGGCTTTACCAGAGCACCTTAGTGCTCTGTCTTCACAGGACATTACAGGAGCACATATCCCCCTGCTGTATCAGCACTTTTCTTCCCTCCCTCTGTCTGCTGTAAACTCACACAGTGGGGAGGGGAATGTGTTCCTGCACAGTGTAACAGCTTGTGAAGCTATAGCATGGAGGGTCTCTGTTAAAGCCCTACATGCTCAGTGACAATTGTTATCTTAAGTCTATTTTAGAAGGAAGGAGGCCATGGATAACAGATAAGAAAATTACCACAGTCACGGTGGCTGGGTCTATGAGTAAGTGTCCCTGGTTTATCATGTTTCATCTTGACGGTAGATTTCCTTTAAGACATCAGTGAGAGTGTTGTTTGATGATACCTACTTGGTTCTTACTCTTTTCTGTACTATTCCCAGCCTCCTCTTTAATCTTCTTTTTTGTGGGACCTTCTGCTGTTGGTGGCTTCACTTCGGCATTCTCTAGTGCCTCCTTTTTCCTCTTCTTTGACTTCTCTTTGGTACCATCCACCGACAGAGTTTTTTCTTTGGATTTTTTTTTCTTTTTCTTCTTCGAGGATCCGTCAGATGCAATGCTGGCATTGTCCTTACCTCTATTTCCATTCAGATCACAGTCTCCGTTGTGAGGCTTCTCAGCAACACCGGAGCCTCCTTTGCCACCTGCTTCACCATGGTGGACATTGTGGTCTTCAATAACAGATGTGAACTTCTTTTTCTTCTTCTTTGCGGTTAATAGGTTGGACAACTCTGACTGATCCTCTGCTAGCTCAGAGACCTCCTTTTTTCTTTTTTTGTTTTTCGCTTGGCTGTTTATCTCTTGGTGGTTCTTGACTGGAGATTTAGATGCTTCCACCAGGTCAGAAACCTCATTTTTCTTCTTCTTTTTCTTCTGGGAGACATCACCCAGATCATGTCCAGTTTCCTCAGTAGAGATATTTTGAGTTAGTTTATTCTTGCGTTTTTTTGCTTTCGAGTTGGACTGGTTTTTACTCTGAGGACAATCTAGTTTATTGGTTGACTGGTTGCTCTCCGTTGTTGCTCCTTCCTGCTTTTTGGTGACAATTTCCTTGTCATCTTCTGATGCAGTCTCGGTTTTTACTTGATCTTTCTTTTTCTTTTTTTGGGTCTCTGTCGGTGTGGGGACACCTGAAGAAGCTTCATTATCGAAGGCCACTTTCTTTTTAGAGACAACATCTTTAGTTTGAGGCTCAGACGATGTCTCATTTTTCTTCTTCTTCTTCTTTCTCTTCTTCTTGGTCACATCGGTAGATGCGGTGTCACCTGCAGAACTCTCCTTATCCAATGTGGTTTTCTTTCCAGAGACATCACAATTAGTTTTTTCGTCCGTCTTAGCTTTTTTCATTGCCACTTGCTTCCTCTTCTCCTTGGTGCCATCTGCAGGAGTAGGTTCCACTGAAGAAATATCTTTATCATGTTCAGTTTTCAGTTCTGGGACAGGAGTTTGAGGGCTTGTTGTCTCAATCTTTGCTGCGTTTTTCTTTTTTCTATTCTTCCTCTTCTTTTTCTTGGTGCCATCTGTAGGAGTTAGATCTGCTGAAGAAATAACTTTGTCTAAAACAGTTTTCTTTTCTGGGACCGGAGTTTGAGGACTGGCAGTTGTAGATTCGTTTATTGCTGCATTTTTCTTCTCGGTGCCATCTGTAGGAATAGGTTTCACTGAAGAAATATCTTTATCTAGTTCAGTTTTCAGTTCTGGGACAGGAGTTTGAGGGTTTGATGTTGTTGTCTCAATTTTTGCTGCATTTTTCTTTTTTCTATTCCTTCTCTTCTTCTTCTTGGTGCCATCTGTAGGAGTAGGAGTTTGATCTGCTGAAGAAATAACTTTATCTAATACAGTTTTCGTCTCCGGGGCAGGAGCTTGAAGGGTGGCGGTTGTAGTCTCATTTATTGCTGCGCTTTTCTTCTTTCTATTCCTCTTCTTCTTCTTCTTCTTGGTGCCATCTGTAGGAGTAGGATCTGATGAAGATAATACAGTTTTCTGTTCTGGGACAGCAATTTGAGGGTTTGACTCATTTTCTGGAGCCATTTTCTTTTTTGGGGTCCCGTCTGCAGGTGTAGGGGCAGCTGGGACATTCCCATTACTTTTGGCCACCACAGTGTCACCGTCTTTGTTGTTCTTTTTTATTTTAGGAATGACATCTGTTCCTTCAGATGCATTCTCTATGGCACTGGTTTTCTTCGGCTCCTTCTTCGGCGTTTTTTTGTTGTTAGGACTCTGTGATTCCTTTTTTATATTTTTCTCTGAATCGTCATCCTTCTGTTTATTCTTTTTCAGTTTGGGGGAGGTTGTAGCTTTGTTATTGATGCTTGTCATAATGCTGTATAATACGAGAGGTATAGTTACTATTAGTGTACTTGTCATACAATACCACAGTACAGTCACCTGAAGGATATATAGGGCCTTTAATGAGAGCAGGACCTAAGCACATCATACACCATGGCATTCATATGTCTTCTGTACCACCAAAACACTATTTCCTCTCTATACATAACATTTACACCCCTAAATATAAATCACTGCCCCCCAAACTCACTACTAAATATTGGAAGCTGGAATGCAAGAGGATAGATTTGTACTGTATATGAGCAGCACAGGGTAGTATTATACGGCAGTGAGTGGCACTATTATATGTACATGGCACAGGGCACTATTGTATGCACAGGGCACTATTATATGTACATGGTGCTACTATATGTACACGGCGAAATTATATGTACACGGTGCAGGGCGCTATTATATGTACACGGTGCAGGGTACATTACTGTGACATCACTATGGTGTATATCTAAGGTACATTACTGTGACATCACTATGGTGTATATATCAGGTACATTACTGTGACATCACTATGGTTCAGTACTTCGCCCAGGTACATTACTGTGACATCACTATGGTGCATCTCTCAGGTACATTACTGTGAATCACTATGGTGCATCCGCTCAGGTACATACTGTGAAACACTATGGTGCATCTCTCAGGTTAACATTACTGTGACATCACTATGGGTGCATTCTCAGGTACATTACTGGACATCACTGTGGTGTATATATCAGGTACATACTGTGACATCACTATTGGGGGCATCTATCAGGTACTTACTGTGACATCACTTGGGCAATCTCAGGTACATTACTGTGACATCACTATGGTGCATCTTCAGGTACATTACTGTGACATCACTATGGGCATCTTCAGGTACATTACTGTGCATCACTATGGCATCTTAAGTACTTATGTGATTCACTATGGTGTATATATCAGGTACATTACTGTGACATCACTATGGTGTATATCAGGTACATTACTGTGATATCACTATGTGTATATCTCAGGTACATTACTGTGATATCACTATGGGGCATCTCTCAGGTATTACTGTGACATCACTATGGTGTATATATAAGGTACATTACTGTGACATCACTATGGGGATCTCTCTGGTACATTACTGTGACATCACTATGGGGCATCTCTCAGGTACATTACTGTGACATCACTTAGGTGTATATATCAGGTACATTACTGTGACATCACTATGGTGTATATTAAGGTACATTACTTGACATCACTTGGTGTATATATCGGTACATTACTGTGACATCACTATGGTGTAGATATCAGGTACATTACTGTGACATCACTATGGTGTATATTCAGTACATACTGTGACATCACTATGTGTATATCTCAGGTACATTACTGTGACATCACTATGGGGTACTATCAGGTACATTATGTGACATCAATATGGTGGCATCTTCAGGTACATACTGTGACATCACTATGGTGCATCCTAGGTACATTACTGTGACATCACTATGGTGTATATATCAGGTACATTACTGTGACATCACTATGGTGTATATCTCAGGTACATTACTGACATCACTATGGTGTATATCAGGTACATTACTGTGACATCACTATGGTGTACTCTAGTCATACTGTGACATCTCTATGGTGTATATATCAGGTACATTACTGTGACATCACTATGGTGTATATATCAGGTACATACGTGACATTACTATGGTGTATTATAGGTACATTACTGTGACATCACTATGGTGGATATCTCAGGTACATTACTGTGACATCACTATGGGGCATCTCTCGGTAATTACTGTGACATCACTATGGTGTATATATCAGGTACATTACTGGACATCACTATGGTGTATATCTCAGGTACATTACTGTGACATCACTATGGGGCATCTCTCAGGTACATTACTGTGATATCACTATGGTGCATCTCTCAGGTACACATGTGTTTTTTAATACAAGATAGTACGAGTTTGCTGCTGGACGCCATTAGTTCATATCCTGGATTGAAGGAATTACAAGCGCTGCTCAATCCATATTCTGCTTTTTGGACACCCCCGTACACATTAGGTAGTTGGTCAGTCCCACAGTTGGTACGGTCCTCTTACATGTATAGATTATGATAGAGTTGTGGAGTCCATCATACAGCATTGGGGGCAGCGCTGTCACAGCTGCAGATGCCGCCTCCTCGGACCCCACAGCTGTGCAACCGGGAACAAACCCCCCGCTTGTCCTGGATGAGAAGCTGTTTATTTACTCATCTCCATTCTCTGGCCCCGACCCAGCTGCGTCCACCCTCACACCGACGCTGGGGGACACTCCTCAGCCATCGTAGCTGATTCTCCAGTAACTTATTATCTGAGATCCTAAAGACTGGAGAGAGATGGGTGGGGAAGGAAAGCTCGTTAGGGTGACTGATTAAATATTCATAAGATAATTCCATACTTTTACATTTCAACACCCCCATAAATTCGCAGCTGGTGAATGGGAATAAAACAGGAAGCAGACAGCGCCATCATCTGTATAGTGGTCAGACCAAGTTACTGCAGATCAGCTACCATTAAAGAGGTTTTCCAACAATGAAAAGTTAGGCCCTATCCCTATCAGTGGTGGTCTCAGTGCTGAGACCCCTACAGATCACGTCAGACCCCTCGACACTCCTTCAGACCAATGGAGTAGACGGCTGTGTATGACTGTTCTGCTCCATTAATCTCTATGGAGATTAATGGAGCAGAGGGTTCTTGTGCGGCCGTCTGCTCCAATATTCAGACAGAGAGTCAAGGTGTCCAACGGAGGAACGTGGGACCCCACGTTATCTGTTGGGGTCTCAGCACTGAGACCCCCACTGATCAACAAGTTAGGCCCTATCTTGTGGATATCCTGTGGGCCTAACATTTCTTCATAGGAAAACCCCATTAAGTTAAACCGGCCTGTATATGTGTGCCCCTTCTGCACTATACATATACTATGCCTTCTATACCAATTGTTTTATAGTCATAAACTTTTTGGTGAAAACCCCAAGAATGAGATGTTTTACAAGTCCACTGTCTATCCATTTCTTTACAGTGAATCGCACTGTGGCGTGATTCACTAAGATCGTGCACCCAATATCCTGCATGAGTTCACCTTCTTCTTCCTGGTGTATGTAAGTGCATTGTCTTGCGACACAGTTTGGAAGTTAAATCCTGCGCTCAGTCCGAATCAGTCAGATCTTCCAACGGCTAACCCCCCCTATATTTGTCGCTTCGAGGCCAGCGCAGCTGCGCCAAAATCCAATCCCAGCGCAGACACCTGTTTAATGCCTGTCACAGCCGTGCAAAACTCGAAAATGTCAAAAAGTCTGACAAAAGTGCGCGCACAGACCCTTAGTAAATAAGCCCCACTGTGCTTTGTGTGTAGTGTCTTGGATCATAGGAACATTGAACTTTGGACATTGGTGGACATTAGAATATTTCCCCTATTCATGGGAAAGTAAGCACTTTTACACAATGGGGCACATTTACTTACTCGGTCCTGTGTGTTCCTCGATCCGGAGCGTGCAACGATAATGCACTGTGCCGTGATCAACTTGCATCATGCGCCAGATATCCTGCATGTGTCGCTTCCCCTGATCAGGTCCGCCGGAGTTCACCATCTTCTTCCCGGTGCATGTGCTTGGCTTGCGACACAATTTTAACATTAAATCCCGCGGTTTGTCCGAATCTGTCGTCTGGCGGCCACCCTCAGATTTGTGTTGCATGAAAGCCAGGGCGATCTGATTTTGGCGCGACACAATGCCCTTCTAAATCCCTGTCCCGGTGGTGTCATCCCCAAAAAGTCGGAAAACCCGACGGAAATACGGCTGCGGGACCCTTAGTAAATAAGCCCCAATCTGTTTATTATCGCTGTATCTGTATAGACCTGTAAAAAAAGGTTTGTGAACACTGAGGGACATTTCTGACTGTGTATCTCTAAAGAGAAGTCTGTAATTTTCCACAGCAATAGAAGACATTTTTTTTTACAAGAGAAAAGCAGACTTGTTTACCAGAAAAGCCGGCAGCTTGACCTTTAGAATGACAGGTGAAGTCTGGAAAGTTGTTTCTGCCATAGAATATTATGGGGGCTCAATGTAAGTCTATGGGAGAACACTTTGTCATTGTTTGTGCTGCAATAGAAGGAAAGTCCCAGTCCCTAGTGTCTTGCATTTAGGGAACAGAGGTTGTTGGAAAAGACTGCAATTTTACCGGAGCAACCAGAAGAAGAATCTGATATAGGGATACTCTGCTATAGACCCTCTGCTCCTGCCTGTTGCCTGCTACCTGTTGTTCAATAAAGAACCGTGAGTTATTTTGCACAACGTTGCCTCCGTCTGATCCCTGGATACGGCTGTTACCACCACGGGCCATCCATTACCCAGGGACTTATCTTACTGACACTCAGGGGTTGCCCTAGGGAGAACCAGTACACCAGTCTCTCCCTCCATATTTCTTCCACACACCACCTACTGGAGACCTGCCAGGCTGCCCTCTGGTCCCCATACCAAGCACCGTGACATCAGCGTGCCCTAGGCTGCACTAGCCAGCCACTCCGGTATTCTGGGCCCCGGCTGCCTCCAGGCCCCGGTGGGGGATGTTGCACAATGATTATTTCAGGTTACTATGAAGATCAGTAGATCTCAGTATTGTCACCATTATTCTTCTTGATAAACCAATCCATGTTTTTTTCTCTTTTTCTTCAGAATATGAGCTGGAACAACCGTCCTTACCTGCGAGCTATAAATCCAAAGGAACATCGCTGATTTCCGTGAGTACAAACACACAGATTGCCCTAGCGGCAGGGTCAGCGGCGGTAAGATGGTGACTCAGTGATGTCACAGCGCTGCCATCTACTCTCATGTTTTTGGTGTTTACAGTAATAATAAAGGATTTTGCTTTTGGAAAATTGTGACTCACGGAGGAAGATCATTTCGACACTTGTGTTTGTCTTCCTGTGAATGTGATAACATAATGATAATCGCACAGTCCATACAGCCTGCTCTCAGCGTTGTTAACCACTGAGGTTACACTGGGGTTTAAAGCCCAAATCTGTAGGATGGGTCATTCATAGTTGATCAGTGGTGATCAGCTCATCAGTTGTTTGACCCTATGGTTGGAGTGTGAAGCAGACGGCTCCGTCCCTAATGTATCAGCGGACCAGCCCTCCATTTACAGATGATCTAAACACTATGGGCACAGCTACATCTGCCTCCAACCATGGTAAACATCTCGCCTACAGACATGTCCACCCCAGCAATCAACCTTTAATGGCCAGTCCTGTCCCCTTATAGTGTCCGTGTGTCATCCGTATATTATTGGCTTTTGGCTGGAAAATGATGTCACTAGCTTGTCCCAACTCCTTGAATGTCACACGATTGTGTTAAATAGCAACCAATCCACAAATAGGGACCGTATGCAGATGACACCTCTATGTCATCTATGTCACAGACGTCTATTTGATTGTAAACACGAACAGGAAAAAGTGAACCACAAACACGAGTAGGATCTTCTCTTTAAAGCAAATCTGACATCAAATTCAAGCAGGATAAATCAGGGGCACTTAGATCCAGGCGCTGTGACTCTTGTTCTATCTTGTAAAGTCAACTTTTAAAACTATTCTAATGAGTCAGAAGAGCTCCTGGAAGTGTTAGCACATCTCCTCTGTGCTGTAGCTTCATGGGCTGTTACACTGTCCCTCCCTCTGCTCCCTTAGCACTTCCTCCTCCCTCTGCCTGATGTAATATCACTGCAACAGAGGAAGTGTCAGCACACATTTGGAGGGGGATAGTGCTACTTGCACAGTGTGACGGCTTGTGAAGTTGCAGCATGGAGTGCCACTGGTTATGCCAACTTAATTTGCCAAATTGCTAATCTCCAACTTCAAAATATTGTTCATAGTACTGATCTTTTCATATTGGGAATAGATACCCCCCATAAATCAGGGTGTGAATCCCTGCACCCCCTCTAGCTACACCCGGGGGCATAACTACAGCAGTAGCAGCCATAGCAGCTGCTATGGGGCCCACAGTGTCAGGGGCCCCATCATCTGACCCGACAAACTGGAGGATGTGCACCATTATATACATATTATGCTGCACATTGTACATATATGTGATGTATATATGCTGTAAGTGTATGTATACGAGGTATGGTGTGTAACACAAGTGATTATATTAATAAGTACCGTATATTTTTGAAGTGGGAAGGGGGGCCCCATTCAGAAGCCTGCTATGGGGCCCTGCCTCTCCTAGTTACGCCGCCTACACCCCATTATTCTGTGCACATCAAGCCCTCATAGTAGTCCTGGACATGAGAATGGCCCCGCTGGCTTAGAAATATTGCCAGGCATTGCTTTCGTAACCACTAATGGATACTACCCACGTTCCAGGTTTTTGCCCACAAACTTTTGGATAATACTGCAGTTCCCACAAAGCAAAACCTCATAATAGATGGGTCCCATGATACACTGATAGTAGTTCCCACATGGTCCTGTCAATCACATAATAATACGTACCATTAAATTCATGCCCCTTATTAATATTTATAGCTTGGGAATATAGCTGTAATGTGCTGACTGAGCAGAAATGATCAATGGAAGTGTTGGCAACTACATTGTTAATTGTGATGTAATCGATATTGGGCACAGGATATGAATAGTATATGAATTGTGTCTACTCCACTAAGAGATGTAATATAGGTAATAATCATATACAGGTAAATATATCATAATATTATTTGATTTATTTATACAGGGAAAATATAATCAACTCGAGGACGTCATATGTGATGGGATATCATCCGCGGGAATCCCTGACCCTAAGACATGTAAGTGAATGACAGTAACTAAAAATTTTAAACATTTGTGACATCTTGATATTTTTTGGTTTTGCTTTATCCTTGTGAAAGATAACGTCAAATTGCACTTGGTGTCTGATATAGTGCAAGAAGAGATGAGCACATTGTACATAGTGTCCTACCTGCAGGCAGCATGTTATAGAGCAGGAGGAGCTGAGCAGATTGTACATAGTGTCCTATCTGCAGGCAGTATGCTATAAGGCAGGAGGAGCTGAGCAGATTGTATATAGTATCCTACCTGCAGGCAGTATGTTATAGAGCAGGAAGAGCTGAGGAGATTGTATATACTATCCTATCCGCACGCTGCATATTATAGAGTAGGAGGAGGTTAGCAAATTGTACATAGTGTCCTATCTGCAGGCAGAAATCTCTTTTTTGAAGTTCGATGGCAACTACTCCCAAATTTTACTACAAACAATATCACTAATGGCAGAACTAGGATTTTCTATACAGGAGTAAAGTGGTATACAGTCCATAAAAGCATAGAGGGTGCTCAATCCCTAGAAAAATGTATTCCAAATTGTAGGAAGACTACTCACCCAAAATTCTGTTGTATTTTCCTCTTTTGACTTGTTCCTTTATTGATAAAAATACATTACATACCAGGGGAGAGGGAGTGATGCATGACAGTGCTCTGCAGGCAGCATGTTATAGACCAGGAGTTGCTGAGCAGATTGTACAATGTGTCCTATCTGCTGGCAGCATGTTATAGAGCAGGAGGAGCTGAGCAGGTTGTACATAGTGTCCTATCTGTAGGCAGCATGTTATAGAGCAGGAGGGGCTAAGCATATTGTACCTATTGTTCTATCTGCAGGCAGCATGTTATAGAGGAGGAGGAGCTGATCAGATTGTAAATAATGTCCTATCTGCAGGCAGCATGTTATAGAGTGGGAGGAGGTGAACAGATTGTACATAGTGTCCTATCTGCAGGCAGCATGTTATAGAGTGGGAGGAGGTGAACAAATTGCATACAGTGTCCTATCTGTAGGGAGTATGTTACAGAGCAGGAGGAGCTGAGCACATTAAATATGTATAATTGCCATAATGGAAGCTGTTCATACAGGTAAGTGTAAGCAGACCAGCCTCTTCCATGATGTTTATGCCTAGTAGGATCTATTGGCAAGGACTGTCATCCTGCGACAACCCTTCTTAATAAAGTCAATAATGATGTAGTCCAGTAGTTATGATGTTATGCAGCACAGGGAATCAAAGTTACAATGTAAGGAAATGTCACAAAACTTTCCACAAAAAAAACCTGCCATGTGTGAATATACCCTCTAGTATTTCATAAGAATATAATTAAATCCAGGTATTTATTTTTACTCTCTCCCATTAGGTTCACCTCGGGAATATTTGGAAAATTCCATATTCCCAGTGCTTCTCCCAGGAATAGCTGAAATGCTGGCCGAGGCAAAGAAGGAGAAGTGCTTTATAGTGAGTATTTCATGTAACATGTGATTTACTGTACTGAGCTCTTCTTCTGATCGAACAATGTCACAACAGTAACCAGGACCAGTAAGGTTCGAGGGAGCCTGTCAGGGCGATATGGTCACTAAACCAACTACAAATCCTTAGTAACCTGTGGTTTAGTGTCCCAAATCTTTCTATAACATCTCAGTCGCTTTAACAGAACAACAAATGTTTATATTTACTTAGCGTTAAGCCTGATGAGGCGCATCCGACTCCTCTCCGGTGATCCTGGCGCTGCGCCATACTTCAATGATGCCAGCGTAGTATACCCGAGCTTCAGTGTGCATGTACCGTACCTACAGGGCATGCTAAGTGGGTGTACCCTCCTGTAGTGGGGGGAAACCATAGATGGGACCACTACATGCTGCTATGTGCAGGGGCGTAACTAGAAGAGGCAGGGCCCCATAGCAGACTTCTGAATGGGGCCCTCCTTCCCACTTATACATATTTGTATACAGACACATGCAAGTTACAATCATACATTTTTTACGCTCATGCACACACATATAGAGAATATACACACACATACAGTGCCATATACAAACATACAGCATATATACACACACATACAGTATATACAGACACCACACACTGTATACACATACAGCATATACACATCACATGTATGTTATATACATATTATTCTGTACAACATCCAGCATAATATATATTTAATGGTACACATCCTCCACTCTTTAGTGTGTCAGGTTAGAAGACAGGGCCCCTGGACACTGTTGGCCCCATTGCAGCTGCTACCCCTATAGTCACGCCCCTGGCCATGTGGTATTTGATATGTTGCCTTGCAGCTATTCATATGAATGCCAAAGATATTTTGTAATGACTCTCTTAGGCCTCTTTCTGTGGACGTTGCCTATAGGTGCGGATCATCACAAAAGGACGCAGGCCATTCTTCTGTTTTCTTTGATTTCATAGATTTTGCCATTTGGTTTGATCACTGGTGACACACGTATGACTCTAATCCTGACATTTGTCCTCCTTGGGGACACTGAACCAATTGTCATGACTCTGCACTGGATTTCCATCCTGTTCCTCCGTCCAGGACCTCTGGCTTATCTGACTATGCCTCATCTTCCTTTGCTTCAGCTGTCACTTAAATCGCTTCTATGACATCTGCAATATGTAGGCCCCCTGCGGTGAAGAACAATACTTTCCACACACAAAGAATCCGTCCGGTTTGGATACAAACCTTTTGTGTAGATTTTAGTTTTCTCTATATATGAGCTAGTCTGAAATGATCACATAATGCTCCAAATAAGGGTAATTTTAGACAATAATAATATATGTGATATAATTAAATAATAATCTGTAAGCACTGGGTCCGCTCATTATTATGAGAAACAGCCTTATAGGGATCTACACGGCTGTATGACAACACAAGAGATACATGGTTCATTCTCATTATAGTACATGTCCTGTGATTTTCTATTACGTGGTTACCATCTTATACTGATGGCCATGCTATGCTTATATTGGGGACAGAATGTATCTTGGCTCGCAATAATAGGGGGTTTGACTGGGATACGCACAAGGTTGAGGAGCTGCCTGTGACAGTCCCCCTTATAAACATGGATACTCAGCTAATCAGAGTGAACGTGAATGTGTTTCCACATCACTCATATGGTGATGACATAAGAATTGGGCTTGTTAGAAGCCTTTACCCACAGTTCTTCTGTCCCTCAACATTAGACATTTTTGGGTAGTCTCCTTGCACCTCAGGTGGTTGAATAGTTCAGACACTCAGAGTAAAACCTTTATCTTATATTAAGGTTTCTTTATTAGCTTGAACAAGATGCGTTTTGAGCCCGGACCGGGCTCAAAATCAGTTACATGCTTCATGTAACTGATGAAGAGCCTGGTCCGGGCTCGAAACGCATCTCGCTTTATATAGGATAAAGGTTTTACTCTGAGTATCTGGTGCTGCAAATATCCTGGAGACACCCTACCCATCCATGATACACGCTCCCTAGATGACTCCCCATCACGGAGACCAGGAAGGCTGCCGGACTCCACCTAAACTCGCTAACGTGTTGTACAGGAAAAGGTGAGCACAACGAGTTTTAATATAAGCTGAGATATCTTATACAGATTTCACACATGTGGCGTCCACTCTGCATCTTTTCTTCTTTTTGAGCTTGAATAGTTCAGCCAAAATTTGCTGATTTAGTCGACATACATAGGTTCATATTGGGATCCACGACGTGCAGAGTGACTGACGGGCATCAATAATTTCCATACTATCATAGTAGATAAGGCAGAATAAAGCTGCACTTATAGGATTGATGCTAATTGGACCATAGTAGGGAACAAACACCTTCCAATTCAGTTGATCCCTGGATCAACTTCTGATATTATTCCCATTATTTTTGCTCTCAAGAAAGTATCAGCCATCACAACATTTTGTGCCATCAAGTTCCATGGTCTCACTGCTATTACAGTAAGTAATCCCCATTCCTCAGAATATGTCGGATCTATAGGTAATAGTTATTAGTCGTTGGGAGCTATCACTCCTTGAACAGTAGAGGGCAGTGCTGATGAGAAGGTTCCTATCTATGGAGAGTCTCATGCACCCGGAATACAGATTGAAGGATTGTGCCCAAAGACGGCAGGACTGATATTATAGCATTCACTCATTGTACTATGGGGGATAAATCTGTATTGATTTCATTTCTCGCTCTTCACGTTCTGTCGGAGATTGAATATAAATGTAAATAAGTTCTGGCTGCCTCGGAGCATCTCATGATCATGAGATTTGGTCCAACATAACAGGCGCATGACACTTACATAATGTCAGCAGCAGCTTCTGAAGGAAACAGCAGATGCTTAGACAGACGTTCTCCTGCCCTACAACAAAGGCAATCGGACCAAACAATGGACTGACACAAGAAGAGGATCTATTCAGGAAAAATATTATGAAAGAGCAGCACAAAGTGGTACAGAAAGTCCCGAGACGTTGTGAGACTCCTCCACCAGACCATTGTTTACTTGTCATGTTATTTAGAGACGTTCTCTGTCTCGGGAACTTTTCCCAAGACAAACCATGGAGCATTGGTCGTGGGAAGAGCGAGCAGCTTCCAGAACAAAGCACATCACCGCCACCTGTCATCACGGGGAACAATACACGGACTGAGCTAAAGATATAGAAAATATAGGCAATGGCTGGAAGCAGGTGCAGGGAGGATTGTTAATATATGCGATGGGATGACTTGGTAATGAGGTGGTCTCACTGCGTATGGGGGCTTAATTCTGACTTCTGGTTGGGCATCAGCAAACCTTCTTGCCGATCCCTTCCCTCGGTTTAGTTTGCTTGAGAAAGAATAATCTGAGACAGACTGGTTGCTGCTTAGCAGCCCTCCATGGCCATGTTCACCTCCATAGCTATTGGGATGGGAACAAAACCTGCACCTTTGACTGTACCCAAAGGGACCCTGTCAGTGGATGGTGATGATGTGTTGTGATGTGTTGTGATAACAGAGCCCATGACGCAGTGGTCCACAACACCAAAGGCTGCAATAGTTTGACGCCTCAGTGATATGTATTGGGGACATTGCTCTGGGGGACATAGCAATGGCTGCCACTAGCCCATGCAATGATGGGGTAGGAGTACAGTATGGGGTGTATATTTGCTTTGGATTAAAGCCAACGGTTAAGTCATAGGGGGTATTTAGCAATACCCAGATTTCTTAATACCCCGATGGTATTATTTATCAATACCCAAATGGCAAGATTTCTTCCCCACCCTCTATGCAACCCCCACGCCAAGTGGGCACAGAGTGGGCCAGATTATTATAGCGCAATTCAACACCAAGCAGGACCTGGCATAGAATTAAGTCCTGCTTGACATGTGCCCGCAGGGAAAGTATCATGACTGGCACACGATTTGCCACATAGAATCATATGGGGATATTCCTGCAAATGTTGCACCTGATATACTAACAGGCTCCGGTGTCTTAGTATATGTGGTGCACAATCATGTGCCCAGGTTCCTTCTATGCCAGGTAGTGTCCGGTGCAGAAGTGTGCTATAACCTGCACCAGGAACCTGGCACAGGCTATATTTAATAAGCCACCCAGACCACTTGGCGTTAAGGCGGAGGGAAAGCTCCAATTCTTGCTCATGGTTTTTCATGGCTTGTACAACAGTTTTTCAGTCAAGAGAAATTCTCCCCACAGTCTTTTTAAAGGGAACCTGTCATCAAGAAATCATTCCCCAAACTTTTTCTGCCTTCGTCTATGTTGGCCCGCTCTCCTCCAAATGGCCCCACCCACCACCAATTGGCGCCACCCATTGAGGGGTGCGTAAAATGGTGAGAAGATCTGCAGTTTCCCTCTCAGTGCTCACTGCTAAATTCACCACGCAGGGAGAGGGGCAGCATCCTGGTAAGGACAGAGAGAGGACTTCTTGTTTAGGCTGAGATGTGAAGAGACACTGAGCTGTCAGTCAAAAGAAGGAGGCGGGGTTCCCTGTCAGCTTTGGAGAAAATTGACTCGTCTCTTCAGAAGTTGACTACTTATTTGCGGATCGGAAAAAAACGTATGTAATTAATGTATCATTGCTTCGGTGGCAGATCATTTTAGGGTGATATACAAGAGACTCTTAACCCTTATCAGCAGGGAATACTGGTGTGAGGGGTAAATTCTGTCTTCTTTAAGGATGGACAGTGAAGAGTGATGAGACATAAAGGTGCACTTCTACCTTCTTGCTTATAACACCCATGCCCTATGCAGAGGATAGGAGATTAAAGTCTGATCATTGGGGTCCTGACTTCTGAGAGTCCCAGCAGTCACAACAGGGGTGTCCTGCCAGTCCCCTAAATGGTGCACCTGGTTCAGTGGTGCTGAATTAACTGTTATAGCGTCTACTGCTTACAGTCCCATATAAATGAATGGAGACATTGGGCACATTTACTTACCCGCGTCCCATTCTTGTTTGTTGCTGGGGTCCTATTGAGTATAGGTCATAATTTTAGCACATGGATGTGATTACGATATATCTCCTTATCTGACCAGTTATATACCATTATCTGTCATTGATTCATTCACTACAAATGAATCTACTCTGGGTCATACTCTAATCACCGCAGTTTTGCTCAGAAATTCTTTTCCGGTGACTTCAGTAAAATAATTTTTTATATGACTTACATATCGCCCTTCATTACACAAGTGTCACATGATTATACGGAGTCCAATTAGGCAGACCCTCCAGAGATCTTCCGCCAGCCCAGGATGAGGGGTCCAGCCTTTACATCATGTGCTGATAACGGAATATATTTATTTTTCTTTTATTTTTGTGTTAATTTGGAAATTTTCCAGAACTTTTTTTTTTTTGCAGAATGATGATGCAGCTGCGCCATTCTTCGCCCGCCCATCCATCACCCAGCTGATAATTGGGCCCCTGAAAGACTTAATCATAGGTATTATGAAGAACCATCATGACTTGAAGTGTTTCCTCTCACTGGGCGAGCCCCACCATTTTCCAGCAGCTTGATCTGATGTTTGGCATTAGCCGAGACGCAGGATGCTAATTATTTTATGGCTGCTTACATCTCAGGAAACTGTTCCCGCAATCATTTCCCTATTTCTTCTCATTGGATTCGTCAGTACTGTGTGATTACTAAAGCAAATTAGTAAATCAAAATTCACATTAATTTGTCACATTTATAACATTTGGACCTCCAATATAATGTGTTAAGTCATCATGGATGTTTGATCCAGATTAGGACAAAAAACAACCCCAAAAATATTGTTTAGTCATTTTATCAATAATTTTGATCAGTTCATGTAAGCCCACTAGCACCCTAATGGCCACCTAGAAAATCTACCTTCATGATAAACCAGGGACACATACTCATAGATCCAGACACCGTGACTGGGGTAATCTTTGTATATTTGTCATCAATAATAATAATAATCTTTATTTATATAGCACCATCAAATTCTGAAGCACTTTATTACCCATGGCTTCCTTCCTTCTAAAAATCAACTTTTAAAATTATTCTAATGTGCCTAAATGGCTGGGGGGCATTACCAGGGCCCCTCAATTATGTAGCTTCACAGGCCGTTAAACTGAGCACCTTCCCCTTACCACTGCAGATGGAGGGGAGAACTGCTGATGGAGAAGATGGGTGGAGGTTGTGACATGCTCCAGCACAGTGCAACAGCCTGTGAAGCCAGAGCACAGAGATGCTCTGGTAACACCCCAACAGAACCCCTCTGGCTGATTAGCAAACATTTAAAAGTTGATTGTAGAAGTAAGGCTATGGCTATGGATAAAAAATATAAGAAGATTACCACAGTCTCGGTGCCTGGATCTTTATCCACAGGGTATGAGCTGACAATCTGATTGTTCTGGGACCCTCCATGATCACGAGAACTGACCACAAGTTCTCGTGATCACAACTGAACACAAGCAAAGGGGTCTCGTTCTTACTAGTCCATTTGTGAAGCATGGTTGACCTGAAGCCTCCATTGAATTATGCGGATGCCTCTGAAAATTGCTTAGCACTGTGCTCGCATCTCTGATACTCCTATAGCAGTGAACGGTGCAGTATACCCAAGATAACTGAGTGCTTGGTTTGGTATTTTCCAACCATGGCCAAAGTAGTAATGGAGCACATGCTCGACCTGAAACTTCATTCAGTCAGTGAGAACGGGACCCCCCTTTTACAAACGGTAAGGATCTGTTTTCACGATCTTGCGGACCCTCAACCCTTCGTTGATAGAGGTAACAATCCAACTGATACAACACCTTGAAGGGTTAATTGTCCTCATCATTGTCCAACACTTGGGGAGATTGATCCGAAGTATCTGAAGTAATGTTGTTTTTGGTGGTACAGCTCAATGTCAAACTGATTTTGGATACATTTAGATACATCCTGACTAACATGGGGTTTAGCAGGATCTCTTCCATGTCTCTGCCTCTGTACCTTGTTATGTAGAATATATATGAGTCTATCAGCCGCACGTTCCGGTATGTGACCTCTCTATAACTCCCCTGAGTGATGTATTTGGTGAGCGCTGAGAGAAGTCCGATGATGTCAATAAATGAGCAGATATTTACTTAGAACTAAGCCAACATAGATACTTTATCCTCTCCATGGAAAAATTTGGGTAATCTGATCGCAGAATGACTCCCCACTAAGTTCTCTGCTCTTAGAGCGCAGCCGAAATTAAATGTGACCTTTCAATTTCAGGACCATAATTGAAGAAGGATTAGGGGATAGTATGTGTAACCAAATGTAAATCTTACCAGTGTTAATGTGTTTTATTGCCTGCACATGATGTAGATGGTCTTACTCACTGTAGTAGATACCTGCGGCACATTTACTGTGTGCCATAAGTGTCATGCCATGTGGCTACAGGGGTTTGTCACTTGTCTCTTCTCCATTTATCAATAAGTTGATCACAAACTAGTTCCCTGCACATCCCCTACAGGGAATTAGGTTTACACTGTGCCCATTCATATCATTGGATACCTGGGTATTGCAGGTACCTATAATACTCCAATATACTCCATAATCAGAGATGCTGTTACTACTCTAATCTTGTGCCAAGAAACATGATCATATCAGGAGACAATCCTGTTAAATATTTGATTTCTAAATTAAAATTCTACTAAAGGCACTTCAGCAAATAAGGATATAGTTTGTAATGAAAAGTTCTACAATTTCCCGATATACTTTCTCTATCAATTCCTCATCAATTAGGAGGCTTCATCGTATATCCCTGTCAGTGATGTCATAGGTGCACAGCTCGTTATATTGCTGGTCATGTGATATCACACAGGTGCACGACTCGTATAACCCCGGTCATGTGATGTCACACAGCTGCACGGCTCGATATATCCTGGTCATGTGATGTCACACAGGTGCACAGCTCCCTTGCATTTTACTATTAGATTATTTGTTCTCCGCAGCTCCGTTCTCAGTGTAGTGGTCAGACCAGGTAATGTTGTATTAATAGAGGCTACGCTGCGTGTTGTCAGTTCAGCCATAACAGAGAACGGCTCTGTCTGCTTTTGATTTATCTTGTTATTAGTGATTGGGGGGATCCGTGTATCTCCCCTTAATCCCCTTCACTGGGGAATAACCTACCCCTACCCTCTAGTTTTGCATTTGTCCATATGGATCATTTTTTTCTGTTTTGTTGGTTCTATAACTCAAGCAAATAAGTGTGAAATTTGGTGGATACCTATTGTAGTCTCCATCTAATTCTATGAGCTGTGTAATACATTAGACTCTTATATATTTGGTCTGTACACAGCCCATAATGGTTGGAGACTTCAATAACAGAGGGTATTCCTGGGTGGCAGAGTCCCGTAAACCTCTCATCCCTTAGCCACAGCTGGCATCTTTCTCTCACATTTTCTTACTTTATCCCACCCAGAACTCCGTTCCTGTGGAAAGTTCTTGTAGACCAAACATTATGGTTGTGATTGTGGATGTTGTTATACATTATGTGGAGTTTGGAAAGGATTAGTACCCTACTCGTGCAACACCCTCTTCTAATTCCCACATGTTAGGCGCATTCACACACACTATGGGGACGTTTTACGGGCGATGTTATACGCCCCCCATAGCCGTCATGTGCACTGGCGCCCTACGGGAGTGGTACGGGTCGCGCACAAGTCGCGCACCGTAACCGTTCCATACCCTGGAAAAGATAGGACATGTCCTATCTTTTCTCGGAATACAGCCCCTGTGCAAGTTCCTCCTCTCCCCACGCCGACATGTGCCCACCGTGCTATGGTACGGCGGGCACACGTCAGTATGAATGTAGCTTAGACTGACATGTATTACAATAGAACCATAATGGTTGTAGCCTCCGTTCATCATCTGATGGGCCTGAGATACCGCACCCAACCTATCTGAATCAGGGCTGGGGAGTCGTAAGCCAAACTTCCAACTCCGACTTCTCATTTCCCTACTTCAACTCTGACTCCAGCTCCGCCAAAATGGTCACCGACTCAGACTCCACGACTCAATAGTCCTGTTTTCGTGGTCACTGTAGCAGTGCTGAGATAAATGCAGCCATTCCTTCCCTGTGCTTATTACTCTGATCTATAGCAGAGGAGCATCACTACTGAGCATGTTACATAACAAGCCACACCTCTTCTCACTAAAAACCTAGGAAAGGGGTACACAGCCTATGACCAACAGGCCACATGCAGGCGTCAAGCCATGAGTTGGGTCTCGCCACCCTGCTGACAGGGCCCAATCACTTATTGGAGCTGAGAAGTTCTCACTGCTCCTCTATCCTCTACTGGTTACTGAGGGGAGCTTAAGGTTGAGTCAGTAGACATAATGCCCTTGGACTAATAAATCTTGCTCACCCCTGTCCTAAATCCTTGATCATTTATAGAGCAGGCATTTTTTCACATTTATATGTAACTGGAGTCAGAGTTTGGTCCATTTTATCAGGACCCCAACTCCAATTGACTCTCTGACTCCACAGCCCTGAGTCCTTACAATCACCTTTACACACATTTGCTCTGTATTTTTGCTCTCTTTGGATTTTGTATTCAGGCGTAGGATGATATCATTGCTCTGCTAACATCTGGTGTCTTTGCACATCCCATGTGATTGTTTATATGTATTTGCTCTCTCTCCTCGCCCTTGCTGTGGTGACAAGCTGTGAGGAGTACAAAATGAAGTTATTTTCCACCGAATATTAAACATACTTACGGTAATTGCTATTTTTTACCTTTGTTTACATATTAGCAGTTGATTGAATCTTTGGTCTCACCAATGAGTGGGAAGAAATCTGAGCACTGTGGGACCCTACATCATAAGATGAACTCCCAGAGATTGTTATTATTATTCTTGTATAACTGGTCAAAGGATTTGTAACACAGCGGACACCCTGTGACAATTGCTTTGATGTTCAGATTAGGGAATCCCTTTTAATATCATAGAGATTATTTCAGGCTGATTTTATAAGTAGATGATACATTGTACGGCGTCCCCAGGTTACGTACAGGTTAGGTGTCTGGAGGTTTGTCTTGTTGAATTTGTATGTAAGTCGGAACTGTATATTTTATCATTGTAACCCCAGCCAGAATTTTTTGCTCACTGTGAAATTGGATTTTTAAAAATATTGGATTGTCATAAGAACCGAGGATTAATAATAAAACTTTGGTAAATTATAATTGTTTTGTAGCCTAAGCTAGAGGCTCATTCACATGGCCGTCTGCGGGACGTACATGCGCCGCAATTTGTGCCGATGTAGTCGCCATAGACGGAAAAAGGCACGGCGGGGATACGTGCCACACATGTGATCTGAGCCGCACACCGCAAAAAGATAGAGCCTGCTCTATCTGTCGCATGTGTGCGGCCTGTCCCACTATTCTCTATGGAGGAGGAGGTTCACCTCCTCCTCACTTCCAGCACAACGGCGGGCATTCCGCGTGTGAATGTACCCTAAAGTACAGAAATTCCAACATCCAGAGGTCCGTTTGTAACTAGGGGTCGTCGTAAATACGGTGTTCTAAGTAGGGGGCTGCCTGTAAATACAGAATTAAGAATTGTTAGTTACCTGTTGCAGTGCAGTAGTATAACCGCACAGTTTTTGGTAACTGTACTCTGTAGTAGAAATTACCGCTTGGCTAATCTCGAAAGAAACTGTAGTCGATTTAAAATGTGGTAGACACATATCTGGACATTAGAGGATATTTTCTTCATCATAACATTCTGAATTTGTAGAGACTGTTACAATTTTCAATGAGCCTGAGGAAGCTTGAGTTCCAAACAGAACGCATCACTTATATGCTAGTATAAGATAACCAGATAACCCGCGCATCCTGGAGGTCGTGTGTTCCATATATTGGGTGCGGACACTTCCATCTCTTGTCTGGGATTTGGGTGTTCAGTCTCTTCTCCTCTACGTCACTGGTGCAGGATAGGATTGTGAAGGAGGACCTGGCTGCCATCATAATCAAGGCCCAAACATTTGGGGCACATGGAGGGTCCTCATAATTGCCTCATAACGGTTTTACAGTCAATCTGCTTTAGGTGTGCTTTTTGTTCCCCACTATTCTTTCTTGGCCAACATATGGCGGTAAACCCCTTATGAGCACATCTGCTATTCCTCATCCGGATACACTCTGTCTACACAGAAGTAGAAACCAGTTTTTGTTTCTTTTTTAGAAGTATTTCATGACCATATCTCACATATTGCACTGTAAGTTGGTTTTATATGTTTTGTGACTTTAGGACGTGGGACTTCATACACATCAAAGAAAAAATAATCTCACAGCAAACAATTCACATTGTGCACGCTTCCTGTGTTTCTCTAATGTTAAATTGGAACACAGTGGTGCCAGAGGTTCGTGATGTAGGTCACATTAGGTGTCAGATTTTCCTACAAACATCCAGTCTCCCCTGTTCAGCTGTTTGTGTAGCTTTCGGCTGTGAACTAAGACCCTACGTAGACTTCCCTTGTATTGTTACTCTATATATACTGTGGTTTCTTTTCTAGTGAGATTTTGCTGTCCATCACATATTATACACTCATTTACTTTATTATAAATTGATTTTATATAAATATTAAACAAAAATAAATGTAGGTTTAACACCCCCACAATCAGTGATCCATCCTTAGACAGATCGTCCATTGCTATTACCCGGAAAACCTTAAATTTTTGTAATAATAATACTAAAGGAGTTTTCCCAAAATAAGTTAGGCCATATTCACAGGATAGGGCCTAACTTTGCTTATCGGGGGATCTCATAGAGAAACCCCAAACAGATCACGAGAACAGGGGTCCGATGTACCGCCGTTGGACCCCTGTGCTCCCCTAGATGAGCGGAGCAGATGGATGCACTGGATGGTCTGCCCCGTTCAACTCTATGGACTACTGCATGCGGCAATCGTGTCGCTGAATAGAGATTAACAGGGCAGCATGGCCATGTGCAATCTTGGGAGCGATAGGGTCTGACAGGGGTACAGCAGACCCCTGTTCTTGTGATTTGAGGGGTATCATCACGAGACTCCCACCGATCAGCAAGTTAGGTCCTATCCGTGATAGGCCTAACGTGTTTTGGGGAAAACCTTGAACCTATTTAAGGGATTCCACCACCTCCTCCCAATCATTATAATCTGCTGGCAGCATATTATAGAGAAATGCATAGTGTTCTCCAACATACTTTTATTAATTCTGTCTATTAACCATTTCTGAGTATTCCCATTTATCCTTATGCAAATGTGAAAGTTGATGCACTAAGGTTGTGTCTCCGTGCCCGAGACACTGCAATCCCACCTAATACTTTTATCTCCTCCCAGTGTCACCCCATGCTCCTCAAACACAAAGCTCTTGTCTAGCTAACTGGAGGTCAGGGGTCAAGACAGGAATATAGTGCTCTGCATGCTAAGGACACACCTTATGGATTAAATGGTAATTTCTCAGAATGACGAAATAATGAGGTATTTTGAAAATCTATAGTGCATTTCTCTACCATACAGAAGATTATGGTGCTTGCTGGAGATGTTTTTAAAAGCTTTGAGCAGTCCTAATAATCCAGTACATACGGAGGGGATGTCATCCATTCTGTAGTGGATAAATTTCCCTATGACATGGTTGTCATCTATACAGGGAATTAAGTTGTAGCTGTGAACCTGGAGGGCCACCTAATTTGTCAGGCTGTTCTGACTTTTGTGTTAACCCCTTAAAGGACGTGTCTGGGCGATTTGGGACACTGTTGTCCAGTGGCTTGATGTCCCAAATTGTCTATTTGTTTTCCCTTTGAGCCCATGAGTCCAAAAGGTTTTCTTTTTTTTTCAAAGCGACAACAGAGAGACCTCTAACTGGGGATTGTGCCCCAATCGCCTTGACAGGTCCCTTTTAAGGAGATTTCCACACTTTAAGGACTGTTTCCTATACACACAAGGGTTTGAGAGCTGGGATCTGCCTCCTAGATCCCCCAGCAACACGAAATACAATTTTCATACTGGGGTGTTTAACTGGAATTCTTTTTGCTTAGGACTCTTCCGACATGCGTTCCGCTGCATATCCTCAAAAAATATGACGTGTGATGTCCAGTTCAGTCATATTGTATCTACATCCTTTTTTTCACGTCCGTACATCGGGCCAACGGGCCATCCTATTTTTTACTTTGCATTTGGTTGCCTAGCAACATTTGAGAAAAAGGACCCGCACACAGATCCATTGACTTCTATGGAGGCCCATGGCCCGCGTGTGATTAAAAAAAGTCCATGCTGCAATTAATTTCTCACTGTCTGCAGGTCCATGATAAAAAAACGGATGTGTGTGAACAGATCCATAGCAATCAACGGGTCAGTAGCCATCCACAGAAAAACAGATAGCATACAGACTCCAAAAACTCCCGGATTTCACCCTAGACTCCAATGATTTGCAGCATTGCAACCCAAAAATGTTGCCCAGTGTCCCTAGTTATGGTCATGTTTTTGGTGACATTGTTTAGGTTGTCTTGTAATAGATTCCACAAGTTGCACTGTGTCCAAACGTACCTAGTACTTTTTACTACTTTTATTTTATTTTTTTGCAGAGAAAAAGGACAAAATTTATTGCTGTGATCTCCTCATCCCAGTGGTTATACAGTAAGTGGCTGTCGTCTTTTTAAAACACCATTGAAACCTGATTACTGGTACGGGGGAGACTGGACATTATCTAACCCCAAGGCGATTGGTTGTGTCCCTCTCGCTGCCGTGATACATGTTTTTTGTTTTTATTTTTTATATTTTGTATAAAATATGTAGGGTAGGCAGTTTAGGTGCCCCGTTCTCTCTAGGCCCTTAGGCAGTGCCAACTACTCGACATCAGCCGATATTACACGTCTTCAATCGTTATTTCCAGTAAGTGTCCTGGTTTATTATTATATATTGTTTTTATCTTTCAGTCAGTAACCCAGTAAGAAAGAAGAGCAGCAGACGGACTTTTTTGAGATTCCATTTGTTCAAGACTCGTTAAGATCAGTAAGTATAGATAAAAAAAGACTAGGACTGCCAATGGCATCACTATAGAATGTGACAAAGGTTTTCCAATAGTAATCTGTGTTTACAACTATTCTTTAAGCATGACCACTGGGGATATGATCGCCCCCCGCCTACAAATTCTGCAGCCCGATACATGAAGAGGCTCTGCCTCTGATGTATCGGGCTTGCAGTTGCCGCAGCGTTTATCCTACACCAGGAACGGGGCCTGGCGTAGAACAAAAAATGCAACCGGCGACTTTCACGTTTGAAAAGTCGCCGGCAGCAGTGAGTGCGCAGGCGCGGGGAACTGTAACGCCCTGCGCGGCCCACTCCCCACTGGCGTGAAGTGGCGGATTGGGAAAAGAATCGCAAAATCTACAATAAAGCTAGCATTTGCGATTATTTCAGGGCCTCCTGCGCCACTGGCGGTGCGCAGAGATCTGATAAATATCCACCACTGTGTACTAGAATCCAGACAAACAGCTGTTGATCCTCATACATATTCTCATAATAACCAAATGAAGACGAAGCACAAAACTGTTAAAAACTGTCACTTTTTATGGCTTGTATTGAAATTTTCGCTTTTATACATAAGAATATTGGGTGAACTGGTGTTTAACTCTCCTTTATGATTTTTGCATTGTTCATTACTCCAACAATAATAAATAGTTTTTTTTTATCTGAATGTACTGTCCCTGGCCAATCACAGCCATGGCTATGCTTGGGGTGTCAGATTGCCAGATTGACTGTCAGTCAGCACGGCCGCACACGATCCAATCTGCTCATCTCTACTTTTTAGGAATTTTTAAATAGTAACTAACCTCTAATGCCAATTTATATCAATTGCAGAAATAATAGTGCAGGTTTTAATGAATATGAGGGCAGTCCCAATTAAAGGGTTGTCCGAGGTTCTTTAAAAAAGCAAAAGTGCCGGGACAGGGCTGTTAAAAAAAATAAAGATGTACTTACCCTCCCGGTGCCCCCGTATCCAGCGCTGCTGTCGCTCGGTCCGGGCGCCATGAAAGACAAACATGGCACCGGAGCAGCGCTGGATTCAGCTTCCGCCGGCCGTGGCCGGTTACGCCTATCCGTCCCTATACACGCATTGTGTATGGGGGCCGAGGATGTCGGGTCCGGCCGGAACTGAGTCCAGCGCTGCTCGGCGGCCATGTTTGTTTACATGGCGCCCGGACCGGAGGAGCAGCAGCGTCTGGAACGGGAGGCACGGGAGGTAATACATCTTTATTTTTTTAAGCAGCCCTGTCCCGCCACTTTTAGCTTTTAAAGAACTCGGACAACCCCTTTAAGAACACGCGATTACATACGACCATTATTACAAACGGACCTCTGGATGTTGGTATGTACTTGTACTTTAGCCTTAGGCTACAATAAACATCTATAACGGTTTCCACAGGTGCTGTAATGAAGATTTATTGTTAATCCTGGTTCTTATGACAACCCAACATTTTTGAAATCCAATTGTCACAAACACCCAAAAATTTTGCTGGGCTCATGCTAAAATATAAAGCTACTTTTTGTTGTTTTTTGTTTTTTTCTGAAAGAGCATAGCAACACAACAAGAATGGCTCAGCCTGGTTAGACAATTGACCCGAGGGAACTGCCTGTGACTTCATTATGTCACAAACAGCTCTATGTGACTTGTCTCTGCTCCTTCTTTCTCCTGTAGTAGAGTAATAGTATCTGAAGATCCTATAGCCACTGCCTCAGAAGATCAAGGGGAGAGTATAGGCAAAAAACCCTATCTAAGAGGGAACGCTGGTGCATCGGCGTAAGATTGAGCCACACAATTGCACCAATCTACACAGTATGCTGAATGACGCACAAGGGGTATAACATGCCTTCAGAGTCTGTTTTTTCATGCTCAGGTGATGGCATCATCCAGAAACACACTTTAAAGTTTTAAATTGGTATCTAGAAAGTCAGGAGGTGGAGAGTCACCATTGAAGTCAAGTTCTCTCGCCTGAATGAAGGAGATCTGTTAGTGAGTTTTGGAGAAGACCATACTTCAGTAAGAGGGCAGTTTGGTGGCTTAGTGTTAGATACAGCCTGCGCGCGAGGACCTGGGTCAGTTCCAGGTCAACATCTGCAAAGGTTGTATGTTTCTCTGTGTTTTGTGGTTCCTCCCCCTCCAAAACATCTGGTAGGCATGGGATGTGAGCCCATTGTGGACAGGGACTGATTGGCAAGCTCTGTGCAGCGTGCGTAATCTGTGTGCGCTATATAAATAAAGGAAGTCGTGTTGCTCTCACCTCCTGGTCACTTCAAAGTTGATTTTCTGGACGATGCCACCGTGCTGGGCCATGAAATGGACACATCTAGAGAGGATGGCTCTGCTTGATGGCATACTGGTATGGTTTGTTAGGTCAACTTCTGCTGACAGGTTCCCTTTAAGTCTTTTCCTACTTATTTCCCTCGATTATTCACTCTCTGGGAGGTTATTCTCTCCAGGAACTTTCTGTAAAGATAGAAGTCATAGAAATATTATAGGTTCCTATCTCTCAGCTGTCAGTGGAGTCAGTGTGATTGTTGCCAATTTGACATATAAGTCTAGACTTTTTAGCTTCCAGTGCCTTTTCTAAATGTATAGCTCATAGAGGAAAACAAACTATGATTGTAATGCAGAGACCACACAACATATAAACTCCATGGGAATAGTACAAGCGCCTGCTGAAAAATAAAGCTTTTGTTCTCTTCCAACTGCTTCTCCCATTGTGATAGACGAAGACACCCAATAGCAGATTCTATTATAACAGAACCACAATCTTTATAATTGAACATATATCCTCGGTGGTTTTACTATCCAAGTGGAGCACTCTCCATGCAAGCATAGATCTTTCCCAGTGGATGTCTATGAGCGGACCCAGCTTTTCATAATTTTCTAGGAATATCACTCGTTTGTGGACTATAGGAGGATCCTGCCAGTAAATACATTAACGCAGCGCATTAATAACTTTGTATTTGACTTAAGTTAATAATAGTGAAATCATTATTAGTGACAGTTTTCATGTACTGTTACCATAAAAACTGCCACCAAATAATCATTGTTGTTATAAATTATTATCACAATTCATTATACCTCTGTATCATGGCCACACCATGGCCGCATTGTCTATTACACCCTTAGCCTCATTCACACGGCTGTTGGGGGATGTATATAGGGCCGACGTATATACGTCGGATATATGTCCCCCATAGGCCACATGGGTGCACGGCGCCGCGGAGCGTAGTTGCAGCACACGTCCGGCACCATACCTTTCGGTAGCCGAGATGGAAGTCGGACCAACCCCCAAATGAAAAAAAAAAAACCAAAAAAAATAACAAAAAACAAAAAACAACACACAAAAAAAACGAACAAAAAAATTCCGAAAACCAGAAAAAAAAAAAAAAAAAAACAAAAAAACAAAAGGGGGGGGGGGGGTGGGGGGGGGGGGGTCGCCCTATACCTTCCTGTCTTCTCCCAGTGCCCGCCTTTGCCCACCGTGCCACGGTATGGGGGACACACGTGTGTGGAATTTTAAGCCTTAGTGTCAATGTGTGGAGGGATTAGAAGTCACAGAGAGATCCATGCCCAGCAATAGAAGCGCGTAGTTCTTCTGCATAGTTAAGTTGACTTCTGCCAGAACCTCATTTTGTGAGGGATGACATGCCTGTGTTGAGCTAACAGCCATGTATGCCCTTCCACGCGTACCCGTCCAGATTTTTCTCATCATATGGCCCAAGCCAGATGCGACATGACCTTGGTGTTAAATATATATCTATATACAACCGTATACAGTCTTAGTTACGACTGCTATGTTGAATCATATTGTAACAGAAATTGAGGGATTAATGAAATCTTTATAACAGGCAAAAAGAGCAAATATACGAGTACTGCATTCATAAATGGGAACGGTTTACAGTAAGGAAAGACGACAGTCAGTTGAACCTATTTAATTTAATTGTGTTGATCCGAGAAAGCCAAAAACATTGCAAGGTTGATGCCAATTGGCCAAAGCAAGAAACAAATTCCCTCCCACCCTAATAATGGCGTCAGAAGTCAACCTCCCTGGATCAACGAAAACTACTAACAAAAGTATTATATTATACAATGTGATTTTTTGTCTCTACTACTTGTTCAACTTTATCAGCCATTACAAGAACATCTTGCCCAAAAATATTAAACGGTTTGAGATGTCTGGTAAACATGGCACAGGGTCTGTGCCAGTTTTGTGTTGCGCTGCCAATGGGTCCACAAGACAAAAAAATGGGACACAGTACTTACCCAGTCCAGTAAGCGTGCAGCGGAACGTCTCCGAAGCGATTTGGTCTGCCGGGATTCACTAAGTCCGTGGCCGGAGTTCGCCTGCTTCTTCCCGTGCATGTTATAGGATGATCTTGCGACACAAATCTTTTTTAAAGTCCGCAGTTTTTCTGAATCAGTCGGGTTGTACGACGGCCACGCCCCCGATTCTTGAAGCGTGAAAGCCGGCGCCGCTGCACCAAGATCCGATCGTTGTGCGCCAAAATCCAGGGCAAGTCAGGGAACAACTCGGAAATGTTGGGAAACCCGACGAAAGTGGTCAGCTTTGGAGAAAATTGACTCGTCTCTTCAAAAGTTGACTACTTATTTGCGTATCGGAAAAACGTATGTAATTAATGTACATTGCTTCGGTGGCAGATCATTTTAGGTGATATACAAGAGACTCTTAACCCTTTATCAGCAGGTAATACTGGTGTGAGGGGTAAAATTCTGTCTTCTTTAAGGATGGACAGTGAAGAGTGATGAGACATAAAGGTGTACTTCTACCTTCTTGCTTATGATACCCATGCCCTATGCAGAAGATAGGAGATTAAAGTCTGACCATTGGGGTCCTGACTTCTGAGAGTCCCAGCAGTCACAACAGGGGTGTCCTGCCAGTCCCCTAAATCAGTGGTGGCTAACCTATGGCACTGGTGCCAGAGGTGGCACTCAGAGCCCTTTCTGCGGGCACTCAGGCCAGCACCAGAGATGACTCCAGGTATCTTCCTGCAGTCCCAGACAGCCCAGGACTTGCTGTGGAGAGGTATTTTAAAGTGACAGCTCTACCTGGGACTATTTTCTGCTTTATTGGTGTCCTCAGGGGCTGGTATCAATGAAAGCTGTGACAGAGAAGGGAGTATAAATCACAAATTACATTTCTGGGTTGGCACTTTGCGATAAATAAGCGGGTCTTTGTTGTAGTTTGGGCACTCGGTCTCTAAAAGGTTTGCCATCACTGCCCTAAATGGTGCACCTGGTTCAGTGGTGCTGAATTAACTGTTATAGCGTCTACTGCTTACAGTCCCATATAAATGAATGGAGCACATTGGGGCACATTTACTTACCCGGTCCCATTCTTGTGATTGCTGGGGTCCTATTGAGTATAGGTCATAATTTTAGCATGTGGATGTGATTACGATATATCTCCTTATCTGACCATTTATATACCATTATCTGTCGTTGATTCATTCACTACAAATGAATCTACTCTGGGTCATACTCTAATCACCGCAGCTTTTGCTCAGAAATTCTTTTCCGGTGACTTCAGTAAAATAATATTTTTATATGACTTACAATATCGCCCTTCATTACACAAGTGTCACATGATTATACGGAGATCCTCCAGAGATCTTTCCGCCAGCCCAGGATGGAGGTGTCCAGCCTTTACATCATGTGCTGATAACCGGAATATATTTTTTTTCTTTTATTTTTGTGTTAATTTGGAAATTTTCCAGAACTTTTTTTTTTTTTGCAGAATGACTGATGCAGCTGCGCCATTCTTCGCGGCCCCATCCCATCACCCAGCTGATAATTGGGCCCCTGAAAGACTTAATCATAGGTATTATGAAGAACCATCATGACTTGAAGTGTTTCCTCTCACTGGGCGAGCCCCACCATTTTCCAGCAGCTTGATCTGATGTTTGGCATTAGCCGAGACGCAGGATGCTAATTATTTCTATGGCTGCTTACATCTCAGGAAACTGTTCCCGCAATCATTTCCCTATTTCTTTCTCATTGGATTCGTCAGTACTGTGTGATTAGTAAAGCAAATTAGTAAATCAAATATTCAAATTTAATTTGTCACATTTATAAACATATGGACCTCCGAATATAATGTATATAGTCATCATGGATGTTTGATCCAGAGTAGGACAAAAACCAACCCCCAAAATATATTGTTTAGTCATTTTTATCAATAATTTTGATCAGTTCATGTAAACCGACCAGCAGCCTAATGGCCACCTAGAAAATCTACCTTCATGATAAACCAGGGACACATACTCATAGATCCAGACACCGCAAATGTGGTAATCTTCTTATATTTGTCATCAATAATAATAATAATAATCTTTATTTATATAGCACCATCAAATTCTGAAGCACTTTATTACCCGTGGCCTCCTTCCTTCTAAAATCAACTTTTAAAATTATTCTAATGTGCCTAAATGGCTGGGGGGCATTACCAGGGCCACTCCATTCTGTAGCTTCAGAGGTCGTTTCACTGAGCACTTCCCCCTTAGCACTGCAGATGGAGGGGAGAAGGGGGGTGGAGGTTGTGACATGCTCCAGCACAGTGCAACAGCCTGTGAAGCCAGAGCATGGAGATGCACTGGTAACACCCCAACAGAACCCCTCTGGCTGATTAGCAAACATTTAAAAGTTGATTGTAGAAGTAAGGAGGCTATGGATAAAAAATATAAGAAGATTACCACAGTCTCGGTGCCTGGATCTTTATCCACAGGGTATGAGCAGACAATCTGATTGTTCTTGGACCCTCCATGATCACGAGAACTGACCACAGTGAACACAAGCAAAGGGGTCTCGTTCTTACTAGTCCATTTGTGAAGCATGGTTGACCTGAAGCCTCCATTGAATTATGCGGATGCCTCTGAAAATTGCTTAGCACTGTGCTCGCTATCTCTGATACTCCTATAGACAGTGAACGGTAGTACCCAAGATAACTGAGTGCTTGGTTTGGTATTTTCCAACCATGGCCACAGTAGTGAATGGAGCACATGCTCGACCTGAAACTTCATTCAGTCAGTGAGAACAGGACCCCCCTTTTCACAAACGGTAGGGATCTGTTTTCACGATCTTGGGGACCCCCCTTCTGTTGATAGAGGATAACAATCCAACTTGATACAACACCTTGAAGGGTTAATTGTCCTCATCATTGTCCACACACTTGGGGAGATTGATCAGAAGTATCTGAAGTAATGTTGTTCTTGGTGGTACAGCTCAATGTCAAACTGATTTTGGATACATTTAGATACATCCTGACTATATCTGGGGGTTTAGCAGGATCTCTTCCATGTCTCTGCCTCCTGTACCTTGTTATGTAGAATATATATGAGTCTATCAGCCGCACGTTCCGGTATGTGACCTCTCTATAACTCCCCTGAGTGATGTATTTGGTGAGCGCTGAGAGGAAGTCCGATGATGTCAAATAAATGAGCAGATATTTACTTAGTAACTAAGCCAACATAGATACTTTTATCCTCTCCATGGAAAAATTTGGGTAATCTGATCGCAGAATGACTCCCCACTAAGTCTCTGCTCTTAGAGCGCAGCCGAAATTAAATGTGACCTTTCAATTTCAGGACCATAATTGAAGAAGGATTAGGGGATAGTATGTGTAACCAAAATGTAAATCTTACCAGTGTTAATGCGTTTTATTGCCTGCACATGATGTAGATGGTCTTACTCACTGTAGTAAGATACCTGCGGCACATTTACTGTGTGCCATAAGTGTCATGCCATGTGGCTACAAGGGGTTTGTCACTTGTCTCTTCTCCATTTATCAATAAGTTGATCACAAACTAGTTCCCTGCACATCCCCTACAGGGGAAATTAGGTATTACACTGTGCCCATTCATATCAATTGGATACCTGGGTATTGCAGGTACCTATAATACTCCAATAATACTCCATAATCAGAGATGCTGTTTACTCTCTAATCTTGTGCCAAGAAAACATGATCATGATCAGGAGACAATCCTGTTAAATATTTGATTTCTAAATTAAAATTTCTACTAAAGGCACTTTCAGCAAATAATGGATATAGTTTGTAATGAAAAGTTCTACAATTTCCCGATATACTTTCTCTATCAATTCCTCATTCAATAGGAGGCTTCATCGTTATATCCCTGGTCATGTGATGTCATACAGGTGCACAGCTCGTTATATTGCTGGTCATGTGATATCACACAGGTGCACGACTCGTTATAACCCCGGTCATGTGATGTCACACAGCTGCACGGCTCGATATATCCCTGGTCATGTGATGTCACACAGGTGCACAGCTCCCTTGCATTTTACTATTAGATTATTTGTTCTCCGCAGCTCCGTTCTCAGTGTAGTGGTCAGACCAGGTAATGTTGTATTAATAGAGGCTACGCTGCTGTGAGTCAGTTCAGCCACTACACAGAGAACGGCTCTGTCTGCTTTTGATTTATTCCTTGTTTATTAGTGATCTGTGGGGGATCCGTCTCCCCTTAATCCCCCGTCACTGGGGAAATAACCTACCCCTACCCTCTAGTTTTGCATTTTGTCCATATGGATCATTTTTCTTCTGTTTTGTTGGTTCTATAACTCAAAGCAAATAAGTGTGAAATTTGGTGGATACCTATTGCAGTCTCCATCTAATTCTATAAGCTGTGTAATACATTAGCTCTTATATATTTGGTCTGTACACAGCCCATAATGGTTGGAGACTTCAATAACAGGAGTGTATCCTGGGTGGACAGAGTCCCGTAACACCTCTCATCCCTTAGCCACAGGCTGGCATCTTTCTCTCACATTTTCTTACCTTTATCCCACCAGAAATCCGTTCCTGTGGAAAGTTCTTGTAGACCAAAACATTATGTTGTGATTGTGGATTGTTATACATTTATTGGAGTTTGGAAAGGATTAGTACCCTACTCGTGCAACACCCTCTTCTAATTCCACATGTTAGGCAGCATTCACACACACGTATGGGGGACGTATTTACGGGCGATGTATATACGCCCCCCATAGCCGTCAATCTGTGCATGGCGCCCTACGGGAGTGGTACGGTGCCGCACAAGTTCGGCACCGTACCGTTCCATACCCTGTGAAAAGATAGGACATGTCCTATCTTTTCTCGGAATACAGCCCCCTGTGCAATGTTCCTCCTCTCCCCAGCGCCGACATGTGCCCACCGTGCTATGGTACGGCGGGCACACGTCAGTATGAATGTAGCTTTAGACTGACATGTATTACAATAGAACCATAATGGTTGTAGCACTCCGTTCATTCATCTGATGGGCCTGAGATACCGCAGCCCAACCTATCTGAATCAGGGCTGGGGAGTCGGTAAGCCAAACTTCCAACTCCGACTTCTCAATTTCCCTAACTTCAACTCTGACTCCAGCTCCGCCAAAATGGTCACCGACTCAGACTCCACGACTCAATAGTCCTGTTTTCGTGGTCACTGTAGCAGTGCTGAGATAAATGCAGCCATTCCTTCCCTGTGCCTTATTACTCTGATCTATAGCAGAGGAGCATCACTACTGAGCATGTACATAAAGCACAGCACACACTCTTCTCAACTAAAAACCTAGGAAAGGGGTACACAGCCTATGCCAACAGGCCACATGCAGGCTGTCAAGCCATGAGTTGCGGTCTGCACCCTGCTGACAGGGCCCAATCACTTATTGGAGCCTTCATTAGTGCAGGAGGCCGGGTAGCGGTGACTGCAGCTGAGAAGTTCTCACTGCTCCTCTATCCTCTACTGGTTACTGAGGTGGAGCTTTAAGGTTGAGCAGTAGGACAATAATGCCCTTGGACTAATAAATCTTGCTCACCCCTGTCCTAAATCCTTAGATCATTTATAGAGCAGGCATTTTTTTCAACATTTATTATGTAACTGGAGTCAGAGTTGGTCCATTTTATCAGGACCCCAACTCCAATTGTCTCTGACTCCACAGCCCTGATCCTTCATACACTCACTCTTTACACACATTTGGCTCTGTATTTTTGCTCTCTTTGGATTTATGTATCCAGGCGTAGGATGATATCATTGCTCTGCTAACATCTGGTGTCTTTGCACATCCCATGTGATTGTTTATATGTAATTTGCTCTTCTCGCCCTTGCTGTGTGTGACAAGCTGTGAGGAGTACAAAATGAAGTTATTTTCCACCGAATATTAAACCTACTTACGGTAATTGCTATTTTTTACCTTTGTTTACATATTAGCAGATTGATTGAATCTTTGGTGTCTCACCAATGAGTGGGAAGAAATCTGAGCACTTGTGGGACCCTACATCATAAGATGAACTCCCAGAGATTGTTATTATTATTCTTGTATAACTGGTCATAAGGATTTGGTAACACAGCGGACACCCTGTAGACAAGTTGCTTTGATGTTCAGATTAGGGAATCCCATTTTAATATCAGGTTAGTAGAGGATTATTTCAGGCTGATTTTATAAGTAGATGATACATATACAGGCAGTCCCCGGGTTACGTACAGGATAGGTTCTGGAGGTTTGTTCTTAAGTTGAATTTGTATGTAAGTCGGAACTGTATATTTTATCATTGTAATCCCAGCCAGAATTATTTTGGTCTCTGTGACAATTGGATTTTAAAAATATTGGATTGTCATAAGAACCAGGATTAATAATAAAACTTTATTTCAGACACCTTTGGTAACTCTTATGGCTGTTTTATGTAGCCCAGGCTAAAGTACAGTAAGTACCAGAGGTCCGTTTGTAACTAGGGGTCGTCTGTAAGTCGATTGTTCTTAAGTAGGGGACCGCCTGTAAATACATTTTAAGAATTGTTATTACCTGTTGCAGGTGCCAGTAGTATAACACAGCGCAGTTTTTGGTAGCCTGTACTCCATGCTTGTAGAAGTAATTACCGCTTGGCTAATCTCGAAAGAACCATGGAAGTCAAATTAAAATGTGGTAGGACACATATCTGACATTTAGGGGAAACTTTATCTTCATCATAAACATTCCGAATTTGTAGAGACTGTTACAAATTTTCAATGATGCCTGAGGAAGGCTTGAGCTCCAAACCGAAACGCGTCACTTATATGCTAGTAAAGTGAATCAGATAACCCACGCATCCTTTAGGTCGCCGCGTTCCATATCTTGGGTGCCGGACCCCTCCATCTCTCGTCTTGGGATTTGGTGTGTTCAGCCTCTTCTCCTCTACGTCCCTGGTACATGGATAGGATTGTGAAGGAGGACACTGGCTGCCATCTATAATCAAGGCCCAAACATTTGGGGCACATGGAGGGTCACATGGAGGGTCCTCATAATTGCCTCATAACGATTTTACAGTCAATCTGCTTTAGGTGTTGTGCTTTTTGTCCCCCACTATTCTTTCTTGGCCAACATATGCGGTTAAGCCCCTCTACTGAGCCATCTGGCTAATTCCTCATCCGGATACACTCCATCTACACAGAAGTAGAAATCCAGTTTTGTTTCTTTTTTAGAAGTATTTCATGACCATAATCTCACATATTGCACTGTAAGGTTGGTTTTATGTGTTTTGTGACTTTAGGCCTGGGGACTTCATACACATCAAAGAAAAAATAATCTCACAGCAAACAATTCACATTGTGCACGCTTCCTGTGTTTCTCCTAATGTTAAAATTGGACACAGTTGGTGCCAGAGGTTCGTGAATGTAGGTCACATTAGGTGTCAGATTTTTCCTAACAACATCCAGCTCTCCCCTGTTCAGCTGTTTGTAGCTTTCGGCTGTGAACTAATGACCCTACGTAGACTTCCCTTGTATTGTTACTCTATATATACTGTGGTTTCTTTTCTAGTGAGATTTTGCTGTCCAATCACATATTATACACTCATTTACTTTATTATATTAAAATTGATTTTATATAAATATTAAACAAAATAAATGTAGGTTTAACACCCCCACAATCAGTGATCCATCCTTAGGACAGATCGTCCATTGCTATTACCCCGGAAAACCCTTAAATTTTTTGTAATAATTAATACTTAAAGGAGTTTTCCCACAAAATAAGTTAGGCCATATTCACAGGATAGGGCCTAACTTTGCTTATCGGTGGGGATCTCAGTGAAGAGAACCCCAACAGATCACGAGAACAGGGGTCCGATGTACCGCCGTTGGACCCCTCGGTGCTCCCCTAGATGAGCGGAGCAGATGGATGCACATGGATGGTCTGCCCCGTTCAACTCTATGGACTACTGCATGCGGCAATCTGTGTCAGCTGAATAGAGATTAACAGGGCAGCATGGCCATGTGCAATCTTGGGAGCGATGAGGGGTCTGACAGGGGTACAGCAGACCCCTGTTCTTGTGATTTGAGGGGGTATCATCACTGAGACTCCCACCGATCAGCAAGTTAGGTCCTATCCCGTGAATAGGGCCTAACTTGTTTTGTGGGAAAACCTTTGAACCTATTTAAAGGGATTCCACCACCTCCTCCAATCATTATAATCTGCTGGCAGCATATTATAGAGAAATGCATAGTGTTCTCCAACATACTTTTATTAATTCTGTCTATTATACCATTTCTGAGGTATTCCCAGTTTAATCCTTATGCAAATGTGAAAGTTGATGCACTAAGGTTGTGTCCTCCGTGCCCGGAGCACTGCAATTCCCACCCTAATTACTTCCATCTCCTCCCAGTGTCACCCCATGCTCCTCAAAAGCAAAGCTCTTGTCTAGCTAACTGAGAGGTCAGGGGTCAAGACAGGAATATAGTGCTCTGCATGCTAAGGACACACCTTATGGATTAAAATGGTAATTTCTCAGAATGAACAGAAATAATGGAGGTATTTTGAAAATCTATGTGCATTTCTCTACCATACAGAAGATTATGGTGCTTGCTGGAGATGTTTTTTAAAAGCTTTGAGCAGCCCTAATAATCCAGTACAGTACGGAGGGGATGTCATCCATTCTGTAGTGGATAAAATTCCCTATGACATGGTTGTCATCTATACAGGGAATTAAGTTGTAGCTGTGAACCTGGAGGGCCACCTAATTTGTCAGGGCTGTTCTGACTTTTGTGTGTTAACCCCTTAAAGGGAACGTGTCTGGGCGATTTGGGACACTGATTGTCCAGTGGCTTGATGTCCCAAATTGTCTATTTGTTTTCCCTTTGAGCCCAATGAGTCCAAAAAGGTTTTCTTTTTTTTTCAAAGCGACAACAGAGAGACCTCTAACTGGGTGATTGTGCCCCAAATCGCCTTGACAGGTCCCTTTTAAGGAGATTTCCACACTTTAAGGACTGTTTCCTTATACACACAAGGGTCTGAGAGCTGGGAATCTGCCTCCTAGATCCCCCAGCAATCACGAATACAATTTCATACTGGGGTGTTTAACTGGAATTTCTTTGTTGCTTAGGACTCATTCCGACATGCGTTCCCGCTGCATATCCTCAAAAAATATGGACGTGTGATGTTCATGTTCAGTCCATATTGTATCTACATCCGTTTTTTTCACGTCCGTACATCTGGGCCAACTGGGCCATCCATTTTTTTTACTTTGCATTTGGTTGCCTAGCAACATTTGAGAAAAACGGACCGCACACAGATCCATTGACTTCTATGGAGGCCCATGGGCCGCGTGTGATTAAAAAAAAAGTCCATGCTGCAATTAATTTCTCACTGTCTGCAGGTCCATGATAAAAAAACGGATGTGTGAACAGATCCATAGCAATCAACGGGTCAGTATGCCATCCACAGAATAAACAGATAGCATACAGACCTCAAAACTGCCCGGATTTCACCCTAGACTCCAATGATTTTGCAGCATTGAACCCACAAAAATGTTGCCCCCTGTGTCCCTAGTTATAGGCATTGTTTTTGGTGACATTGTTTAGGTTGTCTTGTAATAGATTCCACAAGTTGCTCCTGTGTCCAAATGTACCTAGTACTTTTTACTACATTTTATTTTAATTTTTTTTGCAGAGAAAAAGGACAAAATTTATTGCTTGTGACTTCCTCACCCAGTGGTTATACAAGTAAGTGGCTGTCGTCTTTTATAAAACACCATTGAAACCTGATTACTGGTACGGGGGTAGACTGGACATTATCTAACCCCAAGGGCGATTGGTTGTGGTCCCTCTCGCTGCCCGTGATACATGTTTTTTGTTTTTATTTTTTATATTTTGTATAAAATATGTAGGGTAGGCAGTTTAGGTGCCCCAGTTCTCTAGGCCCTTAGGCAGTGGCCAACTACTCAGACCATCAGCCGATATTACCGTCTTCAATCGTTATTTCCAGTAAGTCGTCCTGGTTTATTATTATATATGTGTTTTTATCTTTCAGTCAGAACCCAGTAAGGAAAGAAGAGCAGCAGAAGGACTTTTTTGAGATTCCATTTGTTCAAGACTGGTTAAAAGATCAGTAAGTACTAGATAAAAAAAGACTAGGACTGCCAATGGCATCACTTATAGATTGTGACAAAGGTTTTCCAATAGATAATCTGTGTTACACTATTCTTTGTAAGCATGACCATACTGGGGGATATGATCGCCCCGCCGCTACAAATTCGCAGCCCGATACATGAAGAGGCTTCTGCCTCTTGATGTATCGGGCTTGCAGTTGCGCAGCGTTTATCCTACACCAGGCAGGGCCTGGCGTAGAAAAAAATGCAACCGGCGACTTTTCACGTTTGAAAAGTCGCCGGCAGCAGTGAGTGCGCAGGCGCGGGGACTGTAACGCCCTGCGCCGGCCCACTCCCCACTGGCGTGAAGGTGGCGGATTGGGGAAAATAATCGCAAAAGCTAGCAATAAGCTAGCATTTGCGATTATTTCAGGGCCTCTGCGCCACTGGCGGTGCGCAGAGATCCTGATAAATATCCCCCACTGTGTACTAGAATCCAGACAAACAGACTGTTGATCCTCATACATATTTCTCATAATTAACCAAATGAAGACAGAAGCACAAAACTGTTAAAAACTGTCACTTTTTATGGCCTGTATTGAAATTTTCAGCTTTTATACATAAGAATAGTTGGGTGAACTGGTGTTTAAACTCTCCTTTATTGATTTTTTTTCATTTGTTCATTACTCCAACAATAATAAATAGTTTTTTTATCTGAAATGTACTGTCCCTGGCCAATCACAGCCATGGCTAGTTGCTTGGGGTGTCAGATTGCCAGATTGACTGTTCAGGTCACATGGCCGCACACGATCCAATCTGCTCATCTCTACTTTTTAGGACATTTTTAAACAGTAACTAAACCTCTAATGCAAATTTTATCAATTGCAGAAATGAATAGTGCAGGTTTTAATGTAATATGCAGGCAGTCCCCTACTTAAGAACACCCGACTTACATACGACCCCTAGTTACAAACGGACCTCTGGATGTTGGTAATTTACTGTACTTTAGCCTTAGGCTACAATAAACATCTATAACGGTTATCACAGGTGTCTGTAATGAAGATTTATTGTTAATCCTGGTTCTTATGACAACCCAACATTTTTAAAATCCAATTGTCACAAACACCCAAAAAAATTTTGCTTGGGCTACAATTGTAAAATATACCGCTCCGACTTACCCGGGGACTGCTTGTACTTCATTATGTCAAACAGCTTCTATGTGACTTGTCTCTGCTCCTTCTTTCTCCTGTAGTGAGCAATGTATCTGAAGTCCTATACACTGCATAGAGATAAGGGAAGAAAGCAAAAGATTAAAGGGAACCTGTCATCAGAAATTGACCCAATCAACCATTACCAGTATGCTGTGAAGCAGATTAACACCTTCAGATCATGTTTCTTTCATGGCTCAGTGTAGTGGCATCATCCAGAAAATCAACTTTAAAGTTTTAAATTGGTTATATAAAGTCATGGAGGTGGAGAGCTCAGCATTGAAGTCAAGTTCTCCTCGCCTCAGAATGAAGGAGATCTGGTTAGTGATGTTTCTGGATGAAAGACCATACATTACAGTAAAGAGGGGCAGTTTGGTGGCTTAGTGGTTAGCACTACAGCCTTGCAGCGCTGAGGACCTGGGTTCAAGTTCCAGGGTCAACATCTGCAAAGAGTTTGTTTCTCTCTGTGTTTGTGTGGGTTTCCTCCCACACTCCAAAACATACTGGTAGGCTGATTGGATTGTGATCCCCATTGTGGACAGGGACTGATTTGGCAAGCTCTGTGCAGCGCTGCGTAATCTGTGTGCGCTATATAAATAAAGGAATTCAGTGTAAGGCTCTCCACCTCCTGTCACTTCAAAGTTGATTTTCTGGACGATGCCACCGTGCTGGGCCATGAAATGGACACGATCTAGAAGATGTGCAGCTGCTTGATGGCATACTGGTAGTGGTTTGTTAGGTCAACTTCTGCTGACAGGTTCCCTTTAAGTCTTTTCCTACTTATATTCCCTCGATTATTCAGCTCTCTGGGAGGATTATTCTCTCCAGGAACTTTCTGTAAAGATAGAAGTCATTAGAAATATTATTAGGTTCCTTATCTCTCAGCTGTCAGTGGAGTCAGTTGTGATTGTTGCCAATTTGACATATAAGTCTAGACTTTTTAGCTTCCAGTTGCCTTTTGCTATAATGTATAGCTCATAGAGGAAAACAAACTATGATTGTAATGCAGGACCACACAACATATAAACTCCATGGGAATAGTACAAGCGACTGCTGAAAAATAAAAGCTTTATGTTCTCTTCCAAATCTGCTTCTCCCATTGTGATAGACGAAGACACCCAATAGCAGATTCTATTATAACAGAACCACAATCTTTATAATGAACATATATCCTCGGTGGTTTTACTATCCAAGTGGAGCACTCTCCATGCAAGCATTAGACCTTTCCCAGTGGATGTCTATGAGCGGACCCAGCATTTTCATCATTTTCTAGAGAATATCACTCAGTTGTGACTATGAGGAGGATCCTGCCAGTAAATACATTACGGCAGCGCATTAAATAACTTTGTATTTGACTTAATGCATTTGCTTAGCAAGAACATGCATCCTCTTGGCAGCAGCACAGCACAAGGCAATGCAAACATGTACATTTTTTATAGGGTGCAAATAGACAGTGCGGCCGTGATGCATTTGTGATGCAGCAACCGCATCAATTAAGGAATTGTGAAGTTAATACATAGTGAAATCATTATTTAGTGACAGTTTCATGTACTGTTACCATAAAAGCTGCCACCAAATAATCATTTTGTTATAAATTATTATCACAATTCATTATCCCATCTGCATCATGGCCACACCATGGCCGCATTGTCTATTCACACCCTTAGGCCTCATTCACACGGCTGTTGGGGGATGTATATATGGCCGACGTATATACGTCGGATATATGTCCCCCATAGGCCACAATGGGTGCACGGCGCCGCATGGAGCGGTAGGTTGCAGCACACGTCCGGCACCATACCTTTCTGTCGCGCTCATCCCTTGCTTCTCTCCCCAGTGCCGCCTTGTGCCCACCGTGCCACGGTATGGGGGCACGTGTGTGTGTGAATTTAGCCTTAGTGTCAATGTGTGTGAGGGATTAGAAGTCACAGAGGAGATCCATGCCCATGCAATAGGCTGTAGTTATTCTGCATTAGTAGAGTTGACTTCTGCAGAACCTCATTTTGGAGGGATGACATGTATGTGTTGAGCTAACAGCCAGTGTATGCCCTTCCTACGGTACCAGTCAGAGTTTTCTCATCATATAGGGCCAGCCAAGATGGCGACATGACCTTGGTGTAAATATATATCTATATAAACCGTATATACAGTCACTAGTTACGCTGCTATGTTGAAATCATATTGTAACAGCAAATTAGGGTATAATGAAATCTTTATAACATGCAATAAAGAGCAAATATACAGGAAGTACTGCATTTCATAGTAAATACGGTTACAAAAGAACATCAGTTGAACCTATTTAATTATATTGTGTTGATCCAGAGAAAGCCAAAAACATTGCAAGGTTGATGCCAATTGGTCCAAAGCAAGAAAAAAATTCCCTCCCGACCCCTAATATGGCGGTCAGAATAACTCCCTGGATCAACAGAAACTACTAACAAAAAGTATTATTATTATACAATGTGATATTTTTGCTCTCTAATTGTTCAAATTATCAGCCATTACAACATCTTGGCCCAAAAATATTAAACTGGTTCTGAGAGTGATCTGTGTAACATTGCACAGTGTCTGTGCCAGTTTTGTGTTGCGGCTGCAATGGGTCCGACAAGACAGAAAAAATGGGGCACATTTACTTACCCAGTCCAGTAGCGATGCAGCGGCACGTTCTCCGAAGCTGATTTGGGTCTGCCGGGATTCACTAAGGTCCGTGGGCCGGAGTTCACCTGCTTCTTCCCGGTGCATGTAAGTGCTGATCTTGCGACACAAATTCTTTTTTAAATTCCGCAGTTTTTCTGAATCCGTCGGGTTGTCCGACGGCCACGCCCCCGATTTCTGAAGCGTGAAAGCCGGCGCCGCTGCACCAAGATCCGATCGTGTGCGCCAAAATCCCAGGGCAATTCAGGGCAAATCGGAAATCGTTGGGAAACCCGACGAAAGTGCACGATTCGGACCCTTAGGCCCCTTCCACACTTGCGTTTTTCATGCGCGCACCATATGGAGTCTATGGAGACGCACCAAAAACACATTGCACTCTGAGACACTTGCAAGTGCAATGCGTTTTTCACGCATCAATTGCCATAGAAAAGATAGAGCTCAGTCCTGAGTCCTTTCACGCGTATTATCTGCGTGTGAAAAACGCATTGAAATTGCATTGAAAAACTGAGACACTGAACAAACTCTGACTGAAAACTGATTGAACTCTGATGAAAAATGTCAGTTTTTCACTGACCAAACCCTGATCGCCCCCTGATCAAACTCTGACGTGATCTGCAACGCAAGTGTGGAAGGGGCCTTAGTAAATGAGCCCCAATGTGTACCTGAAGGGGTTACTGCTTAGTCAGAGATTGTGAAACAATTAATACAGCGACTCACCAGAATTGTGTCGCTTGCTGTGTATTAAAGGTGCACCAAAAAAACAGTTGCCAATTTCCAGAGCAGTGCATTTAATAATTTGGTGCACGCTGCACATTCATGAGGAAAACTGCATTTAGTACAGTTTTCCTTACTTAAATTTTGGCCCTTCCGTCAGAGATTTCCATGGTCTCTTTGCTCTTACAGGAAAGAAACCCTGGCTCTCCTCTAGGTGTATAGGATGTCCCCTGTCTATGGTGATGGTAGAACTGCCTCTCCTCTAGGTGTAGAGGATATCCCCTGTCTATGGTGATGGTAGAACCACCTCTCCTCTAGATGTAGAGGATGCCCCCTGTCTATGGTGATGGTAGAACCTCCTCTCCTCTAGGTGCAGAGGATGCCACCTGTCTATGGTGATAGTAGAACTGCCTCTCCTCTAGGTGTAGAGGAGCCCCTGTCTTGGTGATGGTAACCCTCCTCTCTGTAGTGTAGAGGATGCCCCCTGTCTATGGTGATGGTAGAACCCCTCTCCTCTAGGTGTAGAGGATGCCCCCTGTCTATGGTGAATGGTAGACACCACCTCTCCTCTAGGTGTATGAGGATGCCCCCTGTCTATGGTGATGATAGATTCCTCTAGATGTAGAGGATGCCCCCTGTCTATGGTGATGGTAGAACCTCCTCTCCTCTAGGTGTGAGGATGCCCCGTCTATGGTGATGGTAGAACCACCTCTCCTCTAGGCGTAGAGGATGTCCCCTGTCTATGGTATGGTAGAACTGCCTCTCCTCTAGGTGTAGAGGATGCCCTCTGTCTATGGTGAGGATAGAACCTCCTCTCCTCTAGTGTGAGGAGTCCCCTGTCTATGGTGATGGTAAGAACCGCCTCTCCTCTAGGTGTAAGGATGTTCCTGTCTATGGTGATGGTAGAACCACCCTCCTCTAGTAGAGGATGCCTCCTGTCTATGGTGATGGTAGTAGCCGCCTCTTCTTAGGTGTAGATGTCCCTGTCTATGGTGATGTAGAACCTCCTCTATCTAGGTGTAGAGGATACCCCCTGTCTGTGTGATGGTAGAACCTCCTCTTCTCTAGGTGTAGGGGACGCCCCGTTTCTATGGTGATGGTAGAACCACCTCTCCTCTAGGTGTAGAGGATGTCCTGTCTAGGTGATTGTTAGACACTGCCTCTCCTCTAGGTGTAGAGGATGTCCCCTGTCTATGGTGATGGTAGAACTGCCTCTCCTCTAGGTGTAGAGGATATCCCCTGTCTATGGTGATGGTAAACACCTCTCCTCTAGATGTAAGAGGATGCCCCCTGTCTATGGTGATTGTAGAACCCTCCTCTCCTCTAGTGGCAGAGGATGCCACCTGTCTATGTGATAGTAGAACTGCCTCTCCTCTAGTGTGAGGATGCCCCTCTATGGTGATGGTAGAACTGCTCGCCTCTAGGTGTAGAGGATGCCCCCTGTCTATGGTGATGGTAGAACCACCTCTCCTCTAGGTGTAGAGGATGCCCCTGTCTATGGTGATGGTAGACCACCTCTCCTCTAGGTGTAGAGGATGCCCCTGTCTATGGTGATTGATAGAGGTCCTCTAGATGTAGAGGATGCCCCCTGTCTATGGTGATGGTATACCTCCCTCTCCTCCTAGGTGTAGAGAATGCCCCCATGGTGATGGTAGAACAACCTCTCCTCTAGGTGTAAGATGCCCCCTGTCTATGGTGATGATAGAACCTCCTCTCCTCTGGTGTAGAGGATGTCCCCCTTTCTATGGTGAGATAGAACCGCATCTCCTCTAGTGTAGAGGATGCCCCTGTCTATGGTGATGATAGAACCTCTCTCCTATGTGTAGAGGATGCCCCCTGTCTATGGTGATGTAGAACCTCCTCTCCCCTAGGTGTAGAGGATGCCCCCTGTCTATGGTGATAATAGACCTCCTCTTATCTAGGTTGTAGAGGATGTCCCCTGTCTATGGTAATGGTAGAACCTCCTCTCCTCTAGGTGTAGAGGATTTCCCTGTTAGGTGATGGTAGAGCCGCCTCTCTCAATGTGAAGATGCTCCTGTCTATGGTGATGATAGAACCTCCTCTTCCTAGGTGTAGAGGATTCCCTGTCTATGGTGATGGTAGAACCTCCTCTCCTCTAGGTGTAGAGGATGCCCCCTTATGTGATGGTAGAACACCTCTCCTCTAGTGTAAGGGATGTCCCCTGTCTATGGTGATAGTGGAACCTCCTCTCCTCTAGGTTGTAGAGGATGCCTCCTGTCTAGGGTGATGGTAGAACCTCCCTCTCCTCTAGTGTAAGGAGTTCCCTGTCTATGGTGATGGTAGAACCACTCTACTCTAGGTGTAGAGGATGCCCCTGTCTATGGTGATGGCAGAACCACCTCTCCTCTAGGTGTAGAGGATGCCCCCTGTCTATGGTGATTGTAGAACCTCCTCTCCCTAGGTGAGGATGTCCCCTGTCTATGGTGATAGTGGAACCACCTCTCCTCTAGGTGTAAGGATGCCTCCGTCTATGGTGATGGTAGAACCTCCTCTCCTCTAGTGTAGAGGATGTCTCCTTTCTATGGTAGATAAACCGCATCTCCTCTAGTGTAGAGGTATGCCCCCTGTCTATGGTGATGATAGAACCTCCTCTCCTATAGGTGTAGAGGATGCCCCCTGTCTATGGTGATGGTAGAACCTCCTCTCCCCTAGGTGTAGAGGATGCCCCCTGTCTATGGTGATGTAGAACCTCCTCTTATCTAGGTGTAGAGGATGTCCCCTGTCTATGGTGATGGTAGAACCTCCTCTCCTCTAGGTGTAGAGGATATTCCCTGTCTATGGTGATGGTAGAGCCGCCTCTCCTCAAGGTGTAGAAGATGCCCCCTGTCTATGGTGATGATAGAACCTCCTCTTATCTAGGTGTAGAGGATGTCCCCTGTCTATGGTGATGGTAGAACCTCCTCTTATCTAGGTGTAGAGGATGTCCCCTGTCTATGGTGATGGTAGAACCTCCTCTCCTCTAGGTGTAAGGATGTCCCCTGTCTTGGTGATAGTGGAACCTCCTCTCCTCTAGGTGTAGAGATGCCTCCTGTCTATGGTGATGGGATGAACCTCCTCTCCTCTAGGTAGAGGATTCCCTGTCTATGGTGATGGTAGAACCACCTCTCCTCTAGGTGTAGAGGATGCCCCCTGCTAATGGTGATGCAGAACCACCTCTCCTCTAGGTGTAGGGATGCCCCCTGTCTTGTTGATATGGAAACCACCTCTCCTCTAGGTGTAGAGGATGCTCCTGGTCTATGGTGATGGTAGAACCTCCTCTCCTCTAGGTGTAGAGGATTTCCCTGTCTATGGTGATGGTTAGAACCACCTATCCTCTAGGTAGGGATCGCCCTGTCTATGGTGATGGTAGATCTGCCTCTCCTCTAGGTGTAGAGGATGCCCCCTGTCTATGGTGATGGTAGATCTGCCTCTCCTCTAGGTGTAGAGGATGTCCCCTGTCTATGGTGATGGTAGAACCACCTCTCCTCTAGGTGTAGAGGATGCCCCCTGTCTATGGTGATGGTAGTACTGCCTCTCCTCTAGGCGTAGAGGATGTCCCCTGTCTATGGTGATGGTAGAACTGCCTCTCCTCTAGGCGTAGAGGATGCCCCCTTGTCCTTGTGTAGGATATAACCTCTCTCCTCTAGTGTAGAGGATGCCCCTTTCTATGTGTGAGTAGAACCTCCTCTCCTCTAGCTGTAGGCTGCCCCCTGTCTGGGGTGATGGTAGAATCTCCTCTCCTCTAGGTGTAGAGGATGTCCCCTGTCTATGGTGATGGTAGAGACTTCCCTCATCTAGGTGTAGAGGATATTCCCTGTCTATGGTGATGGTAGAACCTCCTCTCCTCTAGGTGTAGAGGATGCCCCCTGTCTATGGTGATGATAGAACCTCCTCTTCTCTAGGTGTAGAGGATGTCCCCTGTCTATGGTGATGGTAGAACCTCCTCTTCTCTAGGTGTAGAGGATGTCCCCTGTCTATGGTGATAGTGGAACCACCTCTCCTCTAGGTGTAGAGGATGCCTCCTGTCTATGGTGATGGTAGAACCTCCTCTCCTCTAGGTGTAGAGGAGTTCCCTGTCTATGGTGATGGTAGAACCACCTCTCCTCTAGGTGTAGAGAATGTCCCCTTTCTATGGTGATGATAGAGCCAACTCTCCTCTAGGTGTAGAGGATACCGCCTGTCTATGGTGAGGATAGAATTGCCTCTCCTCTAGGTGTAGAGGATGCCTCCTGTCTATGGTGATGATAGAACCTCCTCCCCTCTAGGTGTAGAGGATGTCCCCTGTCTATGGTGATGGTGGAACCACCCCTCCTCTAGGTGTAGAGGATGTCACTGTCTGTGGTGATGGTAGAACCTCCTCTCCTCTAGGTGTAGAGGATGTCCCCTGTCTGTGGTGATGGTGGAACCACCTCTCCTCTAGGTGTAGAGGATGTCACTGTCTGTGGTGATGGTAGAACCTCCTCTCCTCTAGGTGTAGAGGATGCCACGGTCTATGGTGATGGTAGAACCACCTCTCCTCTAGGTGTAGAGGATTCCCCCTGTCTATGGTGATGGTAGAACCACCTCTCCTCTGGGTGTAGAGGATGTTCCCTGTCTATGTGGATGGTAGAGCCGCCTCTTCTCTAGGTGTAGAGATGCCCCCTGTCTATGGTGATGGTAAACTGCCTCTCCTCTAGGTGTAGAGGATGCCCCCTATGATGGTAGAACCACCTCTCCTCTAGGTGTAGAGGATGCCTGCTGTCTATGGTGATGGCAGAACCACCTCTCCTCTAGGTGTAGAAGATGCCCCCTGTCTATGGCGATGGTAGAACCTTCTCTCCTCTAGGTGTAGAGGATGCCCCCTGTCTATGGTGATGGTAGAACCACCTCTCCTCTAGGTGTAGAGGATACCCCCTGTCTATGGTGATGGTAGAGCCTCCTCTCCTCAAGGTGTAAAGGATTCCCCTGTCTATGGTGATGATGAATGGCCTATTCTCTTGGTGTAGAGGATGCCCCCTGTCTATGGTGATGGTAGAACCGCCTCTCCTCTAGTGTAGAGGATGCCCCTATGGTGGATGAGAACAACCTCACCTCTAGGTGTAGGAGGGCCCCCTGTCTATGGTGTGATAGAACCTCCTCTCCTCTAGTTGTAGAGGATGTCCCCTTTCTATGGTGAGGATAGAACCGCATCTCCTCTAGGTGTAGAGGATGCCCCTGTCATAGTGATGATAGAACCCCTCTCCTCTAGGTTTAGGGATGTCCCCTTTCTATGGTGAGGATAGAACCGCATCTCCTCTAGGTGTAGAGGATGCCCCTTTCTATGGTGATGATAGAACCTCCCTCCTATAGGTTAGAGGATGCCCCCTGTCTATGGTGATGGTAGAACCTCCTCTCCCCTAGGTGTAGAGGATGCCCCCTGTCTATGGTGATGATAGAACCTCCTCTTATCTAGTGTAGAGGATGTCCCCTGTCTATGGTGATGGTAGAACCTCCTCTCCTCTAGGTTTAGAGGATCTTCCCTGTCTATGGTGATGGTAGAACCTCCTCTTATCTAGGTTAGAGGATGTCCCCTGTCTATGGTGATGGTAAACCCTCTTATCTAGGTGTAGAGGATGTCCCCTGTCTATGGTGATGGTAGAACCTCCTCTCCTCTAGGTGTAGAGGATGTCCCCTGTCTATGGTGATAGTGGAACCACCTCTCCTCTAGGTGTTAGAGGATGCCTCCTGTCTATGGTGATGGTAGAACCTCCTCTCCTCTAGGTGTAGAATTTCCCTGTCTATGGTGATGGTAAACCACCTCTCCTAGGTGTAGAGGATGCCCCCTTTCTATGGTGATGGCAGAACCACCTCTCCTCTAGGTGTGAGGATGCCCCCTGTCTATGGTTTGGTAGAACCTCCTCTCCTCTAGTGTAGAGGATGCCCCTGTCTATGGTGTGAGAACCACCCTCCTCTAGGTGTAGGATGCCCCTGTCTATGGTGATGATAGAACCTCCTCTACTCTAGGTGTAGAGGATGTCGCCTGTCTATGGTGATGGTGGAACCACCTCTCCTCAGGTTGTAGAGGTATGTCCCCTGTCTATGTGATGATAGAACCGCCTCTCTCTCTAGTGTGTAGAGATGTCCCTGTCATGGTGTGGTAGAACCTCCTCTCTCTAGGTGTAGAGGATGTCGCCTGTCTATGTGATGGTGGAACCACCTCTCCTCTAGGTGTAGTAGGATGTCACTGTCTATGGTGATCGTTGAATCCCCTCTAGGTGTAGAAATGCCCCTGTATATGGTGATAGTAAACTGCCTCTCCTCTAGGTGTAAGAGATGTTCCCTGTCTACGGTGATGGCAGAACCGCCTCTCCTCTAGGTGTGGAGGATCCCATGTCTATGGTTATGGTAGAACCACCTCTCCTCTAGGTGTAGAGGATGCCCGTCTATGGTGATGGTAAGAACCACCTCTTCTTAGGTGTAGAGGATGTCCCTGTTTATGGTGATGGTAGAACCTGCCTCTCCTCTAGATGTAGAGATGCCCCTGTCTAGGGTGTGGTAGAACCTCCTCTCCTCTAGTGTGTAGAGGATGCCACGGTCTATGGTGATGGTAGAACCACCTCTCCTCTAGGTGTAGAGATTCCCCTGTCTATGGTGATGGTAGAACCACCTCTCCTCTGGGTGTAGAGGATATCCCCTGTCTAGGTGATGGTAGAAACCACCTCTCCTCTAGGTGTAGAGGATTTCCCTGTCTATGTGGTATGGAGAGCCGCCTCTTCTCTAGGTGTAGAGGATGCCCCCTGTCTATGGTGATGGTGAACTGCCTCTCCTCTAGTGTAGAGGATGCACCCCTAGATGGTAGAACCACCTCTCCTCTAGGTGTAGAGGATGCGCTGTCTATGGTGATGGTAGACCTCCTCTCCTCTAGGTTGTAGAGGAGCCCCCTTCTATGGTGATGGTAGAACCACCTCTCCTCTAGTGTAGAGGATACCCTGTCTATGTGTTATGGTAGAGCCTCCTCTGATCTAGTGTAAAGGATCCCCTGTCTATGGTGATGATAGAATGGCCTATTCCTCTTGGTGAAGAGCAGTGATTTTCAACCTTTTTGAGCCGCGGCACACTTTTATACTTAGAAAAATCTGGGATACACCACCAACCAAATAGCACAAAATGACACAACTCATATTTACATATGTTAATAATATAGATTCATAAATTTATTTTACTCAGTGTGAAACCTGGGCCTGTTCGATAAACACAAAAGGGATTATCCTGGCAGGAATGGTGGAAAGACACGAAGCTCTTCCTCACCAGTTCTCAGTTTCTCCTGTTTTAGTATATGGTGCCTGATTATTATGTGGCTCATATACTGCAAAATAAAGGGGTACATGTAGAAGTACTATGGCCATGAGGCCAGAGTACAAGTGCCAGCTCATATACGTTACTCAAAATGAGCTGGTACTTGTAGTACTCTCAGCCTCATGACTATAGTATTTCTCATTTTACTTTCTCATTGTTTTATATGCAGTATACTGCTGGAGTACTAAAATTACCAGTCTCATATGCTGAGTATTCTGCCAACAGTTTCATATACTCAGGCAAAGCTCATATAGTCAGCATTATTGGTGCTCATTACCTTGGCGGTGGGCAAATGCGAGAGTCTCTCCGCTCTCAGGATGATGGCCGCCCTCGGTGACGTCATTTTGTCGTGTGAGGTTCAAAGCTTGCTTGTGTATGTACACGTCTCCTACATTGTAAGAAGCCGTGACTGCGCATCGCCGGGAAACAAAACACAGGGAGCACCATAGTTTGGTGGAACTTTCCCCGCGGCACACCCGACCATGTGTCGGCACACTATGTGCCACGGCACATGGTTGAAAATCACTGGTGTAGAGGATACCACCCCTGTCTATGGTGATGGGTAGAACCCCTCTCCTCTAGGTGTAGAGGATGCCCCTATGGGATGGTAGAACAACCTCTCCTCTAGGTGTAGAGGAGCCCCCTGTCTTGGTGATGATGAACCTTCCTCTCCTCTAGGGTAGAGGATGTCCCCTTTCTATGTGAGGATAGAACCTCTCTCCTCTAGTTGTAGAGGATGCCCCCTGTCTATGGTGATGATAGAACTCCTCTCCTATAGGTTGTAGAGGATGCCCCCTGTCTATGGTGATGGTAGACCCTCCTCTCCTCTAGGTTATAGGATGCCCCCTGTCTATGGTGATGGGTAAACCTCCTCTCCTATAGGTTTAGAGGATGCCCCCTGTCCTATGGTGATGGTAGAACCTCCTCTCCTCTAGGTGTAGAGGGTGCTCCCTGTTCTATGGTGATGGTAGAACCTCCTCTCCTCTAGGTGTAGAGGATGCCCCTGTCTAGGTGTATGATAGAACCTTCCTCTTATCTAGGTGTAGAGGATGTCCCTGTCTATGGTGATGGTAGAACCTCCTCTCCTCTAGGTGTTAGAGGATGCCCCCTATGGTGATGGTAGAACAACCTTCCTCTAGGTGTAGAGGATGCCCCCTGTTGGTGATGATAGAACCTCTCTCCTCTAGGTGTAAGAGATGTCTCCTTCTATGGTGAGGATAGAACCGCCTCTCCTCTAGGTGGTAGAGGATGCCCCCTGTCTATGTGATGATAAAACTCCTCTCCTATAGGTGTAGAGGTGCCCCTGTCTATGGTGATGTAGAACTCCTCTCCTCTAGGTGTAGAGGATGCCCCTGTCTATGGTGATGGTTAGAACCTCCTCTCCTATAGGTGTAGAGGATGCCCCCCTGTCTTGGTGATGGTAGAACCTCCTCTCCTCTAGGTGTAGAGGATGCTCCCTGTCTATGGTGATGGTAGAACCTCCTCCCTCTAGGTGTAGAGGATGCCCCCTGTCTATGGTGATGATAGAACCTCTCCTTATCTAGGTGTAGAGGATGTCCCCTGTCTATGGTGATGGTTAGAACCTCCCTCCTCTAGGTGTAGAGGATATCCCTGTCTATGGTGAGGTAGAGCCGCCTCTCCTCAAGGTGTAGAGGATGCCCCCTGTCTATGTTGATGATAGAACCTCCTCTTATCTAGGTGTAGAGGATGTCCCCTGTCTATGGTGATGGTAGAACCTCCTCTCCCTCTTAGGTGTAGAGAGGTCCCTGTCTATGTGATAGTGAACCACCTCCTCTCTAGGTGTGAGGGGCCTCCTGTCTATGGTGATGGTAGAACCTCCTCTCCCTAGGTTGTAGAGGAGTTCCCTGTCTATTGATGGTAAACCACCTCTCCTCTATGTGTAGAGGATGCCCCCTGTCTATGGTGATGGCAGAACCACCTCTCCCTAGGTGTAGAGGATCCCCTGTCTATGGTGATGGTAGAACCTCCTCTCCTCTAGGTGTGAGGTGCCCCTTTCTATGGTGATGGTAGAAAACCACCTCTCCTCTAGTTGTAGAGGATGCCCCACTGTCATGGTTATGATAGAACCTCCTCTTACTCTAGGTGTAGAGGATGTCGCCTGTCATGGTGATGGTGGAACCACCTCTCCCTAGTGTAGAGGATGTCCCCTGTCTATGGTGATGGAATAACCGCATCTCCTAGGTGTAGAGATGTCCCCTGTCTATGGTGATTATGGTAGAACCTCCTCTCTCTAGGTGTAGAGGATGTCGCCTGTCTATTTTGATGGTGGAACCACCTCTCCTCTAGGTTAAGGATGTCATGTCTATGGTGATCGTAGAATCCCTCTAGGTGTAGAAATGCCCCCTGCTATGGTGATGTGAGAACTGCCTCTCCTCTAGGTGTAGAGGATGTTCCCTGTATAACGGTGATGGTAGAACCGCCTCTCCTCTAGGTGTGGAGGATTTCCATGTCTTGGTGATCGGTAGAACCACCTCTCCTCTAGGTGTAGAGGATGCCACGGTCTATGGTGATGGTTAGAAACCGCCTCTCCTCTAGGTGTAGAGGATATCCTCTGTTTATGGTGATTGTAGGACCTCCTCTCCTCTAGATGTGAGGATGCCCCCTGTCTATGGTGATGGTAGAACCACCTCTCCTCTAGGTGTAGAGGATGCCCCGTCTATGGTGATGGTAGAACACCTTTTCTCTAGGTTGTAGAGGATGTCCTCCTGTTTTATGGTGATGGTAGAACCCCTCTACTCTAGATGTAGAGGATGCCCCCTGTCTATGCTGATGGTAGAACCACCTCTCCTCTATGTGTATCAGGATGCCCCCTGTATATGTGATGTGAAACCTCTCTTCTCTAGGTGTAGGGCGCCCCTGTGCTATGGTGATGGTAGAGCCCTCCTCTCTCTAGGTGTAGAGGATGCCCCTGCATGGTGATATTAGGAACCGCTCTCCTCCGTCTATCCTGCATGTGTTGCTTTCTTCCTCGCTCAGGTTCGGTCGGAGTTTACCTCTTCCTCCCTGTTTATATAAGAGTAATGGCTTGCGGACACAATTTTTTTAAGCTAATCCACGGTTTGTCCGAAGGCCCGGCCTCTCCACGCCCCCATTTGTGTACATGTTAGGCGGCCACGATTGCAACTAAAATCCGATCGTTGTGCGAACACCAATCGCCTACCAATACCTGTTCCCCAGTGGCGCGACCCGAAAACTTGGAAAACCCCGAGAAAGCGGTTTTCCGGACCTTCGTAATATAAGCCCCTGAACCCCTTAACGCTGAAGCACTTTTTCCCATTCCTGACACGGGCCTTTTTTAAAATCTACATGTGTCCTATTAAGTGTTATAACTGTTGGAACGCTTTAAACATATCCAGTTGATTTTGAGATTGGTTTTTGGTGACACTTTGCTATTCATCTGGTTTGAGAAATTTATCATATATTAGTAGTTATTTATGAAATAATGGAAATTTGGCCAAAAATTTTGAGAAAACAACAATGTTTTCCAAATTCAAATTTTCTACTTTTGAAAGTTTGTTCATATCACTAAAGTAACTGTGAAAAACTAACTTTTCCATATGTCTGTTTAACTTGGCATCATTTTCAAACATCTTTTCCTGATTTAGGAATGTGAGGAGAGCTATAATTTAGGTGCAATTTTCAGATTTTCACGAAACATCACAAACCTACTTTTGGAGGGTCAATTTAGTTAGAAGTGACTTTATAAAGGCCACATGACAGAAAAACCCCCACAAATTACACCCATTTTGAAACTTCATACAACCCTCAAATATTCAAAACAACCTTTGGGGAATTTGTTACCAAAACCCTTTGAGCGTTTCTGAGGGTGAAGATAAATGAAGTGAAAATTAGAAATGTAATTTTATACTCACTATAGATTCATTGACACTAAAATTTTGCACCTTCACAATTGGTTTTAAAAGGACAATGCATTTACAATCAAGTTTAGGGCAATTCCCTCCTGAGATGCCAATACCCATTTTTGTCACTGTACCCTGCTGTACGGTCACAGGGGGCACTTGGGAAATGGAAAGAGCGTTGTTTAGATTTTTGCAGGGCACATATGATGTGAACAAGTTTTCATGTGTCGGATGCATTTGGAGAGCATAATGGTACCAAAACGAAAAAAGTCCCCAACATGAGACACCAGTTTTGAAAGGACAAACCCCTGGAGAGTTTAGCAACGTGTAATTTAGTGTATTTGCCACACGGTGTTTGATTCAATTAGGCCAAAAGTGAAAAAAAAGGTTGAAAATTTTCTCAAAAAAGTCACTTTTACCCCAAGTTCTTGTAGAGCACAAGGATAAAAGAGTGAAACCAACCCCATAAATGTGTAAAATACCTCTTTCTCCTAGCAGAACTGCACCACTTTGCAATAAAGTGTTTGTATTGTGCACAGTAGGCTCAGAAGGGAAAGAGGGGCTGTTGGCCTTTTAGAAGCCAGATTGACATCATCCTTTACATGTGTCAGGATGCATTGGGGAGGCCCTACTAGTGGTACCAAAACAGAGGGGAACCCCAACACGATGTCAACTTTGGAAAGTTGCACACTTTGGAGAATTTCGCAAGGTGTGATATGTGTATTTTCCCCCTACAGGTGTTTGCTGCATTGGTCCCTAAAAGGAAAAAGGTGAACATTTTCCACAAAAGTCACTTTTACGGCTAATTTTGTGTTTCCCATAAGGCATTAAAGATGAAAACAACCCCAAAATGGTGTACTACGCATTTCTCCCCGAGTAAAAATTGCGCCCACACATGCAAATAAAATGTTTTAATGGAGCAGTGAAGCTCATAAGCGGAAGTAGGGCATTGCCTTTTAAAAGCCAAATTAGACAGGGACATCATTTACATTGTCAGCATGCTTTAGAGAGCCCTATGGTACCAAAACGAGCGGAAACCCCCAACAATATCATATTTTGGAAAGCACAACCCCTTAGAGAATTTGCACTGTTAAGTATGTATTGGTCCGTAAAGTTGTTTGATTAATTAGGACTTAAATAGATAAAAGGTGAACATTTGTCCTATAAAGGTCATTTTTACTCCTAATTTTGTATAGCCACAGGATTAAAATATGTACTAACCCTCAAAATGTGTAACACCTTTTCTCTCTGAGTGTGAAGTTACCCACATGTGTATATAAAAATGTTTTGGGTATGGGCGCCACAGTAAAAGGAAAGGGATGTTGCCTTTAGAAGCCCAAATTGACCAGAATTGTTGAACATGCATTTGGAGAACCCCCATGTTAAACGAGAAGAATCCGCAAAAGTGACCTAATCTTGAATGAACACCCTTAGTAGAATTTTGCAATGTAGTAAATAGTATTTGCCCTACAGGTGAAATATCCAATTAGGCCTAATCATAAAAACGGGATTATTTCCCTATAAATGGTCACTTACCCCTAATTTATGTAAGCCACAGGGATAAATATAAAATAACCCCAAAAAAGGTTGTTGTAAAACCTATTTCTCCTCCCGAGGTTTAGAAAGTACCAAGTATGCATATTTAAAATACTTTATGGGCGCACAGTAGAGGAAAAGAGGGATGTTGTTCCTTTTAGCGGCCAAATTTGAAGAAATCTTTACATGACAGGATACATTTGGAGAGCCGTGGTATACCAAAGCGAAGGAAAACCGAGAAAGTGACCCTAATTGTTGACATGTACAACCCCTTGGAATTATACGCACAGGTGTATATGTGGTGTAGTGTAATACACGTGGGTGAATGAGCATTTGAACTATAGGTGTTTCCAAATATTGATGTGCACGGAGGCCAAGATGGAAATTGGCAATTATTTCGTGGAAAGTTCATGCCGTTATGTGCGCGCCCCTTCTGAAATAATGAGAAGGAAGTATAAGGGAGCAACGGTGACATAACATTTGTTTTAATTATTCATTTTAAAACCGAATTAATTCACAATAGGTTTGGCCGTGAATTGGTGAATGTCTAGTGTATACTGCGGTAAATAACCAGGGGGCCAACTACACTTTTGTCAACTCTGGAGTGTGTCGCAGGTCCTCTTAGTAGTAATAATTCGCCATCCTAACTCCTCTTTGAAAGACTCTTTATTGGTCCTATCATTAAAGCAGCAGAATTCCCCGGGAAATCTGTCCTGGCAAACACAGGAACATCTAAATCAGAGGTCTGGGGCCCGTCCTTCTGGTACCATTTAGTTTTTCCTACTACCTTCCCTTGAAAACGGAGAACTTATACGGCGGCCGTGCACATTGGAACAGCTCGTAAGAGTTGTACAGCCATACTGTACAAGTGCACGGCCCTCACTTTTTTACCATTCTTCGTTTCCGTAGGAATTATTGCCAAGTGTTGCTCTTATTCACCCTATCGATGCCCATTGTGACGAATATTTGCTGCTTTTTGGCTGGACCAAATCGACCATCCAATAGCGCAAACTGGACAGAGGGGGCAACAAAAACACCTCTGAACGCAAAGGCACAATTGGTGTCTTTCAGGAACGCCGCCACCCTGCCCCCGATCACCGTGTCTATAGACATGTGATCGGTATTAACGAACGTCATAATTAAATTCGCTGCTATTGGCCTTCTGATTGATGAGGCCATGCAGCGATAAGAACTTGCGGGGTGTGGGTGGGACGTAACCCTTCTGGTCCATGGGGCAGTGGATGATGGCTGTCAGGAACAGCCGCCGTCTTATAACCCCGATCAGTGAACGCCGCCGTCTTAACCCTGACCCCCCCCCCCGGTGTTGGAAAGTCCACTACTCGCCGCACGTTCTATAACAACGCTCGTTGGAATAGGCTATACAATCTTTTATTTATTTTTAAAGCACTTTAGACAATCTGGCTGAATTTTTTGCCAGACGAGATGCACTGTAAAAAAAACTTCATTTTATTGGGTTTTTATCTTATTGAAGCAATTTTATTAACTAACTTTTTACGTGCTGGAGAAAATAAAATCATCAATTCTTGGTTTTGGATTTTTAGCCTTTTTTGGGGGGGTTTGTTCACTGGTAGCATAACAATAATATATTATCGTTATTCTACGGAGCACTACGATACGGTGATACTCATTATATAGTTTTATTTTTTTGTCCTTTTTTGAAGGAAACTAAGAATAAACAAATTGCATTTGTTGTAGATTGCCATTTTATAGCGGCATAATTATAGTATTTTTTTTTGGTTTACGGACTGGTTGTAATCTATTTTTTGCGTGACAAGTTGCTTCTCTTCAGTGGTATCATTTGTGCTTGTACCTTATTTTCGGCTCACTTTAGAACTTTTTTGTAAAAAGCAATTTTATAAAAGTTGTAATTTTTTGGCAGTTTTGGGTTTTTTTTTTTTACCACTTCACCGAGCGGGTCCACTTATGATTAGATTTACTGTACAGATTGGTACGGACGCAGCGATAACCAAATAAGTGGGGTTTTTTCGTGATTTAGTGTTTTTTATACTTATTACTTGTGTAAAGAAGGGAAATGTGTGTGTTGGGGGGACTTTCACTTTCGTTTATTATTTATTTGTAATTGTAAAAACTTTATTTTATTTATTTTTACTTTTTACATTGGACTGAACATCTAAGCATTGACAAGTGATCTTCTGATCACTTGTTCAGCTATTTTACAGATACCATTGCAATACAGATGATTGCACTGTGTCATGTAAGCCACTAGCATCTGCGCATGCCCATTGTTCTTACAGCCGGGTCCTGCCAGAAAGGCACTGACCCCGGCTTTCCGATCACGATCTTGCATCCCCGGGCACCGGCAGTCCCGGGGCTGCGATCGGAGCAGCGGACCCCCCCTGTAAGCGCCGCGGGGGGTCCGATTCAGCTATTCTACCTTAAAATGCCTCTAACACAGCCGCGTTCGCGTGTTCGGGTTATGTTAACACAACCCGCGATCCGGAGAAATCTCCGATCGCGGGTTGTTAGAGGCGGTGTCAGCTTAATAATAAAATATAGCCACACCCGAATCTTCTGGCCGCCGGCTCGTTCAGGACCGCGCCAGAGCTTGACGTAATAGTACTCTAGCATTGCGGGACGCACCTCCGCGATTCCGTCCTATTACGTCAACTGTCGGGATGGGTTAATCTTTGCCTTGATATAACCATCCCCCACCTTGTTTTTTCAATGATCTTCTCATACCCACACATTGTCAACAAACCAAAGAATCTGCTATGAACCGAACCTTTCGCTCCTGAGCCCTTCGCGCCCTGGTTTTTGATTTACTGAGTGAGTACATGGAGGCCGGATAGAAAGGACCCTACGTCCCTGTGAGAGTGAATTACGTCTCATTAGCTCCAGTTAGTACTCCTTACCTGGCACCCTCTTAAAGGCAACAAGAATATCCCCATACTACAGCAGATTTCCAATTAAATGGTTTCATCTCGTGTGGACAGAAGACATTTGTGATGGTATGAGTCTCTCCTTTGTTCTGGATGAGAGGGTAGACAGGACTACAGCGCGACCCGCACCCAATGTGGAAATTTAACTGAGGACTGGACAGGGAGATATAGTGAAGGTAATCAAAGTGTCTAATCATCCCATTAGATGAGGATTACTAACCAAGTACACTTACCTGCAGGTGTGCGCTGTCGCGGTCCTGTCTGCTAGGATCTGCCTCCTCTTTTAGCTTTCTTATACTCTTTTTTTATACAAAAAAGGCCAATAACATTGACATTGGTTCCCTGTAGATCTGTGAACCTTTTGTGTTGTGTTACTATGAGTAGGACTGTGAAATATGCATTTTTATTCCACAGGCTTGTAAGCTGGACTTGGAGCATCGGGGGAAGCTTTCCTCACCACTGCTGTGTTCTTTAATTCTCAATCACTGCTTGCAACGCTGTTACTCGGAAATGCATAAGGGGGGGCTGTCTCTGGTCAATGAAATGATCTTACACACCAGAAGTCCAGCTACAACCTCTAGTATAAATCATTTTTTTCAACAGTCCTGCTTCACTACACACACTTACAAAGTATGGTACTAGATCTCCAGATTTTTATTGTCTTCAATTTAATGTTTCACTAATAGTCAAAACATGACAGCGTGAAGATCCACCCCAAATGTAGGGCTGAAATACAGCTAGAATATATAGCACGGTGATAATCAGAATTGTGCACTCCAGTGACTTGGATCCTTGCTGTATGTTATTGGTGTTGTATCTCTGAAACCTGTACGTCTGACCGTAATAGTGTCAGAACACCCACATATCTGATAATCAATCACCTAGCTAAGGTAACAGATCAATAAGAAATCCTGGAACACCCCTATAATCAAAAGGAATAAAATAAATGCAAAGAGATTTTTCTCTGTGTTTTTTGGAATCACATACAATATGAATGGCCCCTGGGTTTGTATTAAGTACATGTTATGGTAATAGTGATACATTTCTTTCTTTCCTTTTTACAGCCAAGACCAACCATTTCCCCTGTCTCTTCCCTGTCTGAGAGGAGGCAGCACACTCAATTCCAGTCCATTCTGGAGGGATACAAGGTAAATTCATCAGTATCGAGTTCGATGGGGGTCTAATCCATCAGAGGGTCCCATTCTTACAAATTAAATGAACGCTCCAGTCACAGCTGATGCATTGAAACATATGCCTTGTGCAGGCCTGAAGGGGGGAGCATGACTCCTCAATGAATTCACTGATCAAGTTCCTTTAACCGCCAGCATTTTTCCGCTCCTCTCTAATTCAATTCCTTGGGATCATCAAAAATTGATCGTAAGGGCCAGTTCTCGACCCCCTCACTGATCAGATTATCGAACATGGTAACGGCCCTCTTCATAGGATCCTATCTCACATGAAGTGCAACACCCCGCCATACTAGGCAGGTGGTATTGTGAATAGCTCCCTCCAGCGCCCTCTCGAGGTCAGGAGCTTTTAGGGGGATTGCAAACCCTCTCGAAGGTTCCAGTACCTGTACATTATGTAAATAGCCGCGTGCCGATTCTGCCTGGAAGGCAATAGTTAAATGGGTGGAGATGTTTATCCAATTATATGGCTGTATTGTAAACTGAAGTTGATTGGGAGGTGCTACCACCTGACCAGTGGGTAGTATATGTTCTTTCCATTCTTAAGTCTTAGCTGTTTACAATCCAGAGAGAACATAGAGTCGTGCACTGCGCACTTTATTGCTGTTCACGATTCCCAATCCCAGGAACTGATCAGGATACTCTAACCCAGAGCTGCAGCTTCCACAGTTTTTGACAATGTCCATCTCCATTATCCTAGCCTGCATCTAACTATCAGGCTGGTGCATTATTCCCTGAGGACCCTCTCCACGACCACTCCATTACCAAATCCAAATATGGCAGTTTTGACGTTTAGGCCCGTTCCTGCTACCTGTTCAATAAAGAACCGTGAGTTGATTTGCACAACGTGCCCCTCCGTCTGATCCTTGGATACTCTTGTCCCAACCACGGCTCCCCATCCATTACCCAGGGACCTAGCTTAATCCGAACTCAGGGGTTGCCCCAGGGAGAACCAGTAATCATTCGCTCCTTCCTAGTTCTTGCACACAAAACCACACGCTAAGACTGCAGGCGTTAGGACACTCTCCCAGTCCCCATACCAAGCCCCGTGACATCAGCGTGCCCTAGCCGCAAGCGCCAGCCACTACGTATTCTGGACGCTGGCTTGCTCGGGGCCCCAAGACAGGCTAGGCCCCGGTTAGGGATGTTGCAGAGCATGGAATGAAATCAAGGAGCAACTTACACCTAGAAATCCGGGCACCATGACCATAGTTATCTTCTTAGATTAGTATCTCTGGCCTCCTTCTCTTAAATCAACTTTGAAAATATGCTTATGAGCCTTAGGGTCTACCGTAGCCATCTATCATCTGGCTTTACTGACTGTTACCTTCCTCCCTCCCTCCCCCGCTTCCTTATCACTTGTGCATAATTTTTAAAAGTTGATTTTAGAAGAACGGAGCTCTGATAATAAATATAAGAAATTACCACAGTCACAGTGCTTGGCTCTAATCAGTAAGTGTTCCCCTTGGGTTATCATATTGTTCAATAGATTGCCATTAATAATATACTTACTATACATCCTGTTATCTATACCATTTGCTTAATACTTTCATTACGTCCATCACATTACAGACCCATTTCCCCTTAATGCGAGTAATCTCCATTATCCTGTGTTCCCCAGTTGCAGCAGTTTTAGACCTTCAGATTGAAAATGATCTTCATATAGATCATGGTTAATATATTGAACACTAGTTACCTAAGAGCCTTACTATAACATCTTAACTACCGAATATTGTAACTGATTTTCTAGGCTTGGAAAACTTTACCTTCCGAAAAATTTTTAAACTTGTCTAAAAATTTGCGACTGTAATTTGTAGTAAATAAATTTTTTCAGACGTAGCATCTCTAGCGTAAGAAAGCCGTCGTTGGGTTTGTCTAATAAAGCAACCCATCAATTTATTAAGCCACCTTGTAGTAAGCTGACTACACGGCCTCCCTTGGACCCGTCATTACTATATGACATTCATTTTGCTTCCTATACCTTGTACTTATTGCTCCAACTACTACTGTTCCATTAGAACTCAGGAACACTAAATATAAAAACCCAAAATAAAATGTAAAATCCCATTTTCAGTCTCATACTACCATTATAAACTAAACTCTTCAAATGTCCTATGAGCTCATTCTTAGCCCTGCTTCTCCTTTTGTTTCTCTCTGTAGGGCTCAATTTTTTTTTTACAGGGCTCATCACCGATCATGGCTGATTTAAAGCTCGACCACATGGCAAGGTACATCGATTCCATGCATAAGTGATATATGTCCAAGGAGTCCCCCCTTTTTTTTCTGTGGGATCACGATAACAGTGTTGGCGTTTCTAGTCTGGGGGTAACGGGACTTCCTTTCATTGTATATCATGATGCATTGGATCCTTGCGTCTGCACTTTGGTCCGTGGAATAACACATCTTGTCTGAATGCACCCTAAGGCTTGCAGATGCCGATATAGTCCTGCACGTAAGTCTGTATCCACTCGTTATGATATAACTAACTGATCATGCAGAGGGGGATGGGGTCCACTAGATCTACTAATTACATACTGGGTGGGGCCTGTTCCCTCATCTGAATCGAGCAGTCGGTCCCGCATGAATATTGCTGCTCCATTACTTTCCTTGTGCTGCATTATGCCCTTTCTGTCTACTCCAATAGATAATACATGCAGTTCATACTCACCTTCCACCACCAATTCCCATGATTCATTGGGATACTACCAGTTGTACCCCCACTAAACGAAGGTTCCACAAGATTATCAGATACGTAGTATCCGTGGTACTCCACTAAGTAGTTTTTTAAGCTGTTCATACCTAATGCTATTCTGGTTTGCAAAATGACTTTATTCATTCATTCTGAATAATTTCAAAATATTTATAAAAGTTGATTTCACATTACCTGGGAGGAGCTGCAGCATCCTGTGTGTCTGTGTCTAGTGATTGTTGTTCGTGACGTCGCTCCCCTCAGTGGACGATGACGTACTTAACCTTACCCCGGCCCCCAAACCTCCGTATCACGCCCTCCTGTAAACCTGATACATGGGTTAAAAGTGGGGTGGGGGACAGGCTGTACTGCGGTTCCTAATATACTTAACAGGAACCTTCAGGAGCCATCAGGCGCGTCTCTTCTTAGTGATTGGGAGCCTAATGATCCAGCACACTAAGAAAGCCATAATTCCCATCATTTCTGTGTACTACATCTACAAATACATAATTCCTCTACTCCGTCCACAACCGCCCCCCTCCCTCCGCTCCTGTGTCAATGCACATACGGAGTGAGCCCGGAAAAATCCCCCCCCCCCCAAAAAAACCAACAAAGGGGGAACCAGGTAATGTGAAATAAAGTTTTTATAAGTAACTGTAATTCAAAAAATGCAGAATGCTGACAAAGGCATTTTTCAAATCGAACAGCACAGGTTTTATTCCTGGTGATACAGGTTCACCTCTAAGTGAGGTCCCTCACCAATCAATAATACATGAAGCTCCTGCTTCTCTTTCTAGATTATTAAAAAAATCCTGAGAAAATATCTGCACATGTTGTAGCGGTTATCCTGAAAATTCGCTATTATATTAGCACTACATGGCAACTCCATACCATGCATTAACATGTGCAATACCCTAAACTAAACATCTTTTTGCAAATTGCCCTTAAATCACCCTGTAAGGAAAGTACAAAACTTAGCTCATTCCATAAGCCATGATACTATGTTACATAACATCTTATAATGGGGGCATATTATCAGCTCAGACTACACAGGCGTATTGTGTATTTTAATAATTGGCATAAAATCACATTCATATCACATACCGCATTGACATCACGCGTCCTGGGGTCCTGCGTTACAATGTCTGTAGTGATAACGCGTGTGAAAATGTCGTCCCCCGTCCGGCTCCCTCACTAAACTCTCCCCATCGGTGACTGCGGTAAGAATGACCTTCTTCTCCATCATTCCCAAGGTTTATCGCGCTTGCACTAATCCCCAGTAACGTAATTATCTGTGACAACCCACCGCAGGACTCACATTCGTCATTGTCACGTACAACACTGGCCCGGGCCGGGGCTAGCCCGCCTATGCTGCTCCTATATCTTCTAGACAGGGATCTATAAGGCAGTGCTGCGATTAACTCCTTCCTTCCTGGTGACTATGGACGACTCTTCCTGCCCGTTTTTTTAACCCTTTAAAAGCTGCTGAAAATACAACTTCTGTCCTTATTCTCTGCTGGCAACTGGAGAGGGCGAATGAGGCTTGTTTCTTGTGAAAGAGTTTATTTTCTCCAATGGCTTCATTTTTAGGGACAAAACATAAAACGCACCTTTAACTTACCTGTCCACGTTGCGATGGCCTTGTCCGACGATCATGACCTCCGATGGCGATTCCTAAGATCGTGTGCCCGATAGTCCTTGCATGTGTCCTCTCCTCTCCCCGCTCAGGCCGAACGGAGTTCCACCTCTTCTTCCTGTTTCCATGTAAGTGCTTGGCTTGGCGACACATTTAAATGTTAAATCCGCGCTTAGTCTGAATCAGTCGGATCGTCCAACTCCAACCCGCTACCCGCTTTGTGTCGCATGAAGCGGGCCGGCCGTCGCTAAAATCTGAATGCGTATTGCCAAAAACCCCTCTAAATGCAACCAAACGAAATCAGCAAATACCGATGATAGTGCGGTCCGCGGACCCTTAGTTAAATGAGCGCACTAAGTTAAAGCTATTTCACTCTTTCTGCAGGGTGGGGGGGGCGAATAACGGGGCTATTATGCTATTTGTTTTTTTAGGAAAACCTTTAGACCTTTCATTTCATGGTAAAAAAAACACTAGTAAAACACTTCTGTAGATTAGTGCGATACATTTCGCCACTTTAGAGCAACAAAAAAAGAAAAACTTTAAGGACCCCATTGGGGACCTTTGATTACTACAATGATTAATGTCCCCCAATGATTTTCCTAGCTGCGCTGGTGTAAATGGTATGCCGTGCCTGCCTGTTTAAGAACTCGTGGTTATTCTGGGTTTTGCTGTACGTTGTAGGGTCCATTTCAATTGTTGGGGTTATGAACAATGGCAGGACCCGGTGATGGCTGCTGCCAATGTGGGGGGTGTTTGTTCCCACAGTGAGGGCCCTGTCCTTTATATGGAAGGACATCACGCGTCCTCCCTCCTGCGAGCGACATGGGAGTGCGACCTCCGCTCTCATAGGCTCTATTGCCTCTGCTCCCAGGAGGGAGCAGATGGAAAGAAGGAGCTTGCTTGTCTGTTAAAGGCTACATTCACAACGACCGTATGATTTCTCCATCCCTGTAATTACGGGCCGTATGAGCCCGTATATACGTGACGTTTTTCATCCGATGCAGCACGCTTTAACCCTATTTTTAATACGTGCCCATAGACTTGTAGGGGGGCATACAGAACTGAATACGGGCGAACATAGGACTCTCTTTATTTTTATATCGGCCAGTTACGTACACTACGGTGTCAAAACAAAAACGGCATATTGTAGAGGATGCCCCCTGTCTATGGTGATGGTAGCACCGCCTCTCCTCTAGGTGTAGCGGACGCCCCCTGTCTATGGGATGGTAGAACCACCTCTCCTCTAGGTGTAGAGGATGCCCCCTGTCTATGGTGATGATAGAACCTCCTCTCCTCTAGGGGTAGAGGTTCGCCCTGTCTATGGTGATGGTAGATATGCCTCTCCTCTAGGTGTAGAGGATGCCCCCTGTCTATGGTGGTGATAGAACCTCCTCTCCTCTAGGGGTAGAGGTTCTCCCTGTCTATGGTGATGGTAGAACCGCCTCTCCTCTAGGTGTAGAGGTTGCCCCGTCTATGGTGATGGTAGAACCGCCTCTCCTCTAGGTGTAGAGGATGCCCCCTGTCTATGGTGATGGTAGAACCGCCTCTCCTCTAGGTGTAGAGGATGCCCCCTGTCTATGGTGATGGTAGAACCTCCTCTCCTCTAGGTGTATAGGATGCCCCCTGTCTATGGTGATGGTAGAATCTCCTCTCCTCTAGGTGTAGAGGATGCCCCCTGTCTATGGTGATGGTAGAACCACCTCTCCTCTAGGTGTAGAGGATGCCCCCTGTCTATGGTGATGGTAGAACCTCCTCTCCTCTAGGTGTAGAGGATGTCCCCTGTCTATGGTGATGGTAGAACCACCTCTCCTCTAGGTGTAGAGGATGCCTCCTGTCAGGTGTGGTAGAGCCGCCTCTTCTCTAGGTGTAATGTCCCCCTGTCCATGGTGATGTAGAACCTCCTCTTATCTAGGTTGTAGAGGATACCCCCTGTCTGGGGTGATGGTAGAACCTCCTCTTCTCTAGGTGTAGGGGACGCCCCGTTTCTATGGTGATGGTAGAACCACCTCTCCTCAGTGTGTAGAGGATGTCCCCTGTCATGGTGATGTAGAACTGCCTCTCCTCTAGGTGTAGAGATGTCCCCTGTCTATGGTGATGGTAGAACCCTCTCCTCTAGGTGTAGAGGATATCCCCGTCTATGGTGATGGTAGAACCACCTCTCCTCTAGATGTAGAGATGCCCCCTGTCTATGGGAGGGTAGAACCTCCTCTCCTCTAGGTGCAGAGGATGCCACCTGTCTATGGTGATAGTAGAACTGCCTCTCCTCTAGGTGTAGAGGATGCCCCCTGTCTATGGTGATGGTAGAACCTGCTCTCCTCTAGGTGTAGAGGATGCCCGGTCTATGGTGATGGTAGAACCACCTCTCCTCTAGTGTAGAGGATGCCCCCTTCTATGGTGATGGTAGAACCACCTCTCCTCTAGGTGTAGAGGTGCCCCCTGTCTATGGTGATGATAGATGTCCTCTAGATGTGAGGATCCCCCTGTCTTGGTGATGGTATAACCTCCTCTCCTCTAGTGTAGAGGAGCCCCTATGGTGATGGTAGAACAACCTCTCCTCTAGGTGTAGAGGATGTGCCCCCTGTCTATGTGATGATAGAACCTCCTCTCCTCTAGTGTAGAGGGAGTCCCCTTTCTATGGTGAGGATAGAACCGCATCTCCTCTAGGTGTAGAGGATGCCCCCTGTCTATGGTGATGATAGAACCTCCTCTCCTATAGGTGTAGAGGATGCCCCCTGTCTCATGGTGAGGTAGAACCCTCTCCTCCCCTAGGTGTAGAGGATGCCCCCTGTCTATGGTGATAATAGAACCCCTCTTATCTAGGTGTAGAGGATGTCCCCTGTCTATGGTAATGGTAGAACCTCCTCTCCTCTAGGTGTAGAGGATATTCCCTGTCTATGGTGATGGTAGAGCCGCCTCTCCTCAAGGTGTAGAAGATGCTCCCTGTCTATGGTGATGATAGAACCTCCTCTTATCTAGGTGTAGAGGATGTCCCCTGTCTATGGTGATGGTAGAACCTCCTCTCCTCTAGGTGTAGAGGATGCCCCCTATGGTGATGTAGAACACCCCTCTCCTCTAGTGTAGAGGTGTCCCCTGTCTATGGTGATGTGGACACCTCCTCCCTCTAGGTGTAGAGGATGCCTCTGTCTATGTGATGTAGAACCTCCTCTCCTCTAGTGTAGAGGAGTTCCCTGTCTATGGTGATGGTAGAACCACTCTACTCTAGGTGTAGAGGATGCCCCTGTCTATGGTGATGGCAGAACCACTCTCCTCTAGGTGTAGAGGATGCCCCCTGTCTATGGTGATGGTAGAACCTCCTCCCTCTAGGTGTAGAGGATGTCCCCGTCTATGGTGATAGTGGAACCACCTCTCCTCTAGGTGTAGAGGATGCCTCCGTCTTGGTGATGGTAGAACCTCCTCTCCTCTAGTGTAGAGGATCCTCTTCTATGGTAGGATAGAACCCCGCTCCTCTAGGTGTAGAGGATGCCCCCTGTCTATGGTGATGATAAAACCGCCTCTCCTATAGGTGTAGAGGATGCCCCCTGTCTGATGGATGGTAGAACCTCCTCTCCCCATGTATGAGGGATGCCCCCTGTCTATGGTGATGATAGAACCTCTCTTATCTAGGTGTAGAGAGTCCCCTGCTTATGGTGATGGTAGAACCTCCTCTCCTCTAGGTGTAGAGGATATTCCCTGTCTATGGTGATGGTAGACGCCTCTCCTCAAGGTGTAGAGATGCCCCCTGTCTATTGTGATGAGAAAACCCCTCTTATCTAGGTGTAGAGGATGTCCCTGTCTATGGTGATGGTAGAACCTCCTCTATCTAGGTGTAGAGGATGTCCCCTGTCTATGGTGATGTAGAACCTCCTCTCCTCTATTGTAGAGATTCCCCTGTCTATGGTGATAGTGAACCTCCTCTCCTCTAGGTGTAGAGGATGCCTCCTGTCTAGGGTGATGGTAGAACCTCCTCTCCTCTAGGTGTAGGAGGTTCCCGGTCTATGGTGATGTAGAACCACCTCTCCTCAGTTGAGAGGAGGCCCCCTGTCTATGGTGAGTGCAGAACCACCTCTCCTCTAGGTGTAGAGGATGCCCCCTGTCTATGGTGATAGTGGAAACCACCTCTCCTCTAGGTGTAGAGGATGCCCCTGTCTATGGTGGGGTAGAACCTCCTCTCCTAAGGTGTAGAGGGTTCCCTGTCTATGGTGATGGTAAACCACCCTCCTCTAGGTGTAGGGATGCGCCCTGTCTATGTGGAGGTAGATCTGCCTCTCCTCTAGGTGTAGAGGATGCCCCCTGTCTATGGTGATGGTAGATCTGCCTCTCCTCTAGGTGTAGAGAGTCCCCTGTCTATGGTGATGGTAGAACCACCTCTCCTCTAGTGTAGAGAGCCCCCTGTCTATGGTGATGGTAGTAACTGCCTCTCTCTAGGCGTAGAGGATGTCCCCTGTCATGGTGATGGTAGAACTGCCTCTCCTCTAGGCGGAGGATGCCCCCTGTCTATGGTGAGGATAGAACCTCTCTCCTCTAGTGTAGAGGATGCCCCCTGTCTATGGTGATGGTAGAACCTCCTCTCCTCTAGCTAGAGCATGCCCCCTGTCTGGGGTGATGGTAGAAATCTCCTCTCCTCTAGGTGTAGAGGAGTGTCCCCTGTCTATGGTGGGTAGAGACTTCCCTCATCTAGGTGTAGAGGATATTCCCTGTCTATGGTGATGGTAATCATTATGTCAAACAGATTCTATGTGACTTGTCTCTGCTCTTCTTTCTCCTGTAGTGAGCAACTGTATAGGAAGTCCTATACACTGCATAGAGTAAGGAAGAAAGACAAAAATTAAACGGGAACATGTCATCAGCACATGACCCATCAACCATTACCAGTATGCTGTGAAGCAGATTAACACCTACAGATCATGTTTCTATGGCTCAGTGTAGTGGCCATTCATTCCAGAAAATCAACTTTAAGTTTTAAATTGGTTATATAACGGCATGGAGGTGGAGAGCTCAGCATGAAGTCAAGTTTCTCCTGCCTCAGAATAAGGAGATCGGTTAGTGATGTTTTTGGATTAACAGACCATTACATTACAGTAAAGCGGGGCAGTTTGGGGGTTAGTGGTTAGCACTACAGCTTGAGCGCTGAGGACATGGGTTCAAGTTCCAGGGTAACATCGGCAAAGAGTTTGTATGTTCTCCTCTGTTGTTTGTGTGGGTTGCCTCCCACACTACAAAAAATACTGGTAGGCTGAATTGGATTGTGATGTCCCCATTGTGGACAGGGGACTGATTGGCAAGCTCTGATGCCAGGCGCTGCGTATCTGTGTGCGCTATTATAAATAAAGGAATTCAGTGTTAGCTCTCCCCCTCCTGTCATTCAAAGTTGATTTTCGGACGATTGCCACCGTGTGGGCATGAAATGGACACGATATAGAGAGTGAGCGGCTTGATGCATAATGGTAGTGGTTGTTAGGTTCAACTTCTGCTGACGGTTACCTTTAAGTCTTTTCGAATTATATTCAATCGATTATTCAGCTCTTGGAGGATTATTCCTCAGGAACTTCTGTAAAGATAGAAGTCATTAGAATATTATAGGTCTTATTCTCAGATTGTCAGTGGAGTCAGTTGTGATTGTTGCAGTTGACATATAAGTATAGACTTTTTAGCTTCCAGTTGCCTTTTGATATAATGTATAGATATATAGAGGAAAACAAACTAATATGATTGTAATGGCAGGACCACAAACATATTAAACTCCATGGGAATCGTTAGTACAAGCGATGCTGAAAAATAAAAGCGTTATGTTCTCTTCCAAATCTGCTTCTCACATTGTGATAGACGAAAGCCACCAATAGCAGATTCTAATTATCACAGAACCACCAATCTTTATAATGATAACATATATCCTCGTGGTTTTACTATCCAAGTGGAGCAACTCTCCATGCAAGCATGAGATCTTTCCCAGTGGAGTCTATGAGCGGGACCCAGCATTTCATAATTTTCTAGAGAATATCACTCAGTTGGGACATGAGGGGGATCTGCCAGTAAAAGTAACATACATTAACGCAGCGCATTAAATAACTTTGTTGTATTTGACTAAGTAATACATAGTGAATGAATCATTATTTAGTGACAGTTTCTGTAATGTTACCATTAAAAACTGCCACCAAATAATCATTTTGTTTATAAATATATCAACAAAGTCATTATACCGTCTGGTATCATGGCCAACCATGGACCCGCATGTCTATTCACACCCTAGGCTAATTCACACGGCGGTGGGGGATGCATATAGGACCGACGTATAACGTCGGATATATGTTCCCCCAATAGGCCACAATGGTGTGTGCACGCGCCGAATGGAGCGGTAGGGGGCCAGCACACGTCCGGCACCATACATCTGTAGACGAGAGAGGAAGATCGGACAAGTAGCGCTCATCCTTCATTCTTCCCCAGGGCCGAATTGTGCCACGTGCCACGGTATGGGGCACACGTGTGTGTGAATTAGCCTTAAGGTCATGGTGTGAGGATTAGAAGTCACAGAGAGATCCATGCCCATGCAATAGGCTGTAGGTATCTGCATTAGTAGAGTTTGACTCTGCAGAACCTCATTTGGAGGGATGGACATGCATGTGTTGAGATAACAGCCACAGTGTATGCCTTCCTACCGGTACAAGTCAGAGTTTTCTAATCCATATAGGCCAGCCAAGGATGGCGGAAAGACTTGGTGTAAATATATATCTATACTAAACAGTATATAACCCGTCATAGTACGTGCTATGTTGAATGACATCATTTTGTAAACAGAAAAGTAGGGTATAATGAAATCTTTATAACATGCAATAAAGGAGCAAATTATACAGGAGCGTACTGCAGTCATAGTAAAATACGGTGGAAAAGAAATCAGTGAACCTTTAAAATATTGGGTTGATCCCAGAGAAGCCAAAAAAACAGGCAAGGTTGATGCCATTGGTCCAAAGCAAGAAAAAATATTCCTCCCGACCCCTAATATGGCGGTCAGAATAACTCCATGCGATAAACAGAAACTACTAACAAAGTATTATTATTATACCACAATGTTAGATTTTTGCTATCTAATTTGTTCAAATTATCAGCCATTACAACATCTTGGCCCAAAAATATTAACTGGTCTAGAGTATGTGTAAACATTTGCACAGGTCTGTGCCCCGTTTTGTGTGCGGCCTGAAATGGGTCCGACACCAGACAGAAAAAATGGGGAACATTTACTTACCCCGTCAAGTAGCGATTGCGCGGCACGTCTCCGAAGGCTATTTGGGTAATGACCGGGATTCACTAAGGTCCGTGGGCCGGAGTTTCACCTGCTCTCCCGGTGCATGATAAGTGCTGATCTTGCTACACAAATTATTTTTTAAATTCCGCGAGTTTTTGGAATCCGTAGGGTTGTCCGACGCCACGCCCCCGATTCTTGAAGCGTGAAAGCCGGCGCCGCTGGGCACCCAAGAGATCGATCGATCGTGGGCGCCAAAATCACAGAGGCAATTAGGGAAATCGGAAATCGTTGGGAAACCCGACGCGAAAGTGCACGATTCGGACCCTAGGACCCTTACCACTTGCGTTTTCATGCGCGCACCATATGGAGTCTATGGAGACGCAAACCAAAAACACATTGCACTCTGAGGACATTGCAAGTGCAATGCGTTTTTCACGCATCAATTGCCATAGAAAGATAGAGCTCAGTCATGCGTCCTTTCACGCGTATTATCTGGTGTGAAAAACGCATTGAAATTGCATTGAAAAAACTGAGCCACTGACAAAAATATGATGATGAAAACTGATTTGAACTCGATGAAAAATGTCAGTTTTTCACTGACAAACCCTGATCGACCCTGAATTCAAACTCTGAAGTGATCGCAACGCAGTGTGGAAGGGGCCTTAGTAAATGAGCCCAATGGTACCTGAAGGGGCTACTGATTAGTTAAGAGATTGTGAAACAATTTTTGAAACAATTAATACAGCGGATCACCAGAATTGTGTAGATTGCTGTGTATTAAGGGGCACCAAAAAAACAGTTGCCAATTCGAGCAGTGCATTAATAATTGGGTGCACGCTGCACCATTCATGAGGAAAAACTGATTTGTACAGTTTTCCTTACTTAAATTTTGGCCCTTCCGTCAGAGATTTCCATGGTCTCTTTGCTCTAAAGGAAAGAAACCCTGGCTCTCCTCTAGGTGTAAGGATGTCCCCTGTCTATGGTGATGTTAGAACCTCCTCTCCTCTAGGTGTAGAGGATTGCCCCTGTCTATGGTGATGTGTAGAACCCCTCTCCTCTAGTGTGAGGATGCCCCCTGTCTATGGTGTAGGATATAGAACCTCCTCTCCTTAGGGGAGAGGATGCCCCTGTCTATGGTGATGGTAGAACCTCCTCTCCCTCGTGTAAGGTGTAGAGGATGCCCCCTGTCTATGGTGATGGTAGAACCTCCTCTCCTCTAGGTGTAGAGGATGCCCCTGTCCTGGTGATATGTAGATAGAACCCCTCTCCTCTAGGTGTAGAGGATGCCCCCTGTCTATGGTGATGGTAGAACCCCTCTCCTCATAGTGTGAGGATGCCCCTGTCTATGGTGATGGTAGAACCTTCCTCTAGTGTAGAGGATGCCCCTGTCTATGGTGATGGTAGAACCTGCCTCCTCTAGGTGTTAGGGATTGCCCCTGTCTATGGTGATGGTAGAACCACCTCTCCTCTAGGTAGAGGATGTCCCCTGTCTATGGTGATGGTAGAGACTCCTCTACCTCTAGGTGTAGAGGATGCCCATGTCTATGGTGATGGTAGAACCTCTCTCCTCTAGGTGTAGAGGAATGCCCCTGTCTATGGTGATGTAGATAGAACCTCCTCTCCTCTAGGTGTAGAGGATGTTCCCCTGTCTATGGTGATGTAGAACCCCTCTCCTATAGGTGTAGAGGATGCTCCCTGTTATGGTGATGGTATAGTAACTCCTCGTCCTCTAGGTGTAGAGTTCCCCCTGTCTATGGTGATGGTAGAACCCTCCTCTTCTAGGTGTAGAGGTCCCCCTGTCTTGGTGATGGTAGACACCTCTCTCTCTAGGTGTAGGGAAGCCCCTTCTATGGTGAGTGGTAGTAGACAACCCTCTCCTCTAGGTGTAGAGGATGTCCCCTGTCTATGGTGATGGTAGTTAGTTAGACCAGACATGCTCTCCTCTAGGTGTAGAGGATGTCCCCTGTCTATGGTGATGATGTAGAACCTCCTCCCTTAGGTGTAGAGAGGATATCCTGTCTATGGTGATGGTAGAAAACCTCTCCTCTAGGTGTAGAGGATGCCCTCCGTCTATGGTGATGTTAGAACTCCTCTCCCTAGGTGTAGAGGATGCCCCTGTCTATGGTGATAGGTAGAACTGCATTATTCCTCTAGGTGTAGAGGATGCCCCCTGTCTATGGTGATGGTAGAACCTGCTCTCCTCTAGGTGTAGAGGATGCCCCCTGTCTATGGTGATGGTAGAACCACCTCTCCTCTAGGTGTAGAGGATGCCCCCTGTCTATGGTGATGGTAGAACCACCTCTCCTCTAGGTGTAGAGGATGCCCCCTGTCTATGGTGATGATAGATGTCCTCTAGATGTAGAGGATGCCCCCTGTCTATGGTGATGGTAGAACCTCCTCTCCTCTAGGTGTAGAGGATGCCCCTGTCTATGGTGATGATAGAACCTCCTCTCCTATGGTGTAGAGGATGTCCCCTTTCTATGGTGAGGATAGAACCGCATCTCCTCTAGTGTAGAGGATGCCCCTGTCTATGGTGATGATAGAACCTCCCTCCTATGTGTAGAGGATGCCCCCTGTCTATGGTGATGTAGAACCTCCTCTCCCCTAGGTGTAGAGGATGCCCCCTGTCTATGGTGATAATAGAACCTCCTCTTATCTAGGTTGTAGAGGATGTCCCCTGTCTATGGTAATTGGTAGAACCTCCTCTCCTCTAGGTGTAGAGGATATTCCCTGTCTATGGTGATGGTGAGCCGCCTCTCTCAAGTGTAGAAGATGCTCCTGTCTATGTGATGATAGAACCTCCTCTTGCTAGGTGTAGAGGATTCCCTGTCTATGGTGATGGTAGAACCTCCTCTCCTCTAGGTGTAGAGGATGCCCCCTTATGTGTGGTAGAACACCTCTCCTCTAGTGTAGGGATGTCCCCTGTCTATGGTGATAGTGGAACCTCCTCTCCTCTAGGTTGTAGAGGATGCCTCCTGTCTAGGGATGGTAAACCTCCTCTCCTCTAGTGTAAGGAGTTCCCTGTCTATGGTGATGGTAGAACCACTCTACTCTAGGTGTAGAGGATGCCCCTGTCTATGGTGATGGCAGAACCACCTCTCTCTAGGTGTAGAGGATGCCCCCTGTCTATGGTGATTGGTAGAAACCTCCTCTCCTCTAGGTTGAGGATGTCCCCTGTCTATGGTGATAGTGGAACCACCTCTCCTCTAGGTGTAAGGATGCCTCCTGTCTATGGTGATGGTAGAACCTCCTCTCCTCTAGGTGTAGAGGATGTCTCCTTTCTATGGTGAGATAAACCCGCATCTCCTCTAGTGTAGAGGTATCCCCCTGTCTATGGTGATGATAGAACCTCCTCTCCTATAGGTGTAGAGGATGCCCCCTGTCTATGGTGATGGTAGAACCTCCTCTCCCCTAGGTGTAGAGGATGCCCCCTGTCTATGGTGATGTAGAACCTCCTCTTATCTAGGTGTAGAGGATTTCCCTGTCTATGGTGTGGTAGAACCTCCTCTCCTCTAGGTGTAGAGGATATTCCCTGTCTATGGTGATGGTAGAAGCCGCCTCTCCTCAAGGTGTAGAAGATGCCCCCTGTCTATGGTGATGATAGAACCTCCTCTTATCTAGGTGTAGAGGATTCCCCTGTCTATGGTGATGGTAGAACCTCCTCTTACTAGGTGTAGAGGATGTCCCCTGTCTATGGTGATGGTAGAACCTCCTCTCCTCTAGGTGTAAGGATGTCCCCTGTCTATGGTGATAGTGGAACCTCCTCTCCTCTAGGTGTAGAGATGCCTCCTGTCTATGGTGATGGAGAACCTCCTCTCCTCTAGTGTAGAGGATTTCCCTGTCTATGGTGATGGTAGAACCACCTCTCCTCTAGGTGTAGAGGATGCCCCCTGCTATGGTGATGCAGAACCACCTCTCCTCTAGGTGTAGGGATGCCCCCTTGTCTATGTTGATATGAGAACCACCTCTCCTCTAGGTGTAGAGGATGCTCCTGTCTATGGTGATGGTAGAACCTCCTCTCCTCTAGGTGTAGAGGATTTTCCCTGTCTATGGTGATGGTTAGAACCACCTTCCTCTAGTGTAGGGATCCCCTGTCTATGGTGATGGTAGATCTGCCTCTCCTCTAGGTGTAGAGGATGCCCCCTTCTATGGTGATGGTAGATCTGCCTCTCCTCTAGGTGTAGAGGATTCCCCTGTCTATGGTGATGGTAGAACCACCTCTCCTCTAGGTGTAGAGATGCCCCCTGTCTATGGTGATGGTAGTACGGCCTCTCCTCTAGGCGTAGAGGATGTCCCCTGTCTATGGTGATGGTAGAACTGCCTCTCCTCTAGGCGTAGAGATGCCCCCTTTCTATGTAGGATATAACCCTCTCCTCTAGGTGTAGAGGATGCCCCCTTTCTATGTGTGGTAGAACCTCCTCTCCTCTAGCTGTAGGCTGCCCCCTGTCTGGGGTGATGGTAGAATCTCCTCTCCTCTAGGTGTAGAGGATGTCCCCTGTCTATGGTGATGGTAGAGACTTCCCTCATCTAGGTGTAGAGGATATTCCCTGTCTATGTGATGGTAGAACCTCCTCTCCTCTGGTGTAGAGATGCCCCCTGTCTATGGTGATGATAGAACCTCCTCTTCTCTAGGTGTAGAGGATGTCCCCTGTCTATGGTGATGGTAGAAACCTCCTCTTCTCTAGGTGTAGATGATGTCCCCGTCTATGGTGATAGTGGAAACCACCTCTCCTCTAGGTGTAGAGGATGCCTCCTGTCTATGGTGATGGAGAACCTCCTCTCCTCTAGGTGTAGAGGAGTTCCCTGTCTATGGTGATGGTAGAACCACCTCTCCTCTAGGTGTAGAGAATGTCCCTTTCTATGGTGAGGAAGAGCCACTCTCCTCTAGGTGTAGAGGATACCGCCTGTCTATGGTGAGATAGAATTGCCTCTCCTCTAGGTGTAGAGGATGCCTCCTGTCTATGGTGATGATAGAACCTCTCCCCTCTAGGTGTAGAGGATGTCCCCTGTCTATGGTGATGGTGGAACCACCCCTCCTCTAGGTGTAAGGATGTCCTGTCTGTGGTGATGGTAGAACCTCCTCTCCTCTAGGTGTAAGATTTCCCCTGTCGTGGTGTGGTGGAACCACCTCCCTCTAGGTGTAAGGATGGTCACGCTGTGGTGATGGTAGAACCTCCTCTCCTCTAGGTGTAGAGGATGCCACGGTCTATGGTGATGGTAGACCACCCTCCTCTAGGTGTAGAGGATTCCCCCTGTCTATGGTGATGGTAGAACCACCTCTCTCTGGGTGTAGAGGATGTTCCCGTCTATTGGATGGTAGAGCCGCCTCTTCTCTAGGTGTAGAGGATGCCCCCTGTCTATGGTGATGGTAGAACTGCCTCTCCTCTAGGTGTAGAGGATGCCCCCTATGATGGTAGAACCACCTCTCCTCTAGGTGTAGAGGATGCCTGCTGTCTATGGTGATGGCAGAACCACCTCTCCTCTAGGTGTAAAGATGCCCCCTGTCTATGGCGATGGTAGGAACCTTCTCCTCTAGGTGTAGAGGATGCCCCCTGTCTATGGTGATGGTAGAACCACCTCTCCTCTAGGTGTAGAGGATACCCCCTGTCTATGGTGATGGTAGAGCCTCCTCTCCTCAATGTGTAAAGGATTCCCCTGTCTATGGTGATGATGAATGGCCTATTCTCTTGGTGTAGAGGATGCCCCCTGTCTATGGTGATGGTAGAACCGCCTCTCCTCTAGTGTAGAGGATGCCCCTATGGTGGATGAGAACAACCTCACCTCTAGGTGTAGGAGGGGCCCCCTGTCTATGGTGTGATAGAACCTCCTCTCCTCTAGTGTAGAGGATGTCCCCTTTCTATGGTGAGGATAGAACCGCATCTCCTCTAGGTGTAGAGGATGCCCCTGTCATAGTGATGATAGAACCCCTCTCCTCTAGGTTTAGCGGATGTCCCCTTTCTATGGTGAGGATAGAACGCCATCTCCTCTAGGTGTAGAGGATGCCCCTTGTCTATGGTGATGATAGAACCTCCCTCCTATAGGTTAGAGGATGCCCCCTGTCTATGGTGATGGTAGAACCTCCTCTCCCCTAGGTGTAGAGGATGCCCCCTGTCTATGGTGATGATAGAACCTCCTCTTATCTAGGTGTAGAGGATGTCCCCTGTCTATGGTGATGGTAGAACCTCCTCTCCTCTAGGTGTAGAGGATATTCCCTGTCTATGGTGATGGTAGAACCTCCTCTTATCTAGGTGTAGAGGATGTCCCCTGTCTATGGTGATGGTAGAACCTCCTCTTATCTAGGTGTAGAGGATGTCCCCTGTCTATGGTGATGGTAGAACCTCCTCTCCTCTAGGTGTAGAGGATGTCCCCTGTCTATGGTGATAGTGGAACCACCTCTCCTCTAGGTGTAGAGGATGCCTCCTGTCTATGGTGATGGTAGAACCTCCTCTCCTCTAGGTGTAGAGGAGTTCCCTGTCTATGGTGATGGTAGAACCACCTCTCCTAGGTGTAGAGGATGCCCCCTGTCTATGGTGATGGCAGAACCACCTCTCCTCTAGGTGTGAGGATGCCCCCTGTCTATGGTTTGGTAGAACCTCCTCTCCTCTAGTGTAGAGGATGCCCCTGTCTATGGTGTGAGAACCACCCTCCTCTAGGTGTAGGATGCCCCTGTCTATGGTGATGATAGAACCTCCTCTACTCTAGGTGTAGAGGATGTCGCCTGTCTATGGTGATGGTGGAACCACCTCTCCTCTAGGTGTAGAGGATGTCCCCTGTCTATGTGATGAAGAACCGCCTCTCTCTCTGGTGTAGAGGATGTCCCCTGTCATGGTGTAGGTAGAACCTCCTCTCTCTAGGTGTAGAGGATGTCGCCTGTCTATGTGATGGTGGAACCACCTCTCCTCTAGGTGTAGTAGGATGTCACTTCTATGGTGATCGTTGAATCCCCTCTAGGTGTAGAAATGCCCCCTGTAATGGTGATAGTAAACTGCCTCTCCTCTAGGTGTAAGAGATGTTCCCTGTCTACGGTGATGGCAGACCGCCTCTCCTCTAGGTGTGGAGGATCCCCATGTCTATGGTATGGTAGAACCACCTCTCCTCTAGGTGTAGAGGATGCCCGTCTATGGTGATGGTAAGAACCACCTCTTCTTAGGTGTAGAGGATGTCCCTGTTTATGGTGATGGTAGAACCCCTCTCCTCTAGATGTAGAGGATGCCCCTGTCTAGGTGTGGTAGAACCTCCTCTCCTCTATGTGTAGAGGATGCCACGGTCTATGGTGATGGTAGAACCACTCTCCTCTAGGTGTAGAGTATTCCCCTGTCTATGGTGATGGTAGAACCACCTCTCCTCTGGGTGTAGAGGATATCCCCTGTCTATGGTGATGGTAAAACCACCTCTCCTCTAGGTGTAGAGGATTTCCCTGTCTAGTGGTATGGTAGAAGCCGCCTCTTCTCAGGTGTAGAGATGCCCCCTGTCTATGGTGATGGTGAACTGCCTCTCCTCTAGTGTAGAGGATGCCCCCTATGATGGTAGAGACCACCTCTCCTCTAGTGTAGAGGATGCCGCTGTCTATGGTGATGGTAGACCTCCTCTCCTCTAGTTGTAGAGGAGCCCCCTTTCTATGGTGATGGTAGAACCACCTCTCCTCTAGTGTAAGGATACCCTGTCTTGTGTTATGGTAGAGCCTCCTCTGATCTAGGTGTAAGGATTCCCCTGTCTATGGTGATGATAGAATGGCCTATTCCTCTTGGTGTAAGAGCAGTGATTTTCAACCTTTTTGAGCCGCGGCCACACTTTTTATACTTAGAAAAATCCTGGGATACACCACCAACCAAATAGCACAAAATGACACAACAGTCATATTATACATATGTTAATAATATAGATTCATAAATTTATTTTACCAGTGTGAAACCTGGGCCTGTTTCGATAAACACAAAGGGATTATCCTGGCAGGAATGGTGGAAAGACACGAAGCTCTTCCTCACCAGTTCTCAGTTTCTCCTGTTTTAGTATATGGTGCTGATTATTATGTGGCTCTATACTGCAAAATAAAGGGGTACAATGTAGAAGTACTATGGCCATGAGGCCAGAGTACAAGTGCCAGCTCATATACGTTACTCAAAATGTAGCTGGTACTTGTAGTACTCTCAGCCTCATGAACTTAGTATTTCTCATTTACTTTCTCATTGTTTTTATATGCAGTATACTGCTGGAGTACTAAAATACCATCTCATATGCTGAGTATTCTGCCAACATTTCATATACTCAGGCAAAAGCTCATATAGTCAGCATTATTGGTGCTCATTACCTTGGCGGGGGCAAATGCGAGAGTCTCTCCGCTCTCAGGATGATGGCCGCCCTCGGTGACGTCATTTTGTCGTGTGAGGTTCAAAGCTGCTTGTGTATGTACACGTCTCCTACATTGTAAGAAGCCGTAGACTGCGCATCGCCGGGAAACAAAACACAGGGAGCACCATAGTTTGGTGGAACTTTCCCCGCGGCACACCCGACCATGTGTCGGCACACTAGTTGTGCCACGGCACATGGTTGAAAATCACTGGTGTAGAGGATACCACCTGTCTATGGTGGGGTAGAACCCCTCTCCTCTAGGTGTAGAGGATGCCCCTATGGGGATGTTTGTAGAACAACCTCTCCTCTAGGTGTAGAGGAGCCCCCTGTCTTGGTGATGAATGAACCTCCTCTCCTCTAGGTGTAGAGGATTCCCCTTTCTATGTGAGGATAGAACCTCTCTCCTCTAGTGTAGAGGATGCCCCCTGTCTATGGTGATGATAGAACTCCTCTCCTATAGGTTGTAGAGGATGCCCCCTGTCTATGGTGATGTAGAACCTCCTCTCCTCTAGGTTATAGGATGCCCCTGTCTATGGTGAGGGTAAACCTCCTCTCCTATAGTTGTAGAGGATGCCCCCTGTCCTATGGTGATGGTTAGAACCTCCTCTCCTCTAGGTGTAGAGGGTGCTCCCTGTTCTATGGTTGATGGTAGAACCTCCTCTCCTCTAGGTGTAGAGGATGCCCCTGTCTATGTATGATGAACCTTCCTCTTATCTAGGTGTAGAGGATGTCCCTGTCTATGGTGATGGTAGAACCTCCTCTCCTCTAGGTGTTAGAGGTGCCCCCTATGGTGATGGTAGAACAACCTTCCTCTAGGTGTAGAGGATGCCCCCTGTCTGGTGATGATAGAACCTCCTCTCCTCTAGGTGTAAGAGATTCTCCTTTCTATGGTGAGGATAGAACCGTCTCCTCTAGGTGGTAGAGGATGCCCCCTGTCTATGTGATGATAGAAACCTCCTCTCCTATAGGTGTAGAGTGCCCCCTGTCTATGGTGATGTAGAACTCCTCTCCTCTAGGTGTAGAGGATGCCCCTGTCTATGGTGATGGTAGAACCTCCTCTCCTATAGGTGTAGAGGATGCCCCCCTGTCTATGGTGATGGTAGAACCTCCTCTCCTCTAGGTGTAGAGGATGCTCCCTGTCTATGGTGATGGTAGAACCTCCTCTCCTCTAGGTGTAGAGATGCCCCCTGTCTATGGTGATGATAGAACCTCTCCTTATCTAGGTGTAGAGGATGTCCCCTGTCTATGGTGATGGTTAGAACCTCCCTCCTCTAGGTGTAGAGGATATCCCTGTCTATGGTGATGGTAGAGCCGCCTCTCCTCAAGGTGTAGAGGATGCCCCCTGTCTATGTGATGATAGAACCTCCTCTTATCTAGGTGTAGAGGATGTCCCCTGTCTATGGTGATGGTAGAACCTCCTCTCCCTCTTAGGTGTAGAGAGGTCCCTGTCTATGTGATAGTGAACCACCTCCTCCTCTAGGTGTGAGGGGCCTCCTGTCTATGGTGATGGTAGAACCTCCTACTCCTAGGTTGTAGAGGAGTTGCCCCTGTCTATTGATCGGTAGAACCACCTCTCCTCTAGTGTAGAGGATGCCCCCTGTCTATGGTGATGGCAGAACCACCTCTCCTCTAGGTGTAGAGGATCCCCCTGTCTATGGTGATGGTAGAACCTCCTCTCCTCTAGGTGTGAGGATGCCCCTTTCTATGGTGATGGTAGAACTGACTATATCTGGGGGTTTAGCAGGATCTCTTCCATGTCTCTGCCTCCTGTACCACCTGGTAGAAATATATCGAGTCTATCAGCCGCACGTTTTCCGGTATGTGACCTCTCATATAACTCCCCTGAGTGATGTATTGGTGAGCAGCTGAGGAGGAAGTCCGTGATGTCAACTAAATACTAGCAGATATACTTAGTAACTAAGCCAACATAGATACTTTTATCCTCTCCATGGAAAAATTTGGGTAATCTGATTCGCAGAATGACTCCCCACTAAGTCTCTGCTCTAGAGCGCAGCCGAAATTAAATGTGACCTTTCAATTTCAGGACCATAATTGAAGAAGGATTAGGGGAGTATGTGTAACCAAAATGTAAATCTTACCAGTGTTAATGTTTTATTGCCTGCACATGATGTAGATGGTCTTACTCACTGTAGTAAGAACCTGCGGCACATTTACTGTGTGCCATAATGTCATGCCATGTGGCTACAAGGGGTTTGTCACTGTCTCTTCTCCATTTATCAATAGTGTGATCACAACTAGTTCCTGCAATCCCCTACAGGGGAAATTAGGTTTACACTGTGCCCATTATCAATTGGATACCTGGTATTGCAGGTACCTATAATACTCCAAAATACTCCATAATCAAGATGCTGTTTACTCTCTAATCTTGTGCCAGAAAACATTGATCATGATCAGGAGACATCCTGATATTTGATTTCTAAATTAAAATTCTACTAAAGGCACTTTCAGCAAATAATGGATATGTTGTAATGAAAAGTTCTACAATTTTCCCGATAGTACTTTCTCTATCATTCCTCATTCAATGGAGGCTTCATCGTTTTAATCCCTGGTCATGTGAGTCATCAGGGCACAGCTCGTTATATTGCTGGTTATGTGATATCAACAGGTGCACGACTCGTTATAACCCCCGGTCATGTGATGTCACACAGCTGCACGGCTCGATATATCCCTGGTCATGGGATGTCACACAGGTGCACAGCTCCCTTGCTTGCATTACATTTAGATTATTTGTTCTCCGCAGCTCCGTTCTCAGTGTAGTGGTCAGAAGTAATGTTGATTAATAGAGGCTACGCTGCTGTGAGTCAGTTCAGCCACTCACACGAGAACGGCTCTGTCTGCTTTTGATTTATCCTGTTTATTAGTGATCTGTGGGGGATCCGTGTATCTCCCCTTAATCCCCCGTCACTGGGGAAATAACCTACCCTACCCTCTAGTTTTGCATTTTGTCCATATGGATTCATTTTTCTTCTGTTTTGTTGGTTCTATAACTCAAAGCAAATAAGTGTGAAATTTGTGGAACCTATTGTAGTCTCCATCATTCTATAAGCTGTGTAATACATTAGCTCTTATATATTTGGTCTGTACACAGCCCATAATGGTGGAGACTTCAATAACAGGAGTGTATCCTGGGTGGACAGAGTCCCGTAACACCTCTCATCCCTTAGCCACAGCTGGCATCTTTTCTCTCACATTTTCTACCTTTATCCCACCAGAAATCGTTCTCTTGGAAAGTTCTGTAGACCAAAACATTATGTTGTGATTGTGGATTGTTATACATTTATTGGAGTTTGAAGGATTAGTACCCTACTCGTGCAACACCTCTTCTAATTCCACATGTTAGGCAGCATCCACACACGTATGGGGACGTATTTACGGGCGATGTATATACCCCCCCATACCGTCAATCTGTGCATGGCGCCCTACGGGAGTGGTACGTGCCGACAAGTTCGGCACCGTACCGTTCCAACCCTGTGAAAAGATAGGACATGTCCTATTTTTCTCGAATACAGCCCCCTGTGCATGTTCCTCTCTCCCCAGCGCCGACATGTGCCACCGTGTATGGACGGCGGGCACACGTCAGTATGAATGTAGCTTTAGACTGACATGTATTACAATAGAACCATAATGTGGTAGCACTCCGTTCATTATCTGATGGGCCTGAGATACCGCAGCCCAACCTATCTGAATCAGGGCTGGGGAGTCGGTAAGCCAAACTTCCAACTCCGATTCTCAATTTCCCTAACTTCAACTCTGACTCCAGTCGCCAAAATGGTCACCGACTCAGACTCCACGACTCAATAGTCCTGTTTTCGTGGTCACTGTAGCAGTGCTGAGATAAATGCGCCATTCCTTCCCTGTGCCTTTTACTCTGATCTATAGCAGAGGAGCATCACTACTGAGCATGTACATAAGCACAGCACACACTCTTCTCAACTAAAAACTAGGAAAGGGGTACACAGCCTATGCCAACAGGCACATGCGGCTGTCAGCCATGAGTTGCGGTCTGCACCGCTGACAGGGCCCAATCACTTATTGGAGCTGAGAAGTTCTCACTGTCCCTATCCTCACTGGTTACTGAGGTGGAGCTTTAAGGTTGAGCAGTAGGACAATAATGCCCTTGGACTAATAAATCTTGCTCACCCCGTCCTAATCCTTAGATCATTTATAGAGCAGGCATTTTTACACCTTATTATGTAACTGGAGTCAGAGTTGGTCCATTTTATCAGGACCCCAATCCCAATTGACTCTCTGACTCCACAGCCTGATCCTTCATACACCACTCTTTACACACATTGGCTCTGTATTGTGCTCTCTTTGGATTATGTATTCAGCGTAGGATGAATACATTGCGTCTGCTAACATCTGGTGTTTGCACATCCCATGTGATTGTTTATATGTAATTTGCTCTTCTCCTCGCCCTTGCTGTGTGTGACAAGCTGTGGGAGTACAAAAGAAGTATTTTCCACCGAATATTAAACCTACTTACGGTAATTGCTATTTTTACCTTGTTTACATATTAGCAGATGATTGGAATCTTTGGTGTCTCACCAATGAGTGGGAAGAAATCTGAGCACTTGTGGGACCCTACATCATAAGATATGAACTCAGAGATTGTTATTATTATTCTTGTATAACTGGTCATAAGGATTTGGTAACACAGCGGACACCCGCGACAAGTTGCTTGATGTTCAGATTAGGGAATCCCAGTTTAATATCATAGGGATTATTTCAGGCTGATTTATAAGTAGATGATACATTGTACAGGCAGTCCCCAGGTTACGTACAGTTAGGTTTGGAGGTTTGTCTTAGTTGAATTTGTATGTAAGTCGGAACTGTATATTTTATCATTGTCACCCAGCCAGAATTTTTTTGCTCACTGTGACAATTGGATTTTTAAAAATATTGGATTGTCATAAGAACCAGGATTAATAATAAAACTTTGGTAACTATTATAATTGTTTATTGTAGCCTAAGGCTAAGGGCTCATTCACATGGCCGTCTGCGGGGACGTACATGCGGCCGCAAATTTGTGGCCGCATGTATGTCGCCATAGACGGAAAAAGCGGCACGGCGGGGATACGGTGCCACACATGTGATCTGAGCCGCACACCGCAAAAAGATAGAGCCTGCTCTATCTGTCGGCATGTGTGCGGCCCTGTCCCACTATTCTCTATGGAGGGAGGAGGGTTCACCTCCTCCTCACTTCCAGCACACGGCGGGCATTCCGCGTGTGAATGTACCCTAAAGTACAGTAAATTACCAACATCCAGAGGTCCGTTTGTAACTAGGGGTCGTCGTAAATCGGGTGTTCTTAAGTAGGGGGCTGCCTGTAAATACAGAATTAAGAATTGTTATTACCTGTTGCAGGTGCCAGTAGTATAACACAGCACAGTTTTTGGTAACCTGTACTCTGTAGTAGAAATTACCGCTTGGCTAATCTCGAAAGAAACATGTAGTCGATTTAAAATGTGGTAGGACACATATCTGACATTTAGAGGATAATTTATCTTCATCATAAACATTCTGAATTTGTAGAGACTGTTACAAATTTTCAATGATGCCTGAGGAAGGCTTGAGTTCCAAACAGAAACGCATCACTTATATGCTAGTATAAGATAACCAGATAACCCGCGCATCCTGGAGGTCGCTGTGTTCCATATCTTGGGTGCCGGACACTTCCATCTCTTGTCTTGGGATTTGGTGTGTTCAGTCTCTTCTCCTCTACGTCACTGGTGCATGGATAGGATTGTGAAGGAGGACACTGGCTGCCATCTATAATCAAGGCCCAAACATTTGGGGCACATGGAGGGTCCTCATAATTGCCTCATAACGGTTTTACAGTCAATCTGCTTTAGGTGTTGTGCTTTTTGTCTCCCACTATTCTTTCTTGGCCAACATATGCGGGTAAGCCCCTCTACTGAGCCATCTGGCTAATTCCTCATCCGGATACACTCTGTCTACACAGAAGTAGAAATCCAGTTTTTGTTTCTTTTTTAGAAGTATTTCATGACCATAATCTCACATATTGCACTGTAAGGTTGGTTTTATATGTTTTGTGACTTTAGGCCTGGGGACTTCATACACATCAAAGAAAAAATAATCTACAGCAAACATTCACATTGTGCACGCTTCCTGTGTTTCTCCTAATGTTAAATTGGACACAGTTTGGTCCAGAGTTCGTGAATGTAGGTCACATTAGTGTAGATTTTTCCTACAACATCCAGCTCTCCCCTGTTCAGCTGTTGTGCTTTTCGGCTGTGAACTAATGACCCTACGTAGACTTCCCTTGTATGTTACTCTATATATACTGTGGTTTCTTTTCTAGTGAGATTTTGCTGTCCAATCACATATATACACTCATTTACTTTATTATATAAAATTGATTTTATATAAATATTAAACAAATAAATGTAGGTTTAACACCCCCAATCAGTGATCCATCCTTAGGACAGATCGTCCATTGCTATTACCCCGGAAAACCCTTAAATTTTTTGTAATATAATACTTAAGGAGTTTTCCCACAAATAAGTTAGGCCATATTCACAGGATAGGGCCTAACTTTGCTTATCGGTGGGATCTCAGTGAAGAGAAACCCAACAGATCACGAGAACAGGGGTCCGAATGTACCGCCGTTGGACCCCTCGGTGCTCCCCTAGATGAGCGGAGCAATGGATGCACATGGATGGTCTGCCCCGTTCAACTCTATGGACTACTGCATGCGGCAATCTGTGTCAGCTGAATAGAGATTAACAGGGCAGCATGGCCATGTGCAATCTTGGGACGATGAGGGGTCTGACAGGGTACAGCAGACCCCTGTTTCTTGTGATTTGAGGGGGTATCATCAATGAGACTCCCACCGATCAGCAAGTTAGGTCCTATCCCGTGATAGGCCTAATTGTTTTGTGGGAAAACCTTTGAACCTATTAAAGGGATTCCACCACCTCCTCCAATCATTATAATCTGCTGGCAGCATATTATAGAGAAAGCATAGTGTTCTCCAACATACTTTTATTATGTCTGTCTATTAACCATTTCTGAGGTATTCCCAGTTTAATCCTTATGCAAATGTGAAAGTTGATGCACTAAGGTTGTGTCCTCCGTGCCCGGAGCACTGCAATCCCACCCTAATTACTTTTATCTCCTCCAGTGTCACCCCATGTCTCCAAAGCAAAGTCTTGTCTAGCTAACTGAGAGGTCAGGGGTCAAGACAGGAATATAGTGCTCTGCATGCTAGGACACACCTTTGGATTAAAATGGTAATTTCTCAGAATGAACAGAAAATGGAGGTATTTTGAAAATCTATGTGCATTTCTCTACCATACAGAAGATTAGTGCTTGCTGGAGATGTTTTTTAAAAGCTTTGAGCAGCCCTAATAATCCAGATACAGTACGGAGGGGATGTCATCTCTTAGGTGGATAAAATTCCTATGAATGGTGTCATACTATACAGGGAATTAGTTGTAGTTGAACCTGGAGGGCCCTAATTTGTCAGGGCTGTTCTGACTTTGTGTGTTAACACCCCTTAAGGGAACGTGCGGGCGATTGGGACACTGATTGTCCAGTGGCTTGATTCCCAAATTGTCTATTTGTTTTCCCTTTGAGCCCAATGAGTCCAAAAGGTTTTCTTTTTTTTTCAAAGCGACAACAAAGAGACCTCTAACTGGGTGATTGTGCCCCAAATCGCCTTGACAGGTCCCTTTTAAGGAGTTCCTCCACACTTTAAGGACTCGTTTCCTTTATACACACAAGGGTCTGAGAGCTGGGATCTGCCTCCTAGATCCCCAGCAATCACGAATACAATTTCATACTGGGGTGTTTAACTGGAATTTCTTTGTTGCTAGGACTCATTCCGACATGCGTTCCCGCTGCATATCCTCAAAAAAATGGACGTGTGATGTCCATGTTCAGTCCATATTGTATCTACATCCGTTTTTTTCACGTCCGTACATTGGGCCAACTGGGCCATCCATTTTTTTTATTTGCATTTGTTGCCTAGCAACATTTGAGAAAAACGACCGCACACAGATCCATTGACTTCTATGGAGGCCCATGGGCCGCTGTGATTAAAAAAAAAGTCCATGCTGCAATTAATTTCTCACTGTCTGCAGGTCCATGATCAAAAAACGGATGTGTGAACAGATCAGAATCAACGGGTCAGTATGCCATCACAGAATAAACAGATAGCATACAGACCTCAAAACTGCCGGATTTCACCCTAGACTCCAATGATTTTGCAGCATTGAACCCACAAAAATGTTTGCCCCCAGTGTCCTAGTTAGGCATTGTTTTTGTGGTGACATTGTTTAGGTTGTCTTGTAATGATTCACAAGTTGCACCGTGTCCAAACGTACCTAGTACTTTTTACTACATTTTATTTTTATTTTTTTTTGCAGAGAAAAAGGACAAAATTTATTTGCTTGTGACTTCCTCACCCAGTGGTTATACAAGTAAGTGGCTGTCGTCTTTTATAAAACACCATTGAAACCTGATTACTGGACGGGGTAGACTGGACATTATCTAACCCAGGGCGATTGGTTGTGGTCCCTCTCGCTGCCCGTGATACATGTTTTTGTTTTATTTTTTATATTTGTATAAAATATGTGGGTAGCAGTTTAGGTGCCCCAGTTCTCTAGGCCCTTAGGCAGTGCCAACTACTCGACCATCAGCCGATATTACCGTCTTCAATCGTTATTTCCAGTAAGTCGCCTGGGTATTATTATATATGTGTTTTTATCTTTCAGTCAGAACCCAGTAAGGAAAGAAGAGCAGCAGAGGACTTTTTTGAGATTCCATTTGTTCAGACTGTGTAAAAGATCAGTAAGTACTCAGATAAAAAAAGACTAGACTGCCAATGGCATCACTTATAGATTGTGACAAAGGTTTTCCAATAGTAATCTGTGTTACACTATTCTTTGTAAGCATGACCATACTGGGGATATGATCGCCCCGCCGCTACAAATTCGAGCCCGATACATGAAGAGGCTTCTGCCTTGATGTATCGGGCTTGCAGTGCGCAGCGTTTTATCCTACCAGGCAGGCCGGCGTAGAAAAATGCACCGCGACTTTTACGTTGAAAAGTCGCCGGCAGCAGTGAGTGCGCAGAGCGGGGACTGTAACGCCTGCGCCGCCCACTCCCCACTGGCGTGAAGGTGGCGGATTGGGGAAATAATCGCAAAAGCTAGCATAGCTAGCATTTGCGATTAGTTCAGGGCCTCTGCGCCTGGCGGTGCGCAAGAGATCCTGATAATATCCCCACTGTGTACTAGAATCAAGACAACAGACTGTTGATCCTCATACATATTTCTCATAATTAACAAATGAGACAGAAGCACAAAACTGTTAAAAACTGTCACTTTTTGGCTTGTATTGAAATTTTCAGCTTTTATACATAAGAATAGTTGGGTGAACTGGTGTTTTAAACTCTCCTTTATGATTTTTTTCATGTTCATTACTCCAACAATAATAAATAGTTTTTTTTATCTGAAATGACTGTCCCTGCCAATCAAGCCATGGCTATTGCTTGGGGTGTCAGATTGCCAGATTGACTGTTAGGTCACACGGCCCGCACACGATCCAATCTGCTCATCTCTACTTTTAGGACATTTTTAAATAAGTAACTAAACCTTAATGCAATATTTTTCATATGCAGAAATGAATAGTGCAGGTTTAATGTAATATGCAGGCAGTCCCCTAATTAAAGGGTGTCCGGTTCTTTAAAAAAAGCTAAAAGTGGCCGGGACAGGGCTGCTTAAAAAAATAAAGATGTACTTACCTCCCGGTGCCCTCCCGTATCCAGCGCTGCTGTCGCTCCGGTCCGGGCGCCATGTAAACAAACATGGCACCGGAGCAGCGCGGATCAGCTTCCGGCGCGGCGTGGCGGGACGCCTATCCGTCCCTATACACAGCATTTGTGTATGGGGGCCGGAAGGTTGTCGGTCCGCGCGGAACTGAGTCCAGCGCTGCTCCGGCGGCCATGTTGTTTACATGGCCCGGACCGGAGCGACAGCCGCGCTGGATACGGGAGGGCACCGGGAGGTAAGTAATCTTTATTTTTTTTAAGCAGCCCTGTCCGGCCACTTTTAGCTTTTTTAAAGAACTGGACAACCCCTTTAAGAACACCCGACTTACATACAACCCTTAGTTACAAACGGACCTCTGGATGTGGTAATTTACTGTACTTTAGCCTTAGGCTACAAAAACATCTATACGGTTTTCACAGGTGTATGTAATGAGATTATTGTTAATCTCTGGTTCTTATGACACCCAACATTTTTAAATCCATGTCACAAACACCCAAAAAATTTGCTTGGGCTACATTGTAAAATATACCGCTCCGACTTACCCGGGACTGCTTGTACTTCATTATGTCAAACGCTCTTATGTGATTGTCTCGCTCCTTCTTTCTCCTGTAGTGAGCAATGTATCTGAAGTCCTATACACTGCATAGAGATAAGGGAAGAAAGCAAACATTAAAGGGAACCTGTCATCAGAAATTGACCCAATCAACCATTACCAGTATGCTGTGAAGCAGATTAACACCTTCAGATCATGTTTCTTTATGGCTCATGTTAGTGGCATCATCCAGAACACAACTTTAAAGTTTTTAAATTGGTTATATAAAGTCATGGAGGTGGAGAGCTCAGCATTGAAGTCAAGTTCTCCTCGCCTCGAATGAAGGAGATCTGAGTGTATGTTTCTGGATGAAGACCATACATTACAGTAAGAGGGGCAGTTTGGGGCTTGTGGTTAGCACTACAGCTTGCAGCGCTGAGGACCTGGGTTCAAGTTCCAGGGTAACATCTGCAAAGAGTTGTATGTCTCTCTGTGTTGTGTGGGTTTCCTCCACCACAACTCCAAACATCTGGTAGGCTGATTGGATTGTGAGCCCCATTGTGGACAGGACTGATTTGGCAAGTCTGTGCAGCGCTGCGTATCTGTGGTCGCTATATAAATAAGGAATTCAGTGTTAGGCTCTCCACCTCCTGTCACTTCAAAGTTGATTTTGGCGATTGCCACCGTGCTGGGCCATGAAATGGACACGATCTAGAAGATGTGCAGCGGCTTGATGGCATACTGGTAGTGGTTTGTTAGGTCAACTTCTGCTGACAGGTTCCCTTTAAGTCTTTTCCTACTTATATTCCCTGATTATCGCTCTCTGGAGGATTATTCTCTCCAGGAACTTTCTGTAGATAGAAGTCATTAGAAATATATAGGTTCCTTATCTCTCAGCTGTCAGTGGAGTCAGTTGTGATTGTTGCCAATTTGACTATAAGTCTAGACTTTTTAGCTTCCAGTTGCCTTTGCTATAATGTATAGCTTCATAGAGGAAACAAAACTATGATTGTAATGCAGGACCACACAACATATAAACTCCATGGGAATAGTACAAGCGATGCTGAAAAATAAAGCTTTATGTTCTTTCCAAATGCTTCTCCCCATGTGATAGACGAAGACACCCAATAGCAGATTCTATTATAACAGAACCACCATCTTTAAATGAACATATATCCTCGGTGGTTTTACTATCCAAGTGGAGCACTCTCCATGCAAGCATAGATCTTTCCCAGTGGATGTCTATGAGCGGACCCAGCATTTTCATAATTTTCTAGAGAATATCCTCAGTTGTGATATGAGGAGGATCCTGCCAGTAAATACATTAACGCAGCGCATTAAATAACTTTGTATTTGACTTAAGTTAATACATAGTGAAATCATTATTTAGTGACAGTTTCATGTACTGTTACCATAAAAACTGCCACCAAATAATCATTTTGTTATAAATTATTATCACAATTCATTATACCGTCTGTATCATGGCCACACATGGCCGCATTGTCTATACACCCTTAGGCTCATTCACACGGCTGTTGGGGGATGTATATATGGCCGACGTATATACGTCGGATATATGTCCCCATAGGCCACAATGGGTGCACGGCGCCGCATGGAGCGGTAGGTTGCAGCACACGTCCGGCACCATACCTTTCTGTAGCCGAGAGGAAGATCGGACAAGTCGCGCTCATCCCTTCCTTCTCTCCCCAGTGCCGCCTTGTGCCCACCGTGCCACGGTATGGGGGCACACGTGTGTGTGAATTTAGCCTTAGTGTCAATGTGTGTGAGGGATTAGAAGTCACAGAGGAGAATCATGCCCATGCAATAGGCTGTATTATTATCTGCATTAGTGAGTTGACTTCTGCAGAACCTCCTTTTGGAGGGATGACATGCATGTGTTGAGCTAACAGCCAGTGATGCCCTCCTACGGTACCAGTCAAGTTTTCTCATCATATAGGGCCAGCAAGATGGCGACATGACCTGGTGTAAATATATTCTATATAAACCGTATATACAGTCATTAGTTACGCTGCTATGTTGAAATCATATTGTAACAGCAAATTAGGGTATAAGAAATCTTTATAACATGCAATAAAGAGCAATATACAGAAGTACTGCATTCATAGTTAAATACGGTTTACAAAAGAACATCAGTTGAACCTATTTAATTATATGTGTTGATCCAGAGAAAGCAAAAACATGCAAGGTTGATGCCAATTGGTCCAAAGCAAGAAAAAATTCCTCCGACCCTAATATGGCGGTCAGAATAACTCCCTGGATCAAAAGAAACTACTACAAAAAGTATTATTATTATACAATGTGATATTTTTGCTCTCTATGTGTTCAATTATCAGCCATTACAACATCTTGGCCCAAAAATATTAAACTGGTTCTGAGAGTGATCTTGTAAACATTCACGTGTCTGTGCAGTTTTGGTTGCGGCTGCAATGGGTCCGACAAGACAGAAAAAATGGGGCACATTACTTACCCAGTCAGTAGCGATGCAGCGGCACGTTCTCCGAAGCTGATTTGGGTGTCTGCCGGGATTCACAAGGTCCGTGGGCCGGAGTTCACCTGCTTCTTCCCGGTTCATGTAAGTGCTGACTCTGCGACACAAATTCTTTTTTAAATTCCGCAGTTTTTTCTGAATCCGTCGGGTTGTCCGACGGCCACGCCCCCGATTTCTGAAGCGTGAAAGCCGGCGCCGCTGCACCAAGATCCGATGTGGTGCGCCAAATCCCAGGCAATTCAGGGCAAATCGGAAATCGTTGGGAAACCCGACGAAAGTGCACGATTCGGACCCTTAGGCCCTTCCACACTTGCGTTTTTCATGCGCGCACCATATGGAGTCTATGGAGACGCAACAAAAACACATTGCACTCTGAGACACTTGCAAGTGCAATGCGTTTTTCACGATCAATTGCCATAGAAAGATAGAGCTCGTCTGAGTCCTTTCACGCGTATTATCTGCGTGTGAAAAACGCATGAAATTGCATTAAAAACTGAGACACTGAACAAACTCTGACTGAAAACTGATTGAACTCTGATGAAAAATGTCAGTTTTTCACTGACCAAACCCTGATCGCCCCCTGATCAAACTCTGACGTGATCTGCAACGCAAGTGTGGAAGGGGCCTTAGTAAATGAGCCCCAATGTGTACCTGAAGGGTTACTGCTTAGTCAGAGATTGTGAAACAATTAATACAGCGACTCACCAGAATTGGTGTCGCTTGCTGTGTATTAAAGGTGCACCAAAAAAACAGTTGCCAATTTCCAGAGCAGTGCATTTAATAATTTGGTGCACGCTGCACACATCATGAGGAAAACTGCATTTAGTACAGTTTTCCTTACTAAATTTTGGCCCTTCCGTCAGAGATTTCCATGGTCTCTTGCTCTTACAGGAAAGAAACCCTGGCTCTCCTCTAGGTGTATAGGATGTCCCTGTCTTGGTGATGGTAGAACTGCCTCTCCTCTAGGTGTAGAGGATATCCCCTGTCTATGGTGATGGTAGAACCACCTCTCCCTCTACGATAGAGGAGGATGCCCCCTGTCTATGGTGATGGTAGAACCTCCTCTCCTCTAGGTGTAGAGGATGCCCCCTGTCTATGGTGATGGTAGAACCACCTCTCCTCTAGGCGTAGAGGATGTCCCCTGTCTATGGTGATGGTAGAACTGCCTCTCCTCTAGGTGTAGAGGATGCCCTCTGTCTATGGTGAGGATAGAACCTCCTCTCCTCTAGGTGTAGAGGATGTCCCCTGTCTATGGTGATGGTAGAACCGCCTCTCCTCTAGGTGTAGAGGATGTTCCCTGTCTATGGTGATGGTAGAACCACCTCTCCTCTAGGTGTAGAGGATGCCTCCTGTCTATGGTGATGGTAGAGCCGCCTCTTCTCTAGGTGTAGATGTCCCCTGTCTATGGTGATGGTAGAACCTCCTCTTATCTAGGTGTAGAGGATACCCCCTGTCTGTGGTGATGGTAGAACCTCCTCTTCTCTAGGTGTAGGGGACGCCCCGTTTCTATGGTGATGGTAGAACCACCTCTCCTCTAGGTGTAGAGGATGTCCCCTGTCTATGGTGATGGTAGAACTGCCTCTCCTCTAGGTGTAGAGGATGTCCCCTGTCTATGGTGATGGTAGAACTGCCTCTCCTCTAGGTTAAGGTGCCCCCTGTCATGGTGATGGCAGAACCACCTCTCCTCTAGGTGTAGAGGATGCCCCCTGTCTATGGTGATGGTAGAACCTCCTCTCCTCTAGTTTAGAGGATGTCCCCTGTCTATGGTGATAGTGGAACCACCTCTCCTCTAGTAGGGATGCCCCCTGTCTATGGTGATGATAGAACCTCCTCTCCTCTAGGTGTAGAGGATGTCCCCTTTCTATGGTGAGGATAGAACCGCATCTCCTCTAGGTGTAGAGGATGCCCCCTGTCTATGGTGATGATAGAACCTCCTCTCCTATAGGTGTAGAGGATGCCCCCTGTCTATGGTGATGGTAGAACCTCCTCTCCCCTAGGTGTAGGGATGCCCCCGTCTAGGTGATGATAGAACCTCTCTTATCTAGGTGGTAGAGGATGTCCCCTGTCTATGGTGAGGTAGAACCTCCTCTCCTCTAGGTGTAGAGGATATTCCCTGTCTATGGTATGGTAGAAGCCGCCTCTCCTCAAGGTGTAGAAGTCCCCCTCTATGGTGATGATAGAACTCCTCCTCTATCTAGGTGTAGAGGATGTCCCTGTCTATGGTGATTGGTAGAACCTCCTCTTATCTAGTGTAGAGGATGTCCCCTGTCTATGGTGATGGTAGAACCTCCTCTCCTCTATGTGTAGAGATGTCCCCTGTCTATGGTGATAGTGGAACCTCCTCTCCTCGGTGTAGAGGATGCCTCCTGTCTATGGTGATGGTAGAACCTCCTCTCCTCTAGGTGTAGGAGTTCCCTGTCTATGGGATGGTAGAACCACCTCCTCTAGGTGTAGAGGATGCCCCCTGTCTATGGTGATGTCAGAACCACCTCTCCTCTAGGTGTAGAGGATGCCCCCTGTCCTATGGTGATAGGGGAACCACCTCTCCTCTAGGTGTAGAGGAATGCTCCTGCTATGTGATGGTAGAACCTCCTCTCCTCTAGGTTGTAGAGGAGTTCCCTGTCTATGGTGTAGTATAAACACCTCTCCTCTAGGTGTAGGGAGGCCCCCCTGTCTATGTGTGATGTAATCTGCCTCTCCTCTAGGTGTAGAGGATACCTCCTGTCTATGGTGATGGTAGAATCTCCTCTCCTCTAGGTGTAGAGGATGCCCCCTGTCTATGGTGATGGTAGAATCTCCTCTCCTCTAGGTGTAGAGGATGCCCCCTGTCTATGGTGATGGTAGAACCTCCTCTCCTCTAGGTGTAGAGGATGCCCCCTGTCTATGGTGATGGTAGAACCTCCTCTCCTCTAGGTGTAGAGGATGCCCCCTATT
>CM033648.1:17915911-17935558 GCA_019512145.1 Engystomops pustulosus
CCTCTAGGATGAAGAGGATGCCCCTTTCTATGGTGATGGTAGAACCACCTCTCCTCTAGGTGTAGGAGGATGCCACGGTTCTTACTGGTGTGTACGAACAACCTTTGCTCTAGGTGTAGGGAGGGATGGCGCTGTTTATGGGTGATGGTAGGAACCTCCTCCTCTAGATGTGAGGATGCCCCCCCGTCTATGGTTGATGGTAGAACCAACCTTCTCATCTCTAGGTGTAGAGGATGCCCCCTGTCTATGGTGATGGTAGAGCCTCCTCTCCTCTAGGTGTAGAGGATGCCCCCTGTCTATGGTGAATATAGAACCGCCTCTCCTCCGATATCCTGCATGTGTTGCTTTCCTGCTCAGGTCGGTCGGAGTTTACCATCTTCCTCCCGGTGTATATAAGAGTATGGCTTGCGACACAATTTTTAAGCTAAATCCCACGGTTTGTCCGAAGGCCCGCCTCTCCCCCCCCCATTTGTGTCACATGTTAGGCGGCACGATTGCAACTAAATCCGATCGTGTGCGACACAATCGCCTACTAAATACCTGTCCCAGTGGCGCGATCCCCGAAAACGTTGGAAAACCCGACGGAAATGCGGTTGCAGGACCCTTCGTAAATAAGCCCCTTAACCCCTTAACGCTGAAGCCACTTTTCACCTTCCTGACACGGCCCATTTTTTAAAATCTGACATGTGTCTATTTAAGTGGTTATAACTTTGGAACGCTTTAACATATCCAGTGAGCAACGGGACATAACAGTTGTTACAATTATTCATTTTACCTAAATGAATTCACAACAGCTTGGGCGTGAATTGTGAATGTGTTGCGTATAAGGAGGTAGAATATACCAACTAAACTTTTGTCACACCTGGAGATGTCGCAGGTCTCTTAGTAGTATATAGTGTCCATCCTAACACCTCTTTTGGAACAGACTCTTTATTGAGTCCTACCTTTAGAAGCAGCAGAATTCACCGGGAAAATGCTGCCCTGGCAAAACAAGGAGACATCTAAATCAGAGGTACTGGGGCCCCGTCCTTCTTGTCCCAATATTAGTTTCCTAATACCTTCCTCTTGAAAACGGAGAACTGATACGGCAGGACGTGCACATTGGAACAGCACGTAACAGTTGTACACCATAATCTGTACAATGTGCACGGCCAGCGCTTTTGTACCAAATCTTCGTTTTCCGTAGGGAAATTATCGCCAAGTGTTGCTCTTATTCACCCTAGCGATGCCCATTGTGACGAATATTGCTGCTTTTGGCTGGACCAAATCGACCAGCCAATAGCGGCAAACATGGACAGAGGAGGGCAGCAAAACCCTTCTGGACCGCAAGACACAATTGGTGGCAGTCAGGAACAGCCGCCACCCTGCCCCGATCACCGTGTCTACAGACATGGTGATCGGTATTACGATCGCGGGTGTTAGAGGCGGGTGTCAGCTATAATATATAGCCGACACCCGCAGCTTCTGGCGCCGGCTCCGTTCAGGAGCCGGCGCCAGAAGCTTGACGTAATAGTACTGCATTTTGCGGGAACGCACCTCCCGCGATGCAGTACTATTACGTCAAATGTCGGGAAGGGGTTAATCTTTGCCTGGATATAACCATCCCCCACCTTGTTTTTCAATGATCTTCTCATACCCACACATTGTCAAACAAACCAAGAATCTGCTATGACCTGAACCTGTCGCTCCTGAGCCCTCGCCCTGGTTTTGATTGACTGAGTGAGTACAATGGAGGCCGTGATAGAAAGGACAATACGTCCCTGTGAGAGTGAAATTACGTCTCATTATCTCCAGTTATACTCCGGACTGGCACCCGCTTAAAGGCAACAAGAATATCCCCAATAATAAAGCAGATTTCCAATTAAATGGTTTCATCTCGTGTGACAGAAGACAATTTGTGATGGGATGAGTCTCTCCTTTGTTCTGGAGGAGAGGTGTAGACAGGACTACAGCGGGACCCGCACACAATGGGGAAGATTTACTTGAGGACTGGACAGGGAGATATAGTGCAAGGTAATCAAAGTGTCTAATCTCCCATTAGGAATGAGGATTACATACCAAGTACACTTACCTGCAGGTGTGCGCCCCCTCTGCTAGGATCTGCTCCTCTTTTAGCTTCTTATACTCTTTTTTTATACAAAAAAAGGCCAAATGAACATTGACATTGGTCCTGTAGATCTGTGGAACCTTTGTGTTTGTTGTTACTAGTAGTAGGACTGTGAAATATGCATTTTTATTCCAGGATTGTAGCTGGACTTGGAGCATCGGGGGGAAGTCTCCTCACACTGCTGTGTTCTTTAAATTCTGCAATCAGACTGCTGCCACTGCTGTTACTCGGAGCAGAAGGGAGGGGCTGTGCTCTGGTCAATGAAATGATCTTACACACCAGAAGTCCAGCTACAATCCTCTAGTATAAATGCATTTTTTTCACAGTCCTGCTTCTACTAACAACACTCACAAAGTATGGTTACATAGATCTCCAGATTTTTATATGTCTTCAATTTATGTTTCACTAAGTAGTCAAAAAATGACAGCTGAAGATCACCCCAAATGTAGAGCTGAGAATAAAGCTAGAATATATAGCACTGGTGATAGTCAGAAGTGTGCACTCCAGTGACTTGGAATCCTTGCTGTATGTTATTGGTGTTGTATCTTCTGAAACCTGTACTTCTGACCGGTAATAGTGTCAGACACCCACATATCTGATATCAATCACCTATCCTAAGGGTAGCAGATCAATAAGAAATCCTGGAACACCCCTTTAAAATCAAAAGGATATAAGATAAATGCAAAAGATTTGCTCTGTCTGTGTTTTTGGAGTCACATACAATATGAATGGACCCTTGGGTTTGTATTTGGTTATAATGGGTTATAGTTTACAGTACATGTATATGGTAATAGTGATACATTTTCTTTCTTTTCCTTTTTACAGTCCAAGACCACCCATTCCCCTGTCTCTTCTCCTGTCTGAAGAGGAGGCAGCACTACTCATCCAGTCATTCTGGAGAGGATACAAGGTAAATTTCAATCAGTATCAGATCGATGGGGGTCTAAGCCATCAGAGGGTCCCATTCTTACAAATTAAAGGAACACTCCAGTCACAGCTGATGCATTGAAATATGCCTTGTGCAGGGCCTGAAGGGGGGAGCATGACTCCTCAATGAATTCACTTTGATCAGAGTGTTCCTTTTAACAGCAGGCATGTGTCCTCCCTCTCTATTCAATTCCTTGGGATCATCAGAAATTGGGATCGTAGAGGGTCCCAGTTCTCGACCCTCACTGATCAGATTATCGAACATGGAACGGCCTCTTCATAGGAAACCTAGCATCAAAATGAAGTGCAACACCCCTGCCAATACATAGGCAGGTTGGTAGTTGTGAATAGCGCCCTCTCGAGGTCAGGAGCTGTTAGGGGGAGTCGCAAACCCTCTATGAAGGTTCCAGTACCTGTACATTATGTAATAGCAGCTGTAGATTCTGCCTGGAAGGCAATAGTTAAATGGGTGGAAGATGTTATCCAATTATGTGGCTGTATTGTAGTGTAGTGTGATTGGAGAGGTGCTACCACCTGACCAGGGGGAGTATATGGTCTTGGTCCAGTCTTAGTCTTAGCTGGTTTAATCCCAGAGAGAACAGAGAGTCAGTGCACTGCGCACCTTTAGTGCTGTCACAGATCCCAATCCCAGGAACTGAGTCAGGAGACTCTAACCCAGAGCTGCAGCTTCCACAGTTTGGACAAAGGTCCATCTCCATTATCCTAGCCTGCATCTACTATCAGGCTGGTGCATTATTCCTGAGGACCCCTCTCCACGACCACTCCAGTAACCAGAATCCAAATATGCAGTTTGACCGTTTAGGCCCGTTGCCTGCTACCTGTTCAATAAAGAACCGTGAGTTGATTTGCACAACGTTGCCTCCGTCTGATCCTTGGATACGGCTGTCACCACCACGGGCTCCCCATCCATTACCCAGGGACCTATCTTACAGAAACTCAGGGGTTGCCCCAGGGAGAACCAGTACATCAGTCTCTCCCTCCATATTTCTTGCACACACCACCTACTGGAGACCTGCCAGGCTGTAGGACAGCTCTCCAGTCCCCATACCAAGCCCCGTGACATCAGCGTGCCCTAGGCCGCAATCGCCAGCCACTACGGTATTCTGGACTCTGGCTGCCTCCAGGCCCCAAGAAAAGGCTAGGCCCCGGTGAGGGATGTTGCAGAAGCATGGATGAATCAGGAGCACTTACTCATAGATCCGGGCACCATGACCATAGTTATCTTCTTATATTTAGTATCTATGGCCTCCTTCTTCTTAAATCAACTTTGAAAAATATGCTTATGAGCCTTAGGGGCTACCGTAGCCCATCTATCATCTGGCTTTACTGACTGTTACACTGCCTCCCCTCCCCCGCTTCCTTAGCACTTGTGCATAATTTTAAAAGTTGATTTTAGAAGAAAGGAAGCCATGGATAATAAATATAAGAAGATTACCACAGTCACAGTGCTTGGATCTATCAGTAAGTGTCCTTGGTTTCTCATGCTTGATTATAGATTTCCATTAATATATACTTAATATACATCCAGTGTTATCTATACCATTTGCTTAATACTTCATTACAGTCCATCACGTTACAGAACCCAGTTCCCCTTAATGCAGAGTAATCTCCATTATCCTGTGTTCCCCAGGTGCAGCAGTTTAGACCTTCAGATTGAATAATGATCCTCATATTGATCAATGGGTTAATATATTGAACACTATAATACTAAGAGCCTTACTAAACATCTTAACTATAGTGTAACTGGTTTTTATAGCTTGGAAAATTTACCTTCCGGAAAATTTTTTACTGTGTCTACAAAATTTGCTACTGTAATTTGTAGTAAATAAATTTTTTCAAGACGTAGCATCTCTAGATTTTAGAAAGCCGTCTAGTTGGTTGTCTAATCAAAGCAACCCATCAATATTATTAAGCCGACCTTGTAGTAAGCGGACTACACCGGCTCCTGGGACCCCCTTCATTACTATAGGACATTCATTTTGCTGCCTAGTACCTTGTACTTATTGCTCCAACTAAGCTACTGTGCCATTAGAACAGGAACACTAAATATAAAAACCCAAAATAAAATGTAAAAATCCCAGTCCAGTCTCATACTACAATTATAACTAAAACTATATAAAATGTCCTATGAGCTCATCCTTATCCCTGCTTCTCCTTTTGTTTCTCTCTGTAAGGGCTCAATTTTTTTTTTTTAAACAGGGCTCATTCACACGATCATGGCTGATTTTAAAGATCGACCACAGTGCAAGGGACAGGAGTCCATGCATCATAGTGATATATGATACAAGGAGTCCCCGCTTTTTTTCTGTGGATCACGATAACAGTTTGGCGTTGGTATTCTGGGGGTAAGCAGGGACTCCTTGCATTGTATATCAATGATGCATGGAGTCCTGGCGGCTGCACTTTGGTCCGTGAAATAGACCACAGCTGTCTGAATGAACCCTAAGGCTTGCAGATGCCGATATAGTCCTGCCAAGTAATATCTGTATCCACTACTTGTAGGAGATAACTAACTGATCATGCAGGAGGGGGAGGGGGTCCACTAGAATCTACTAATTACAATAATGGGGGCCTGTTCCCTCATCTGAATAGAGCAGTAGGTCCAGCATGAATATTGCTGCTCCATTATTTCTTTGTACTGCAATATGCCCTTTCTGCTACTCCAATAAATAATAAATGCAGTTCATACTCAACCTGCCACCTCAATTCACATGATCAGTTGGGATACTACCAGTTGGACCCCCAATAAACAGAAGGTTCCACAAGATATCAGATAAGGATTATATGGGGTAAATCCACTTAAAGTAATTTTATTAGCTGGTTCCAATAGCCTATGCTATGCTGGTTTTCAAAATGACTTTATCAGCATTCTGAATAATTTCAGAATACTTTATAAAAGTTGATTTCACATTACCTGGGGAGGAGCTGCAGCAGCCTGTGTGTCTGTGTCTAGTGATTTGTTGTTCGTGAATGAGTCGGCTCTATCAGCCGGCTCTTTTGCGTGAACGACGGGAGCCGGCTCCCCTCAGTGAGACGATGACGTACTTAACCCCGCCCCCAACCGCCTTATCACGCCCTCTTTAACCTGATACAATGGGGTTAAAAGTGGGGTGAGGGACAGGCTGGACTGCGGTGCCTAATATACATGTAACAGGGAACCGTTCAGGAGCCAGAAGAGCCGGCTCTTCTTAGTGAGTGGAGCCTAATGAGCCAGCACACTAAGAAGAGCCATAATTCCCATCATTATCTGTGTCTCAGTCTACAAATACATAATTCCTCTACTCCACACCGCCCCCCTCCCTCCGCTTCCTGTTCAATGCACATGACAGGAAGTGAGCCCGGAAATCACCACAGGGAACCAGGTAATGTGAAATAAAGTTTTATAAAGTACTGTAATTATTCAGAATGCTGACAAAGGCATTTTTCAAATCAGGACAGCACAGGTTGTTATTCCTGGTGACAGGTTCACTCTAAGTGAGGTCCCTCATCCAATCAAGAATACATGAAGCTCTGCTCTCTTTCTAGGATTATGAAAAAAAATCCTGAGAATATCTGCACATGTTGTAGCGGTTATCCTGAAAATTAGCTTTAATTAGCACTACATGGCAAATCCATACCCAATGCATTACATGTGCAGATACCCTAAAACTAACATCTTTTTGCAAAAATTGCCCTTAAAATCACCTTTAAGGAAAGTAACAAAACTTAGCTCCAGTCCCATAGAGCAATGATACATATGTTACATAACATCTTATAATGGGGCATATTATCAGCTCAGACTACACAGGGCTTATAGTGTATGTTAATAATTGCATAAAATCACATGTATATCACACAGCAGTGACATCACGCGTCCTGGGTCGCTGCGTTACAATGTCTGTATTGATAACGCGTGTGAAAATGTCGCCCCCTCCGCTCCCCTCACTTTACTCTCCCCATAGGTGACTGCGGTAAGGAATGACCCTGCTTCTCCATGCAATTCCCAAGGTTTGATCGCGCTGACACTAATGCCCCCAGTAACAGTAATTATCTGTGACAACCCCACCGCAGGACTACACAGTCAGTCATTGTCACGTACACACTGGCCCGGGCCTGGGGCTGCCCGCCTAATGCTGCTCCTATATCTTCTAGACAGGGATCTATAAGGCAGTGCTGCGGATTAACTCCTGCCTTCCTGGTGACTAGAGACGACTCTTCCTGCCCGTACAATTATAAAGCTGCTAGAAATAACAACTCTGTCTTATTCTCTACTGGCAACTGGAGAAGGGCGAATGAGGGCTTGTTTCTTGTGGAAAGAGTTATTTTCTCCAATGGCTTCATTTTTAGGGAAAAAACAATAAAACGTAATGGGGCACATTTACTTACCTGTCCACGTCACGATGCGTTGTCCGACGATCATGGACTCCGGTGCGATTCACTAAGATCGTGCGCCCAATATCCTGCATGAGTCTCTCCCCGCTCAGGTCCGACGGAGTTCACCTTCTTCTTCCCGGTGCATGTAAGTGCTTGGGCTGGCGACACAATTTAAATGTTAAATCCCGCGCTTAGTCTGAATCAGTCGGATCGTCCAACGCCAACCCCCTACCCCGATTTGTGTCGCATGAAAGCGGGCGCCGATGCGCTAAAAATCTGAATGTGTATGCCAAAAACCCCTTCTAAATGCAACACAAAACGGAAATCATCAAAATAGCTGATGATAGTGCGGTCCGCGGACCCTTAGTAAATGAGCCCCACTAAGTATAAAGCTATTTCACTCTTTTCTGCAGGGGGGCGGCAGAATAAAGGGGCTATCATGCTATTTGTTTTTTGGAGGAAAACATTTAGACCTTTCATTTCATGGTAAAAAAAAACACGTAATAAAACACTTCTGTAGATTAGGGCGAATACATTTCTCCACTTTAAGCAAAACAAAAAGAAAAAACTTTAAGGAAAACCCATTAGGGGACATTTATTATACAATGATTAATGTCCCCCAATGAGTTTCCAGTAGCTGCGCTGGTGTAAATGGTATGCCGGGCCCTGCCTGTTGTAGAACTGCGTGGTTAGTCTGGGTTTTGCTGTACGTTGTAGGGTCATTTCAATTGTGGGGGTTATGAACAATGGCAGGACCCGGTGATTGGCTGCTGCCAATGTAGGGGGTGTTTCCACAGTGATGGCACTGTCCTTATATGGACAGTGACATCACTGGCGCCCTCCCTCCTGCTGAGCGACATGGGAAGTGCTACCTCCGCTCCTCATAGGCTTCTATTGCCTCTGCTCAGCAGGAGGGAGCAGGATGGAAAGACCGAGCTTGCTTCTGTCTGTTTAAGGCTACATTCACACGACCGTATGATTTCTCCAGTCCTGTATTTACGGGCCGTATGAGCCCGTATATACGTGACGTTTTTCATCCCTATGCAGCACGTATTTAACCTGTATTTTATACGTGCCCATAGACTTGTAGGGCATACAGAACTGAAATACGGGAGAAAATAGGACATGCTCTATATTTTTATATGGCCAGTATACGGTACGGTACACTCCAGTGTCAAAAACAGCAATATAAATGGTTGGACGTATTGTCCATTGAAATGAATGTGGCCGTATGTAACCCGTAAAAAAACGGTACGTATATGGCCGTTTTCATACGTCCGTGTGAATGTAGCCTAACCTGATAAGTTGTTAACTGAACAGACGGAGGCAACAACTATTCTTCCGTCTGCCTTTATATGTCAATGGGTATACTAAAAATTAAGTGTGAACCCAGCCTTACCAGCGATCGTTCAAGGGATGCAGAATATAGCAATTGCACCGTCGCGGGGCTAAACGACAGCCCACTGCACCTCTGGCCATGCACCCTTTGCGCCAGTCCCAGTTGGGGGTTGAGGTGACATTAAGGGGAGAATAATCGCAATTCCTGGACGTTGAAAGGAGAGAACTGGAGTACAAACTCTGATAAATATCCCTTGTTTAGGTGCTGCCATGTTCTGTGAGCGATTACATTGGACCCAAATTAGGAACAACCCTCGTGCTTTGTAGACTTTTCTATGTGACGCTAATGAAATCGTACTCATGGTTTTATTTTCTCAGTAAACCCATTTCCAGCAGATTTGTAGTAGGGCTGGATCTCTGGAGAGGAAGATGATTTTATAACATGTGGAAGAGACTATTATACCCCGTAGCAGATGTGTGGATGTGAACCTTCATCTGTCAGAGGTCGCTCTCTGTTACTTAATACGTTTTTTTCGTCAAGTTTGTGTTTTTTGGATCTGAGCGCGGCCAAAAGAAACAAATCACTAACATCAATACATAAACATCTCAGTAGTGGTGGGAAGTTACTCTATATCTTTCTTTTCTTTCTTTCCTTCCTCTTCATTCTTTTCTCTGACTCCATATACATCCAGATATTACAATTTTAACCCTTTGGTACCATACATGTACAGTGGATATGCACTAGGACAGTGATGACGAACCTTTTAGTGACCGAGTGCCCAAACTGCAACCCAAACCCCCCTTATTTATCGCGAGGTGCCAACCAAAAATTAAAGCAGTAAGTTATTGCTCCCTGTTCTTCAACAACTTTCAATCAGATTGGCCTCCGGAGGACAGCAACACAGTAGAAAGATGGAAAATTTGCATCATTTTAGCTTCTTTCCAGTGTCCCTCTGTACACAGAGAATCGTGGGGCCAGCAGAAGGTCCTCCAAAGATAATTCAGCCTTGTCTATTCATTCTCCCTCTTCCTACAGTTCTAAGTAGAGAAGCAAGTATCAAAATATGTCTGAAAGCAGCATCTCTTAAGTGGCTTGCAGGAAGTCCTGACTGGTGTGCTGGGCGATGGCCCGGGTGCCCACAGAAAGAGCTTAGACTGCCGCCTCTGGCACCCCTGCCATAGGTTCGCCACCACTGCCCTAGGGTATTCTAGTTAGTGACACCAGTTCGTGAATGCCAAGATGCCCCAATGCTTGGACCATGGCAGGGAACCTGTCACCAGGAGAGCCATTTTTAGCACTCCCCCAGTCCCCACAGAGCATAGTACATACACTGCCAAAGTGTTTTTGTATAAAAAATTGGTTTTACAGAAAAAAAGATATGTTATATTGTACCTTTCATTAGCATCTGCTGTGTGACTAGGCAGTTGCCCAATAGTAGGAGCTGGAAAGGAGCAGTTCCCCCCCACCCTTGGGAAACATGTGACCTTTTCAAATATATGAATAACTCCCCTCACTCGGGATTGGCTGTAGAGGAGCAGGGGGCGTCGCTAAGCCCAGTGATTGGTGTTTTCATATATTTGAAAAGGACACATGGAGAAGCTGTTTCCCAAGGGTGGGGGGAACTGCTCCTTTCCAGCCCCTCCCAATAGGCAACTGCCTAGTCACACAGCAGATGCTAATGAAAGATACAATATAACATATCTTTTTCTCTGTAAAAACAATTTTTTATACAAAAACTCTTTGGCAGTGTATGTACTATGCTCTGTGGGGACTGGGGGAGTGCTAAAAATGGGTCTCCTGGTGACAGGTTCCCTTTAAGCTTTTTCTATTGGGGTGGGGGGCATCTTTGGTCTTATTGATAGCCCATGAGGTATCACCCTGCCCATAAATGCCAGCACTCTGACAATATGTATTGTGAAAGCTGTAATCAATCATAAAATTGTGGTTTGCACAACTCGCAAGCCTCTGGGTGCCCCCCTAACTCCATCCCTTAGTGTGCCCACAAAGTATAATACCCCACACTACTGACCCTCACATTATATACTATTTATGCTGCTAATTTCCACAAATGGGAAAGAGGAACCTTATGACTCTTTGACTCCCGGGTCAAGATGTAAGTGCACTCCCTCAGGTTACTTCCCGGCTGAGTACCTCGGGCTGAAGTTGTCAGGCACGACCACGCTAAGTCCACGTGGTCAGTTTCCACAATCCGCACACAGTGCTTCTGGGGATAGAAGTCCTTGCATGATGACAGTATGTCACTGCCGTTCAGCTAGAAAACAGGGACTCCTTGCATCATATTTCACCATTATGCAAGGAGTTCTGTACTTGGGCTTTGGAATCCGACCATCACACAGGGCAGTTTTCATGGATGGGGTATGGTGTTAGATCTCCTTCCTCATAATCTCCTGTTGTGATGTAACTTTGGCTCCAAATTGCTGAAATGCATGCCCTTGTTGTGCTGACACCCAGTATCACCCTATATTTGTAAGTGGTGAGGCGAATCATGTCTTGCTATATAACCAGAATACATTTGGAGATCTTGGCTGCCAAACAGGACATTTCCAAAAGCCCTTCTGTGATGAATATATAAGAATATATAGAAGGGGGGAGGACACATGTCAGGCCTTTTCATGTACATCAGTGCATTACATAGAACAGAACTAGGCCCCAGCCTTATCCTCATCACAAGCTGGATAGGGTAATAAACTACTTGGGGGATGCAAGCTAGTTCACACCTCAGACAAAAATAACTTTATATGCAAATTATAGAATTGTGGGCTACCCCAGCCAGATAATAGGTACATTTAAGGGATTGGGCAGTGGGGCAAACACACAACTGGGTCTCAATCTATTTTGAGGCCTTGGATGAAAAGATACACAGAACTCTCAATGGGAGCATAGTAAGTGGGCCATGTACAGTCTCAAAAGATACTGGATTTGGTCTAGATAAGAGGTGCTCTAAAACCCACCTAGGGTGTGTCTATACCTCCAAAAAAAACAAATCAATCCCCTTAGACATTATTCTTTTCCTTGGGGATTATTACCATTACTGAAAGCAGGAAGAATCTTCAATTACTGCCCCATTGGTGCAGCACTAGGTAATTGACTTTCATTGTATGGATTATTCTAGTAGTACTTGGCAGGGCTCTGTTTCACTAAAGTGAGTGAAAGGCGACTGTCAGTCGTTCAGAATTTTGGGCGAGTGTTGTGCCATACTGGAGGTTCTGGGAGGTGCAGTAAGTGGAGTGTCTTTGAAAAACAATAACTAAGTGACCTTGCACACCCTTAAGGGGTTGACCTTACACCTTTCTAATCTGTTTCGGAGCCCTTATAAAAAAAAATGCAGTCATGTTGACATCATGTTATTAGTGAAGGGTCTTAGCCGATATCTTCTCTCTCCGTCTGCTGAATTCCAGACATATTTAGAGGGGCTCCGAGAACATTCAAATGAGGGCAGAACGCAGGAAAATATATAATTAGCAACTGGAAGATGCAAATGCATTTCCTCTCGGGGAGATGACACGAGATTGAGCGCTGCGCGTGGCGTAGTTTGTCTAGCAGAGCATTGATAATGAAATATTGTCAGGTCACTGAGTAATTCATGACAGCCAGCATTATATAACAGCCCTGAATGTCTGATGGAGCTCTAGTTTATCATGGCAATGCACTACACTAAATCTATGAATTATCCAAGAAACTGTGTCCTGCTTCCTTCCATGAATGGTGTCCTTGGATAATACAACATTTACAGCCTGAGGATTACACAGGTCATACAGATCCGACTAGCCGGCTCCTTGTTATAGAGGTGTCCAGTGCCTGCTCATGTCAGAGTCAGAAATAATGTGAAATAAAGCTCTACTTTACAGTAAATGGGTATTCTGGGAACAAAACATTTATGATGTCTCCTTAGTTGTTATTATCAGATGTATGAGGATCTGACTCTTGTTATGTTTTAAAGGGGTTTTCCCATATAGGATAGGGCCTAACTTGCTGATTCTGGGGTCTCAGCGATGGGAACCTACAGATCACAAGAACAGGGGGTCTGATGTACCCCAGTCAGAACCCTTTGTCATCTCTGAGATGACCGCCGCAGATGGTCGCGCATGGTTGGTGCTCAGCAATCTCCGCCAGCTCCATAGAGTTGAACGGGGCAGTCCGACCATGCTGCTCCTGTCATCCCGGGGAGTGACGAGGGGCCCTACTGGATCACATCGGACCCCCGTTCTTATGACCTGTGGGGGTCTCATCACTGAGACCCCCACGATCAGCAAGTAGACCCTATCCACAGGATAGGATTCATGAGAAAACCCCTTTAAAGAAAACATTCTGTCTTGGGTGATCTTTGTAGTGCATACTAAACACATTGCCATACATTGTATAGTGGATGTGCGTAGTATTGCAGCAGAGCCCCTTGAACGGGACTTTGGTGAAACAGGCCATGTGACTGATAAACATAACATGGACACAACACTGGGTGTAGGACCCACCCGAAACTAAGGATAGGTCCTTGAAAGGTCCCTTTGGGTATACCATCAATATTTTAGTCCCAGACACAGCCGCCATTAATTTTAATAGGATTGTCATACAGCTGATCAAATGTTAGGGTATGGATAGGTCATTGATAGCTAAAGCATGGAAAACCCCTTTAAGGTATCATGAATGCAACCATATTACAACTCTGCATGGTACAGACATGTAGCAATATTGTACCCATAGGGATGCATGGAGCCTTACAGTATCTAAGAATGGTGGCCTGACACATTTCATCTTTCATTTTAGGAACGAACGCTTATAAAAATATAATTTTAAAGGTAATTTACCATCAAAATCAAACATGATAAACCAGGGACACTTACTCATAGATTCAGGCACCATGTCTGTGGTAATCTTCTTATATTTGTTATCTATTGCCTCCTTCCTTCTAAAATCAACTTTTATAATTCTGCTAATGAGCCCGTGGGACTCTTGTTTCCTGGGCCCCTCAGTGCTGTATCTTCACAGGCTGTTACAATGAGTAGAGCAGGTCTCCCCGCCCCTTGTATTTCCTGCTGCTGCTAGATTACACAGGCAGAGCGAGGAGGGAGAGAGCAGGGGTTGAGTGAAATATGTCCTGCTTATTATAACTGCCTGTGAACCCCCCAGGTTACACCCCCAGAGCCTTCGGGTTCATTAGCATAATTCTACAAGTTGATTTTAGAAGGAAGGAGGCCATTCATAACAAATAAGAAGATTACCACAGTGACTGTGCCTAGATTTATGGGTAAGTGTCCTTGGTTTATCATGCTGGATCTTGATAGTACATTTCGGCATATAAATGGACCTCACGTGTCTATGACATGTCACAAACAACGGAGAAAGGGATCATGGTTTGCGGCCTGAGAGCACACCGTGGTCATGTGCTTGTAGCATAATACCTGTTGGCAACAGGATTGGATGCAGGTTTCAGTGGGCCCCTGGGCGACAGAGCCTCAATAGGCCCCTTTGCAGTAAACTCACTAAAAATCCTGAAACTTGAACAATCGCCTGTTCCCTAAAATATTCCCTAGTTTATCATACCAAACAGCCCCATCATAGGTATTTTATATAAAGCCCCCCCCCCCCATGGATTCCTTATGTACAGCCTTACGTGGGCCCCCAGGATCTCTGGTCCCCGGCACTTGCCCAGGTTTGCCCACTGCTGGCACCGGCTCTGTTTGACACAGTGGTGCATTGTATTGTATGTCCTGTTGTAATGAAGAGTTTGCCGGTAGCTGTGATGTATAAATCTTCCTTGCCTTGTGCTCTCCTAGTATCTCTCTCAGCATCTCTGTTCTCTCTCTCCCCTTCTACTTTCTCAGGCGTCTGTGTTCATATAAATGGGATTCTGAAACTGCACAAAAACTGCAATCGCCCGGGGACCATTATGTCTCTCGTCTGTGGAGAAAATCTAACACCCTACTACAGTATGTGACGGCCATTACAACCGGCACAACCTTACTCCTTAACTATTTAGCTGTACATAACTTTCAGCATGTTCCATACCTCCTGGCAAGCTTTCGGATGCTCTGACCAAGAGGGGACACAAGGCCCCCACAACGTGTTTGTTGATTTGACTTTTTTTTTCCTTTTCGCTAGGTACGCTGCGATCCCGAGGTCCAAGAATTACGCCAGTGGCAAAAAGATCTCAGAGAGAATAAAGATATTAATAAAAAAGTTCAAGAATTCTGGGAAAAACAAGAGTCAAAAGGTACGTTGTGTTTACACGATGGGCGCAGGAATGTGTCCCCTTGTAGCTAGAATCAAGAAGTTTATTAAAAAAAAGTAGGTAATCATCGTAATAAAATACGTCACTGACTTCTCCGGCTTATATTGTATAAGAATTACTCACATGTCTCTGAAGGCAAAAGTAACTCTTAAACTTTTTTGGAATTTAACACTTTAAAAATAGATCACAAAATTTTCACTTTTATATTGTGTTTTAGAAGAAATACTAAGTGCCAAAAACGATCAAACGATCCATTACCTACTGGAGGTCCTCATCTTGGGTAAGAACGAGAGGTTAAGGTTGGGTGCACCTCCTACCACTAGCAGTAGTATTTAGTAAAGTCTGTGGGGTAGGGATGAAGTGGTGCAGTGGTTCGGGAGGCTGAAGAGTTGTCTTCTTCTCAAGAGTGCTTGACAGAAGCAAATATTTCCTAAATATAATGGACAAAAGTATTTCTGGAACACGTCAGATGGGGGTTGACATTAAATTCAATAGATAATGGTTCACAGCATCTAGTGACAATTTAAAGGGTTTCTCTAGTCAGATAATGTAAAAAGGTTGGTACTCACATCAATCATTCCCCACCACTCAATGACGGTCCAGCCAATTATTTCTTGTATATCTTGTTGGACCAACATATAGGGAGCATCATGAGAGGTAAGTATCATTTCTTTGTTTTTAGGTATGATATCTAGGCTCTTAAGAAAAATACAATGTAGAAGTTACTTGCTGTGTTGGCGCTAAAAAACAAGTTGGTTTTGGTTGTAGTTTGGGAACTTGGGCTCTGCCCTTGATGATGGTGTGGTACCCCCTAGATGATGGTATTGTACACCTAGATAATAATTTGGTGCCCTCATGATGAAGTGGTACCCCTAGATCATGGTGTGGTACCCCCTAGATCAGTGGTGGCAAACCTATGGCACTAGTGCCAGAGGTGGCACTCAGAGCCCTCTCTATGGGCACCCGTGCCATCACCCCACCGCAGACTCCGCCAGACAGGACTCAAGGCCTCTTGCAGTGCCAGGCAGCCCAGGACCCTAGAAGGAAGCTACAATGATAATCCAAACTACTTCTCCTTCTTTCTACTGTATTGGTGTCCTCAGGTGCCTATACAATTTAAACCTGTGACAGAGCAGGGAGTAATAAGTTACTGTTTATATTGTCGCATCGGCACTTTGCGAAAAATACATGGGTTATGGATGTATTTTGGGCACTTGGCGTCTAAAAGGTTTGCCATCACTGCCCTAGATCATGGTGCTGTACCCCAAGGATCATGGTGTGTTACCCCCCCCCCCCCCTTGATGATGATTTGGTAACCTTGTGATGATGATATGGTACCACTAGATCCTGGTGTGGTACCCCCTAAATGAAGGTGTGTTACCCCCTAGATCATGGTGTGGTACACCCTATATGAAGGTGTGGTACCCCTCTAGATCATGGTGTGGTACCCCTCTAGATCATGGTGTGGTACCCCTCTAGATCATGGTGTGGTACCCCCTAGATAATGGTGTGGTACCCCCTATATAAAGGTATGATACCCTCTAGATGATGGTGTGGTGCCCTCTAGATGATGGTGTGGTACCCCCTATATGAAGGTATGATCCCTCTAGATGATACAGACGCCAACCGCTGTAGAACATCCCTATACATGAGCCAACGGCTGCAGAACATCCCTATACACATGCCAACGGCTGCAGAACATCCCTATACAGACGCCAATCGCTGCAGAACATCCCTATACAGACGCCAATCGCTGCAGAACATCCCCATACAGACGTCAACGGCTGCAGAACATCCCTATACACGAGCCAACCGCTGCAGAACATCCCTATACACGAGCCAACCGCTGCAGAACATCCCTATACATGAGCCAACGGCTGCAGAACATCCCCATACATGAGCCAACGGCTGCAGAACATCCCCATACATGAGCCAACCGCTGCAGAACATCCCTATACATGAGCCAACCGCTGCAGAACATCCCTATACATGAGCCAACGGCTGCAGAACATCCCCATACATGAGCCAACGGCTGCAGAACACCCCTATGCAGACGCCAACTGCTGCAGAACATCCCTATACAGACGCCAACCGCTGCAGAACATCCCTATACATGAGCCAACCTCTGCAGAACATCCCCATACATGAGCCAACCGCTGCAGAACATCCCCATACATGAGCCAACCGCTGCAGAACATCCCCATACATGAGCCAACCGCTGCAGAACATCCCCATACATGAGCCAACCGCTGCAGAACATCCCTATACAGACGCCAACCACTGCAGAACATCCCTATACAGACGCCAACCGCTGCAGAATATCCCTATACAGACGCCAACCGCTGCAGAACATCTCTATACATGAGCCAACCGCTGCAGAACATCCCTATACATGAGCCAACTGCAGCAGAACATCCTTATACAGACGCCAACATGTGTCTAAGCTGCTGCAGAACCTCACATTAATGTAGAAATGCAGTGGTGGGGGAAGATCTGAGGGGATGATGCAGAGGGGTCTGTAAGGGACACATAGCTGCTCCTGCACACAGGACACTAAGGGGTTAGTGCAGAGTGTGACAGGACACTGGGGGGAGGGAGCACTTAGCTCTGGCTGATCCCCGGCTGCTGACTCCTTCTCCTCAGGTGCTGGATGTCTCCCGAGTATGTAGCTCTCTGGTCTCCTCTGTATGAATCTCCCGCGCTGCTACATCCAGCGCTGGGATTGGCTGCAGGCAGACAGTCTCCTCCCCTCCCTCTATTACACACGGAGGAGACTGCTGCAGGGAAGGAGAGGGAGACGCCGCCCCTGAATTAACCCCGCAGACCCTGCACTGCTCTGCCCATTACATCCAGGGGCATAACTACAGCTGGAGGCACAACAGCCTGGTCTTGGCAGGCATATTAGCAGTTGCTGCGGCTGTAGTTAAGCCCCTGGATAGGAGCCCCGGCTGCGAGCCAGATGCGGCCATCAAAAGAGCCATATCTGGCTCGCGAGCCATAGGTTCCCGACCCCTGCTCTAGATGATGGTGTGGTACCCCCTATATGAAGGTATGGATACCCTCTAGATGATGGTGTGGTACCCCTCTAGATCATGGTGTGGTACCCTCTATATGAAGGTGTGGTACCCCCTAGATCAGTGATGGCTAACCTATGGCACTGGTGCCAGAGGTGGCACTCAGAGCCCTTTCTGTGGGCACTCAGGCCATCACCAGAGAGGACTCCAGGTATCTTCCTGCAGTCCCAGACAGCCCAGGACTTGCCGTGCACAGAGCTATTTTAAAGTGACAGCTGTACTTGGGACTATTTCTTGCTTTATTGGTGTCCTCAGGTGCTGGTATCAATGAAAACTGTGACAGAGAAGGGAGTATAGATCACAAATTACATTTCTGTGTTGGCACTTTGCCATAAATAAGCGGGTCTTTGTTGTAGTTTGGGCACTCGATCTCTAAAAGGTTTGCCATCACTGCCCTAGATCATGGTGAGGTACCCCCTATATGAAGGTATGATACCCTCTAGATGATGGTGTGGTACCCCCTAGACCATGGTGTGGTACCCCCTAGATCAGTGATTTTCAACCTGTGTGCCGCGACACATGGTCGGGTGTGCCGTGGGAAAATTTCCCCAAACTATGGTGCCCCCTGTGTTTTGTTTCCCGGCAATGCGCAGCGATGCGCTGTCACAGCTTCTTACAATGACACATGCGCAAGCTTTGAACCTCGTGCGACAAAATGACGTCACCGAGGCCGGCGCATCATCCTAAGAGTGGAGAGACTCCCGCATTTGCCCACCGCCAAGGTAATGCCCACCAATAATGCTGATTATATGAGCTTTTGCCTGACTATATGAACTGTTGGCAGAATACTCAGCATATGAGCTGGTACTTGTAGTACTCCAGCAGTATACTGCATATAACAATGAGAAATGTAAAATGAGAAATACTATAGTCATGAGGCTGGAGTACTGCAAGTACCAGCTCATATGCTGAGTATATGAGCTGGCACTTGTACTCTGGCCTCATGGCCATAGTACTTCTCATTGTACCCCTTTATTTTGCAGTATATGAGCCACATAATAATCAGCACCATATACTAAAAACAGGGAGAAACTGAGAACTGTTGAGGAAGAGCTTCGTGTGTGTCTTTCCACCATTCCTGCCAGGATATCCCTTTTGTGTTTATCGAAACAGGCCCAGGTTTCACACTGAGTGAGTAAAATAAATTTAGAATCTATATTATTAACTATATGTATAATATGACTGTTTTAGTGTCATTTTGTGCTATTTTGGTTGGTAGTGTGCCCCAGGATTTTCTAAGTATAAAAAGTGTGCCGCGGCTCAAAAAAGGTTGAAAATCACTGCCCTAGATCATGGTGTGGTTACCCCTATATGAAGGTATGGTACCCTCTAGATCAGTGGTTCTCAACCTGTGGGTCGGGACCCCAGCGGGGGTCGAACGACCAAAACCGGGGGTCGCCTAAAGTCATCGGACCTGCAATTTTACTGTTTTTTTACTGCAAGTTGCATGGTTTGGGGTCACCATAGCATGAGGAACTGTATTGCGGGGTCACAGCATTAGAAAGGTTGAGAACCTCTGCTCTAGATGATGGTGTGGTACCCCCTATATGAAGGTATGGTACCCTCTAGATGAAGGTAT